>OZ037759.1:3635000-4140850 GCA_964035475.1 Salix caprea | reverse complement strand
TAGTGGATGTTTCTACTGATGACCATACAGAAACTTTAATTATCAAAATAAATTTGGAGGCCTTTCCCCTGAATCCCTTTTGCTCTCTCTAATATTCAAAGAATGAGTCATATAAATCACCGTGATGACATCTTTTGATGCCCAAACAGCTACCAGTGCTGCAAACCCCACACCGACAAGAGCCGGCCTATCTTCAGAATTTTCCCACACTGTTTCAGACCAATCAAGAATATATTAGAAAACCAAAACCTCTGCATGGCCAAAAGTGATCTCATGCATCGTAATAAACATGCATCCTTTTCTATTATCAACGAACTGGAGAAGATTTCAACTTTACGTGAATACAAGAACCTACAACCACGAGGGGGAAATGATAATACAAGAAGCTGCACACAGATAAATGACATAGCAGACCACATTTTGACTATGACAGTCATCCGTCGATCAACGTAATCTAAAATTTCTACTACAATCTGCTTATTATTGCCACTACCATGATTGATCCGTAATCTATAGTTGTTTACTCCCCTGACAATAACCTCTGAAGTTCTTCCAAAATCAATGTTGTTTAGATCAACATTTCAACAAACTCGAAGAGTGTAACTTGTGAAATGATGAGAAGATAAAGAGAAACTAGAGAAAGCTGAAGTACACAAGTCCATGGCAGAGAGTAAACCAAAATCCTGCAACAAAATCACAGCAACGATCGAGTACAGCGATTTGAAAAACTGCTTGGATGAAAACCCCAGTTGTGGAAGAAAATGTTGAGTTGAAAGTAGTGGACTGGAGATGGATCGAGTTGTTGGTTAGGTTTGTGAGGAAGATGCTAATGGTACAATGGCTAAAGAGGCTTCAGGTGTTTGACATTCAAAATCTTATACCCAACCGAAGTGGTGGTGCTGTTATCTTAAAGCTTGGGATTTTGGAAGTGGTCACAGAATCCAGAATTCAAACATGATGATCAAGCGTATAAAAAATTACGTCAAACCTTCTATATTTTGACACAATTGATGGAATTTCTCTGACCTCATACGGAGGAACACTTCAAGCTTTTAATGTGACAACAAGGTTTGATCCTGTGTATGTGAAGAGGGAGACAAGAAATCATACCAATGGAGAATCCAAATCTATGTGCAATGAATTGAAATAAAAACTGTGTTTGTGTTGTATTATATACAAGATAAATTTATACTTTTATCTTATTTAATTTTTTAATTCATTAATATTATAATGTTAAGTTTTCAAAACACAAAAATGAAAAGAAAAAAAAACTATAAAGATTCCAATGTAAATTTCTCTAATAAATAATATGACTAACGTTTTGTACTTTTAGAGAAATACCCAAGATCCAGCTTGAAATACAGAGCCCTGTATCTATAAGGTCTGGGGGCCCACTCTAAAAACCAAAGCCCAGGGGTGAGTCTGGCCCTAACTAGTCCAGTTTGTTTCCTTGGATATAAACTGCCCACGAAAAGAGCGCGCCTTTCGCCTCCGCCTCTTAAAACCAGAACGTGGCCCCTTTATTAACCGCTTACCAACTGGTTGACAACAGTTGTCAAAGAAGATGAGGTGGATGGCATGGCATAGAAGAACATATCCCCCACATAGACAGAGGGTGCCTATTGTGCTCGTTGACTGGAACATTAATGCCAGGAATCAAATTTGGTTCGAGATCGTACTTTTTTATATCTATATTTTTTTATTATTAAATAAAAAATCTAAATATTTATAATTTATTTATTGGTTTTCAGTTATCTGATTATTATTTATCAATAAAAAAATTAAATAGTTAATATATATAATATGCATATTATTACTATATATATAAAAGGCGTGAGGTTTTTACTGTGCATCCACGCACTGTGCACACAGACACAGTGCACTGTGGATTGCAACAGTAGTTTTTTTTTTTTTTTTTTTTTTTTTTGCTTTTTTTTCTGCTTACTTTTTTTTTTCTCTTTTTTTCTGCTTTTTTTTCGGTTTTTATTTTATGATTAGCTCCTTTTTTTTTTCGTTTGTTCTTTTTTTTTTTTGCTTTTATTTTCCTAATTATTCCTTTTCTTTTTTTTTTCCTCAGTTTTTTCCTTCTTCTTTTTTTGCCTTTTTTTTGTATTTTTTTCTTATTATATTTTTTTTCATTTTTTTCTTATTATATTTCTTTTTCTTTTTCTACTTATATATTTTTTTGGTTTTTTGTTTTTTAATAATTGGGGTGTCTGAGCTCGCTTAAATGCATCACGATTAATCTCCATATCCAAATTTTTTTGATAACCAGGGTGTCCAGGGCAACTTATGCATACCACGACAATCCCCGGACCCACATTTTTTTTCTAAAATGCTTTCCTGCGGGTATTTTTTTTCTTTTTTTTATACTTTTTTTATTCACTTATACATTTTTTTTTATAACCGGGATCTTTGACCAGCTTCAGCACACCACGACTAATTCTTGGGCCGAATTTTTTTAAAAACAATATGGATTGCTACAGTGCTTTCACGCTTATACTTTTTTTTTGTTTTCTTTCGCTTATACATTTTTTTGGTAACCATGGTCTCTCAGCCAGCTTAAGCTCTTTTTTTCACTTATACATTTTTTTCACTTATATATTTTTTTTATAACCACGATCTCCGGGCCAGCTCAAGTGCACCACCACTACTCCTCGGACCAAATCTGTTTTTTGATAATCGGGGTGTCCAGGCCAGCGTGGACACACCATGACTAATCTCTGAACCAATTTATTATTATTTTTTATTTTTTTTCCTTATACGTTTTTTTGTTCACTTTTATTTTTATTTTTTCTTTGGATTAGATGATTTTTATAATTTTATTATTTGCGCAATAATAATGATTATTTTAGTGATTATTTTTTTATAAAAATCTTTTGATTTTTTTTAAAGATTTTCCTAAAATTTTAATTTATATCGGTGATCATTTTAAAAGTAATATTACTCTATTTTTTCCTTTATTCTTTTTTGTTTGTTTTCTGTTTCTTTATTTGTTCTTTAGATTATATGATTTTTATGATTTTATTATTTATGCAATAATAATGATAATTTTAGTTATTGTTTTCTTATCAAAATCGTTTGCTTTTTTTTTTTCATGGCAATTTAATTATTTTAATTGTTTTGGCAGTAATGTTAGTAATAATTTTAGCTTTAATAACAATGATAATGGCAATAACGTCAGGATGAATTTTCAATCTATGTTTTCGTCTTTTTGTTGATAGAAAATTAACAGCTTATTTTTTTATTTGATTATTGTAGGTATTTTCACAATTTATATTTTATTTTTGTTTGATTTAAATTGAATTATAAAATGAGCTAATCTTAATACAGTGAACTTAATAATTCAGATATCCGAGTTTTCTTGCTTTTTTAATGATGATGATAAATTTATGCTGGTTATTTCGTTTGAAACTACTAAACAGACAAATTTATATCGATTTTAAATTCATATATTTTATAGAAAACTTGCACTTGACATGAATTCTGCACAGATTTATTATTTTAGCTAAATTTATAATATAATAAAAAAATACATATAATTAATATTTTTTACATTGAAAAAAATATTGTGCCGCCCCCGGCGAAGCACGGGGACATTGTCTAGTTAAAAAAACACTAAATCATGTGGAGAAAGCACTGTAGCTCCCCACATATTTTTTTGTGGATTTCAACAGTGATTTCTTTTTCTTTTTATTTGCTTTTTGCTTCTTTTTTTTTTACTTCCGGATTATGTTTTTCGTTTTTTTCTTCTTTTTTTTCATTTTATTCGTTTTTTGCTTTTCTTTCTTGCTTTTTTATTACTTTTTTTTTGTTTTTTTTCTAATTATTTTTTTTCTTTGCCTATTTTTGTTTATGTTATTATGTTTTTTTCCTATTTTTTTTTTCATATTTTCCCATGAAATATTTTTTTTGTTGGTTATTTTTTTTTCTTTTTCGACTTAAATATATTTATTTTGTATATATAATCAGACTGTCTGACAGGCTTAAACGCACCATGATCCACTTATATATATATATATATATATATATATATATATATGATCGAGGTGTCCGGGCTAGCTTAAATGCACCACGATTAATCCTCGGATCCAGTTTTTTTTTTTGTTTTTCCTGATTTTGTTTTTTTTTTTCTTGATTATTTTTTTTTTCCATGAAATATTTTTTTTTCTGGTTATATTTTTTTAATTTATTTCTTTTTCTACTTATATTTTTTTATTGTTTCTTATGATTGGGGTATCCTGGCTAGCTATAGCGCGCAACAATTAATCTCCGGATCCAATTTTTTTATTCTAACCAGGGTGTCCAGACCAGTTTATGTGTACCAAGCCTAATCCTCGGACCCATTTTTTTTTGCTAAAGTTCTTTTTTTATATTTTTGTTTTGTTCACTTGTATATTATTTTTATAACCAGGGTTTACAGGTCAGCCTATGTACACCATAACTAATTTCCAAGCCGAATTTGTTTTTAAACCCACACATTTTACTATGGATTTCAACAGTGATTTCTTTCTTCTTCTTTTTTTTTTTGCTTTTTGCTTCTTTTTTTTTTACTTCCGGATTATGTTTTTTTTTTTTTCATTTTATCCGTTTCTTGCTTTTGTTTCTTGCTTTTTTTATTACTTTTTTTTCTAATTATTTTTTTCCTTGTCTTTTTTTGTTTCTGTTATTATGTTTTTTTCCTAATTTTTTTTTCATATTTTCCCATGAAATATTTTTTTTGCTGGTTATACTTTCTTTTTTCGTTTTCGACTTAAATATATTTATTTTGTATAATTAGAGTGTCTGACAAGCTTAAACGCACTATGATTAATCCTTGGATCCAATTGTTTTTATTAACAAAACACTAAACTGTGTGGGGACAGCATTGTATCTCCCCACACAACTTACTGTGGATTTCAACAGTGATTTCTTTTCTTTTCTTTGCTTTTTGCTTTTTTTTTTCTTACTTCCGGATTACGTTTTTCTTTTTTTTTTTTTCATTTTATTCGTTTCTTGCTTTTCTTTCTTGCTTTTTTGTTACTTTTTTTTGTTTTTTTCTAATTATTTTTTTTTCTTTTTTTTGTTTTTTTTTTGTTTTTGTTATTATGTTTTTTTCCTAATTTTTTTTTCATATTTTCCCATGAAATATTTTTTTTGTTGGTTATATTTTTTTTCTTTTTCGACTTAAATATATTTATTTTGTATAATCAGAGTGTCTGACAGGCTTAAACGCACCATGATTAATCCTCGGATCCAATTTTTTTTATTAACAAAACACTAAACCGTGTGGGGAAAGCACTGTATCTCTTCACACATTTTACTGTGGATTTCAACAGTGATTTCTTTTCTTTTTTTTTGCTTTTTGCTTTTTTTTTTCTTCCGGATTACGTTTTTCTTTTTTTTCTTTTTTTCTTCATTTTATTCGTTTCTTTCTTTTCTTTCTAGCTTTTTTATTACTTTTTTTGTTTTTTTTTTCTAATTATTTTTTTCTTGCCTTTTTTTGTTTCTGTTATTATGTTTTTTTCCTTTTTTTTTTTTTCATATTTTCCCATGAAATATTTTTTTTGGTGGTTATACTTTTTTTTCTTTTTTGACTTATATATATTTATTTTGTATAATCAGAGTGTCTGACAAGCTTTTTTTTTCCTAATTATATTTTTTTTTTCATTTTTTTCCATGAATTTTTTTTTTCTGGTTATATTTTTTTAATTTTTTTCCACTTATATATATATATATATATATATATATATATATGATCGAGGTGTCCAGGCTAGCTTAAATGCACCACGATTAATCCTCAGATCCAATTTTTTTATAGTTTTTTTTTTGTTTTTTCCTGAGTTTTTTTTCTTGATTATTTTTTTTCTGATTATTTTTTTTCCATGAAATATTTTTTTTTCTGGTTATATTTTTTTATTTATTTCTTTTTCTACTTATATTTTTTTTTTGTTTCGTATGATTGGGGTATCCTGGCTAGCTATAGCGCGCAACAATTAATCTCCGGATCCAATTTTTTTTATTATAACCAGGGTGTCCAGACCAGTTTATGTGTACCAAGCCTAATCCTTGGACCCATTTTTTTTTTGCTAAAGTGCTTTTTCTTATATTTTTGTTTTGTTTACTTATATATTATTTTTATAACCAGGGTTTACAGGTCAGCCTATGTACACCATAACTAATTCCCAAGCCGAATTTGTTTTTAAACCCACACATTTTACTGTGGATTTCAACAGTGATTTCTTTCTTTTTCTTTTTTTTTTGCTTTTTGCTTTTTTTTTTTACTTCCGGATTACGTTTTTCTTTTTGTTTCATTTTATCCGTTTCTTGCTTTTCTTTCTTGCTTTTTTATTACTTTTTTTTTCTAAATATTTTTTTTCCTTGCCTTTTTTTGTTTCTGTTATTATGTTTTTTTCCTAATTTTTTTTTCATATTTTCCCATGAAATATTTTTTTTGATGATTATACTTTCTTTTTTCTTTTTCGACTTAAATATATTTATTTTGTATAATTAGAGTGTTTGACAAGCTTAAACGCACCATGATTAATCCTTGGATCCAATTTTTTTTATTAACAAAACACTAAACCGTGTGGGGAAAACACTGTATCTCTTCAACAGTAATTTGTTTTTCAACAGTTATACTTTTTTTTCTTTCATTTATATATATTTTTTATAACCATGGTCTCTCAACCAACTTAAGCTTTTATATCCCTATAAGATAAAATCCAAAAGTTGACTATAAAGGTGTATTGGTAATTTGCCAATTTTAAATTATATTTTCTGTAGCAGTGTTTTGGGCGTGTCTTCGGGCACGACGTTAATTTCAAAGCTTATGCACATTTCAGATGACGCGTGCGGCGTCGCAAAACTTCTAAAAATATATAGTAGTTATTCATTTTATTATGTAAAATGTGTTTAAAATAATGTCATGGTATCAGAGGTATTTTTTTTTTGTTCATAGTACAATAATTATAATACCTTTAAATAAGAGAGAAATCAAGAATTGTCAGTGGGGGTGTCCCGATAATTATACTTTTTTAGTGCACAATAAAATAATTTTTGTTACCTCAAATAAGACAAAACGAAAGAGTCATCGGCAGTAGTGTTTCAAACATTTCACGTTTAACTATACATGCATAGGAAAGAGTTTCACTCTTATTTTACACTACCAAAGTTAAACTTACTATGTTTTTTTACTCAAGTTGCATTTAATACAAATAAAAATTAAAATTAAAAATCTAAACAAAGAGCAAAGATGTATAGATACAAATAACAAATTTAAAACTATCTTAGAAGGACCGAAAAAAATTAAGGGATCAAAACTAAACTAAAAAAAATAAAAAAATAAAAACCAAAATACAAAATATAAAATTATGTATTAAATCTAGATAAAAACAATTTTAATCCTTGCAGCGAAGGGCAGGTTTACAGCTCGTTTAAAATAAAAAAGTCTCGGGATAATACTGTTCAATTGTAAACATTAAGAACTTTAGTTTTTCCTACTGTTGAAATCATCAAATTTTGGGCTACGCCGAGTGAGTTAAGGCCCACGTAATAGAAGCCTGCTAACAAAAATAAATGCATAAAAGCCCATCCAAGAAACAGGATTGTAGAAGAAAAAACAAAACAGTTGGATTGGGGGTCAAAACAAATTTACACCATTTTTTTTTTTTTTGCCCATATAAAACATTCTGCGAATCACCTTATAATAACGTAAAATATGCACGGGACTAATTCAAGTCTAGGCCTATTGTTTTGTTCGACGTAATTTGTATAAAAGTGATGGTTAATTTATATAAAAGTGATAGTTAATTTATTAAGTGTTGTTGGGCCTGGCCCATTTAGGCTAGACCCGCGTGACCGAGCCTTTTTTCACTTCACTTGGACGTAGGCGTCATGCTGTCCCGTTCTTCAGAATCTGGACCTGGGCTTTGTTCTTAAGCCCATCGTCTGATGATCCAGAGAAACGTACAAGCTGCACAATTAGCACTGTCGTGTCAGCTTTTCTACTCTAATAAATTGCACACAAAATAAAATAAAAACAACTTGTTAGAACCAGTTAAAATAAAAACAGCACGTGCTTTTCTTAAGAACATTGGAAGCCAATGGCTTTGATTTTTTCCAAATAGTACCGATCAGGGAGTAAACAGCAGGCGTATTAACCAGCTGTAATACCAGGCCATATTACTCTATAATTCATCGATTTCAGGTGACAAGTTTTCCTTTCTTGGCTTCATGGTGATCGATCATAGTCATTGACTTTTCCTTTTTTGCTTGTTGGCACCGCGTAGCTCACCAAAACCTCAATTTCCAGGCTGATAAGACAAAGATGCAAGCCACCTTTTATTTCCTTTACTTCAGTAAGAATTTTTTTATTTAAGAAAAAAAATAGACCATTGCAGTATCCTTTTTCTAGATTGGGATGACAATTTCAACTCAATATGCATGGCGCTATGCTAAACCTATTTTTATCTAGAAATTGAAGTTTACGTATCTAGCATTCGTTCTTCGATTCCTATATATTGTATGGGAAAACAGTGAGCAAAACACGAATAGGACAATCCACGAACAAATTTTCTTGATTATTAACGTAAACTTGACAAACTAAATGAATGAAACAGTTTGGGAAATCAAATAACACATCGTTATGTCTGCACACTTGACCGGCCGGAGAGAAACTTGAAGGAAAAAGAGAAAAGAAAATCTAGTTGACAGCACTGCAAATCCTCCTTATTTGCCCGGAAGATCCAGTGAGAAGACCTATATCTCCCATTTTGATCATGGCAGATCCAAAATCAGAACTGAATTTTGCGGGGTTCCTGCTGTATTCAGAGACAATGCTGTCCGTGGAGCCTCCATTGAAAAGCACCTGATCTGATTGAAGGAGACCCTTGTTCTGCATCAAATTCTTGAAGTAATTGTTGTCGAAAGAATTGGGAGTGACCAAATCAAGCGGGGCTAGGGTTGAATCACTGCCAACACGCGGGCAACGTCTCCTGCGAGTGCTAGCGAACCCAGCATCGACATTGCTGTGATTGTATATCCTTTCGCGGAAAGTGAAGCATTGAGCCTGTCCTAGAGTGTGTGAACCTGACAAAGCAACCATGTCCCTTGCAGTAAGGCCTTTCTTCTGGAAGCGAGAAATAAGACTCTCCAGATCTTCAAAGAAGGCAGGTAACTCTGCGTTGGCTAATGTTCGACTTGCTGTGGTCGAGTCTCTTCTTCCAAGCTTCACCGCATAAGACGGGCCACCCACCTGTGACAATTTTTCATAGTGATCATAAATTACATTTCCTGATTTTGCAGCTAGCAATACAAACAGCAATGAATTAAGAGATGGATTGATTAAGATATACTCACATAAGCAGACGCATCTCTCGCTGCAACAGCAATGATATCCGCACAAGATACTACTCCAGGACAGATCTTCTCAACTTCAGTTTTTGCGTTTTCTATTACATTATAACCTCTGGCAGAGTTCATATTGCCGAGGGCAGTCTTTTCACTCTGGATAGAGGAAGTCTCGTCGAGTAAAATTGAAGCGTCACAACCCTGCAAAACCAAGGATCGATTGATTCATAAGTAGATGCGCGCACGAGCTCCAAGTTAGCTAGTAGATAATTAAGCAGCGAGGAGTAATGGCTGCCAAAAGAAGTAGTTGCCAAAGTACCTGGACAAAGCAATCGTGAAAGTGTAAGCGGATGAGAGAGGCTGCCATTCTCCTGTCGCTTGCAATTGCACTTCTGATAGCCCTTCGGATGGTGCTAGTCGCTGTTGGACAGGAGGTGTCGTAAAATGTAGGGGAGAGTTGAGCTTGGCATGCTACGCTCACCAAAAACAGCACAAACATGAAAGCTGCTGCTCCAGCTTTTGCTGCCATTTAATATGTTTTCAGTTGGAAAAACTAAAGTTTGAGCACACTACGTTGTTGGATAATTGAGAGAATTAAGATAGAAGATGAAGAGGAATGCATGGGAGCTCATCTATTTATAGAGCTTGATGAAGATTTGTCAAGGTGAAAACTTCAAAGCAATAACGCGTAGACACTTTTCAAACTCGATGTCTGCATGCCATTCATTAATTAATTTACACTTGTTGTCCTGATCCATTATTTTATATATGTGCATCAAATCCAGAGAAATAGTAAATCTAATGAGGCTGCTATGGTATTTTTAGAGCAGCTAGTTGCTCACAGCTGCAGTCTCTTACTAAATTATAACTTCTGACAGTAAGAAAAAATTATGGATAGACAGAATGAGGAATCGGTGCTTAATTAATTCGTCACGGTTGTCCCTTTGCTCATCAAAACAAGTATAATTGTTTTATTATTTATGCCGTGTTGAAAAGTCAGAGTAAGCAAGCGATGTGTAGAGTAGACACCTTGGGTTTTGACGAGCAACCACAGCATCCCCCCCCCTCAAATCACATCTGAAAGGAATCTCTTTGACTTCCACTCCACTAATATCCAGCTCTTTTTGCCCCTTCATTATTAATTTAAAAAGGGTTTCTCATAAATAAATTAAAGTAACTAAATAACCGAGTTTCACATAACCCTTTTTGTCATGCCTGAGAATGATCTTTACAAGGCTACCATGCAGCCAAAAAAGGAAAAGCTGCCACTTGAAATTGATGAATTATAGAGTGATTGGCCTGATATTACAGCTGGATAATTATGATGCTTACCGGTTCCTTCTACATATTTGAAAAAAATCGTTGTAGAATATGGACTATGACCACCACCACATCTATTAGGAATTAATTCGCTTGGTTGAAAACTAAATTGTATGATTTACTCATGATTTAGAATCATTTCAGGTTATTTAATGCCTCCACGTTGATCAATTATTTGCTTTTAAAACAGTTATTTTTCTTAGTTTTTAAGCCCCATCTAAACTTTGATCCAGAATAAATCTCTCGGATCACAGGTTGACAAATAACTTTATATGCACAGAGATTCTCTTTAATTTGATTATCCCAAGGCACTATAGAATTCGTCAATGCTTGTCTTTGAATTTTGTATTTGTCTCATGATTGAAAAAGTAAGTGTTTGTGCGTGCAAAATCAACGCATATCCACTATAGAATTCGTCAAGGCTTACTTTTTGTAGAGCAAGTCCAATGATAAGAGTTATTTTTAAGAGTTATTTTTAAGGGAATGGTTCCGAAAAAAGAAAAAGCATTTTACCTTTTCATTTAATTTTTCCCGTTGAAATTACAAATTTAACAAAAAAAATCATTTTTTAAAAAATATACCTTTACGTGCTCTGATGGCTAGTCCCGTTGGACTTGCCCTTGTCTCATGATTGAAAAAGCAAGTCTTCTGCCAACACATTTCCAAACAACATCTTATTCCAATATCACAGTCCAGTTGATGGAAATGGGAAAGGGTCAATGGACGACTCAAGCATTGCATCCTCCTCCTAGTGTATATTAAATGATAAGTATTTTTTTATACATATGTGTGTGTGTTTTATACCGATATTAAAATATACATATATTATATTGTATTAAAAAATATTTAAATATTATATGTATATAATATAAGTATATATTTTATGATAAGTTTAAGTTGATTTCAAGTTGAGTTTGATAATATTCATATTTTATTTATTCAAGTCGTATCATATAATATTTAAGAAAATTTGAATTAAATTACCACCTTCTAAATGCTAGCTGTATTTGAGAGAGGACAAAGAGGCAATTTTAAGGAAATTAGTAAATTTAGGATGGTCAATTATAGTAGAAAAGACTACTTAATTATTTTTTGTACATATAATAATTATTAATTACTTAGTTTTTTTTATTAACTAAAGAGACTAAGTTATAATTAGCTGTTATAAATGATAGCAATCATGATAATTTCAATATAAAACTTCAATCCTTCATTTGTCAAAGTAAATTCATCTAATTTTATTTATATTAAGTTTTTAAATTTAATGGTTAAGTTTGATAATTGTTAACTCTTAAATACCCAAAACTTAATTGATTATATTGATGAAAGTAGTTAAAGTTTTATATTTTAATAAAAAAAACTTTTTTGGATATATATCTACATCTTATTAATTTAATATATATCAAGGTTGTCAAATTTTGTTTCGGTTGATGTTTTGTTTTTTCAATAAAAATGGGATATTTCTATTTTAAAGCGTTTTGACATTCCATTTTGAGGTTGTACTGTTTATATATATATATATATATATATATATATATTAAACAAACAAAATTTTAGTTCAAATACAAAGATAAAATTATTTAAAACTATACAATTCAAATTCCAAATATAAGTAGTTGATAACTTAATTGATTTAATAAGTTAAAAGATAAGATTGAAAATTGATATAAATATAGTATAAAAAAATCAAGTTTATATTTTAAAAAAATTAAAACGAAGATATATATATATTACACAATTGCTAAAAGAGCTCGGTCGATTACTGTTCCCCCTGACTCATTGGCACTGTGGACTGGATATTTTTCGTCTATGCGTCACGCGAGTTCGTCCACCCTTTTTTTTTCCTGATTTGAACAGTGTAATGACGCTCGGACCCCCGCTAATAAGACAAAAACACGTTTTCAGCTGAGGGTTACGGTTGTAATTGCACGCGTACGGACCAGTCCCAGTTCGGTCCGGTCCGCCGGAACCTTTTTTTTTTAATATTTTTGAAAATGTGTTATGACGTCCGTAGCCCCTGAAACGATAAAATCCATCAATTAGTATCAGGGGTGGTTTAGTAATTGACCACGACATTACTGTTCCCTTGCGTCAGCGTTGTCAGGAAGCCGTACGAGTGTGTCGGCGCGTTTCTTGACCACGATCGATTCAGGCGGTGCGCGCGGCTTCATACGGTGGTGAAAATTTTGCCGCTGCCGGTGAATACGATTCGTAACCCTTCCCTGAATCTCATGGAGTGGCGAATGCTCTTAAACGATCGACATGGAGGCTCATATAGTCGGTTGAACGTTTATGTCCTCTTTTCTCTCTCCTTAGGGCCGGAATCAACTTCAGTCCCCCGGTTTTGTGTAGATGCATGTCAGTCCCTTGGTTTTTGTTTGATTTCTGTAATAGAAGTTTTGAATTCTTTCAATTGCGTCCTTTCATTCAAATTGATATATATGTAGTTTGCATGTCAGTCCTTCTTCTTTGAATTTTTCGGTTTTCTATTAGAATCCTTAATTTGTTTAGTGCAACGGGTTGTATTCTTTTCAATTTTGTCCTTCATGTCAAATTCATTATATATTGCACTTTAATTTCAGTCCCTCTTCTTTTAAATTTTTTTTTCTTTGAAATCTTTTAATATTTTTGGTACAAAAGTATGAATTGTTGTCAAATTAATCCTTCACTTTAAATCAATCATATCTTTTATTTTTATTTTGGGCCTTATGTTTTTAATTGTTCTTTTGGAATTGATTTCCTTTATTATTATTTATATATTTATTCATTATTCCCTATTACTGTACAAGTTCATGTATATATTTTTCTTTAATTTGGTTCTGATTATTTCTTTTATCTTTTCTTTTGTTGGGGTTTCTTTTTATTTAGTCTTCAAATTTTATTCCTGGTAGTAATCATTTGAAAATTAATTTTTTTTTTAAATCACAAATATTTTTTAAATGATAACAATGATAATAATAATAATAATCATTAAAATTTTTTTAATAATAATAATTTAATTGTTTGAATATTTGTTGAATATTATCGCCTAATAATAAAAAAATATATTGAAAGTGTGTAAAATTAATTATATATTTGTATATTTATGTCAAATTAAAGTATGTTAAACTGCTTATATGTTTGAATATTTATTTAATATTATCGTCTAAAAATATATACAAAGAGAAAAAAAAGACCGCGGATTTTTTGAAGGAAAACAATTTATATCAGTATTCTTAAATACATTTAGTATAATAATATGATGAATAAATCTTATAAAATAAAATAAAAATTGCTCCAAATTTTAATTTTCTGCTCTTTTGTTCAAGTTTATTTCTGGAAAAAAAATTCAGTATTTTGATTGTTAATATTGCAGATCTAATATTATTGAGAACAATATACAACTCAAAAAAACAAAAGACAGACAAATTTACCTCCATTATCTGCAATTCAAAAATATACGAACACTTCCCGTCTCCATTACACTGTTCTTTTTAGACGGCAAATAAGTCATTATAGCATGCAAAAACACTCAGTTTATTTCTAAAAACAAATTACAATATTTTGATTTATAATGTGTGAGATCTAATATTACTAGGAATAAAATTCAACTCAAACAAAGAATAAAATTACAAATTTACCTACGTTATCTGAAATTTAAACATATACGAACCACTTCCCATTTTTATTACTCTATAAAGTATGTAAGACTAATTATATGTTTTAATATTTATTGAATATTATCGTCTAAAAATATATATAAAGAGAGAGAAAAAAATTGACCTTGGATTTTAAAACAAGAAATTTTATATCAATATGCTTAAATACATTTAATATAATAATATGATTAATAAATCTTCTGAAATTTTTTTTTGCTTTGAATGTAAATTTTATACTCTTTTCTTTAAGTTTATTTTTTAATATATATTTTTTTCAATTTTCCCATTTTTAATATTTCAAATCTGATATTACTGGACAAAAAATACAACTCAAAAAAAACAAAAGGTACACACATTGACCTACATTATCAACTCAATTTTTTTTCTGTTGACAAATTTACCTCGATTATCTACAATACTCTCTGTTTTATTTATAATGTGTAAAATGTAATATTACTGGGAAAAAAAGACAACTATAATATTTTTTTTATACATTTACCTAAGTTATCTCCAATTAAAAAATATACAAACCACTTCCCATTTCGATTACACTATTCCTTTTAGGCTGGGAAAAAAATTATTTGTTACATATTTTATCTATTATAATGTTACTAATTAAATATTTAAAGAACTAACTACAACATGTAAAAAATCAATTAGTTTTCTACATGAAAAAAACCCTAACGCAATGTGCGGGCAAGCATACTAATTATACCACGCAAAAAACTCATTTCTAACATATTTTTATCTGTTGCAATTTTAGTAATTAAACATTGAAATAACTAATTATAGCACGAAAAAAATTATAAGTTTATTTCTTGAAAACAAATTACAATATTTTTATTTATAATGTGTCAGATCGAATATTACTGGGAAAAAATGCAACTCATTAAAAACAAATTACCTACATTATCTACGATTTTTCGCAATAACAATATTCAATCACTTTTTGGTTGAAAAAAACCATTTTCAATAGATTTTTTCAATTACAATGTTACTAATTAAATATTAAAATAACAAATACAACATTTATAAAATCAATTAATTTTCTATATAGATAAAAAAGCCCAGCGGAGCGGGCAAATCGTCTCGTTTGTGTGTGTGTGTGTGTGTGTGTGTGTGTGTGTGTGTGTGTGTATATTAATTAATTGTTTATGACACCACTACAATTAATTAATTCATTTCTACCGCCAGGTAAGCTAAGCTGTTGTCATCACTTTTCGCTAACAACAACAGACCAGAGTTGTCAGCTTATATGTAACCCACTAGCCGATTTGCCCGCTCCGTGGGCTTTTTTTATCTATGTAGAAAATTGATTGATTTTATAAATGTTATATTTTGTTATTTTAATATTTAATTAGTAACATTGTAATTGAAAAAATCTGTTAAAAATGGTTTTTTTCAACCAAAAAGTGATTGAATATTGCTATTGCTAAAAATCGTAGATAATGTAGGTAATTTTTTTTTAATGAGTTGCATTTTTTCCCCAGTAATATTAGATCTGACACATTATAAATAAAAATATTGTAATTTTTTTTCCATAAATAAACTTATAATTTTTTTCGTGCTATAATTAGTTATTTCAATGTTTAATTACTAAAATTGCAATAGATAAAAATATGTTAGAAATGAGTTTTTTGCGTGGTATAATTAATATGCTTGCCCGCGCATTGCGCTAGGGTTTTTTTCATGTAGAAAACTAATTGATTTTTTACATGTTGTAGTTAGTTGTTTAAATATTTAATTAGTAACATTATAATAGATAAAATATGTAACAAATAATTTTTTTCCCAACCTAAAAGGAATAGTGTAATCGAAATGGGAAGTGGTTTGTATATTTTTTAATTGGAGATAACTTAGGTAAATTTATAAAAAAAATATTTCAGTTGTCTTTTTTTCCCAGTAATATTAGATTTTACACATTATAAATAAAACGGAGAGTATTGTAGATAATCGAGGTAAATTTGTCAAAAGAAAAAAATTTGAGTTGATAATTTAGGTCAATGTGTGTACCTTTTGTTTTTTTGAATTGTATTTTTTCTCTAGTAATATTAGATTTGAAATATTAAAAATGGGAAAATTGAAAAAAAAATATATTAAAAAATAAACTTAAAGAAAAGAGTATAAAATTTAAATTCAAAGCAACTTTTTTTTTATAAGATTTATTAATCATATTATTATATTAAATGTATTTAAGCATATTGATATAAAAAATTTTGTTTTAAAATCCAAGGTCAATTTTTCTCTCTCTCTCAATATATATTTTTAGACGATAATATTCAATAAATATTAAAGCATCTAATTAGTCTTACATACTTTATAGAGTAATAAAAATGGGAAGCGGTTCGTATATGTTTAACTTTTAGATAACGTAGGTAAATTTATAATTTTATTCTTTGTTTGAGTTGAATTTTATTCCCAGTAATATTAGATCTCACACATTCCTAATCAAAAAATTGTAATTTGTTTTTAACAATAAACTGAGTTTTTTTGCATGCTATAATGACTTATTTGCCATCTAAAAAGAACAGTGTAATCGAGACGGGAAGTGATTCGTATATTTTTTAATTGCTGATAATGGAGGTAAATTTGTCTGCCTTTTATTTTTTTTGAGTTGTATATTGTTCTCAGTAATATTAGATCTGCAATATTAACAATCAAAATACTATAAATTTTTTTTTCCAAAAATAAACTTCAACAAAAGAGCATAAAATTAAAATTTGGAACAAATTTATTTTTATTTTATAAGATTTATTCATCATATTATTATACTAAATGTATTTAAGAATACTAATATAAATTGTTTTCCTTCAAAAAATCCGTGGTCTTTTTTTTTCTCTTTGTATATATTTTTAGACGATAATATTACATAAATATTCAAACATATAAGCAGTTTAACATACTTTAATTTGACATAAATATACAAATATATAATTAATTTTACACACTTTCAATATTTTTTTTATTATTAGGCGATAATATTCAACAAATATTCAAACAATTAAATTATTATTATTAATTTTTTTTAATTATTATTATCATTGTTAGCATTTAAAAAATATTTGTGATTGAAAAAATATTATTATTATTATTATTATTATTATTGTTAGCACTTAAAAAATATTTGTGATTTAAAAAAAAATAATTTTCAAATGATTACTACCAGGAATAAAATTTGAAGACTAAATAAAAAGAAACCTCAACAAAAGAAAAGATAAAAGAAATATTCAAAACCAAATTAAAGAAAAATATATACATGAACTTGTACAGCAATAAGGAATAATGCATAAATATATAAATAATAATAAAGAAAATTAATTTCAAAAGAACAATTAAAAACATAAGGCCCAAAATAAAAATAAAAGATATGATTGATTTAAAGTGAAGGATTAATTTGACAACAATTCATACTTTTGTACCAAAAATATTAAAAGATTTCAAAGCAAAAAACATTTAAAAGAAGAGGGACTGAAATTAAAGTGCAATATATAATGAATTTGACATGAAGGACAAAATTGAAAACAATACAACCTGCTGCACTAAACAAATTAAGGGATCTAATAGAAAACCGAAAAATTCAAAGAAGAAGGACTGACATGCAAACTGCATATATATCAATTTGAATGAAAGGACGCAATTGAAAGAATTCGAAACTTCTATTACAGAAATCAAACAAAAGCCAAGGGACTGAAATGCATCCACAATAAACCGGGGGACTGAAGTGGAATCTGGCGCTGAGGAGAGAGAAAAGAGGACATAAACGTTCAACCGACTATATGAGCCTCTACGTCGATCTTTTCAGAGCACGCGCCACTCCATGCGATTCAGGGAAGGGTTGCGAATCGTTTTCACCGGCGACGAAAAATTTTTCACCGCCGTATGACGCCGCACGCGCCGCTTGAAGCGATCGCGGGACAGAAAAGCACCGACGCGCAGTACGGCTTCCTGACAGCGCTAACGAAAGGTAACAGTAACGTAGGAGTCAATTACTAAACCACCCCTAATTCTAATTCATGGATTTTGTCGTATCGAGGGCTACGGGCGTAAAAACACATGTCAAAAAATATTAAAAAAGTAAATCATTGCGGCGGACCGGACCAAACCGGACCGGTCCGTAAGCGCGCAATTACAACTGTAGCCCTCAGCCGAAAACGTGTTTTTGTCTTATTATTGGGGCTAACATCGTTACTACACTGTTCATCATAGGAAAAAAAAAAAGTGGATGAACTCGCGCGACGCACGGACAAAAAATATCCAGTCCATAGTGCCACTGAGTCTGAATCTACAGTAAACCGGCCGAGCTCTTTTAGATATATAGTAATCACCATAACATCCCCCGATACACTGGTACAGGTTAGCCCTCTCCTCCACAAAATCCACCTCTACCCTCCTTATCCTACGCCCAAGACCTCGTTAGCCAGTCAGCGTCATCCAACTCTATTTTTAAAGCTACCCCACTCATTTTTTTCACGATGCAATGCAATTGTTACTTTGTTTGTCTAAACCTCAGCACTTGAAGAAGAACCCTCTAATGGCTGCATCCGGTTCGGGTTCCATCATGTGGTTCAGAAAGGGGCTTCGGATTCACGACAACCCAGCCTTAGAATATGCTTCCAAAGGGTCAGATTTTGTTTATCCAGTTTTTGTGATTGACCCG
This sequence comes from Salix caprea, assembly GCA_964035475.1. Lineage (NCBI taxonomy): Eukaryota > Viridiplantae > Streptophyta > Magnoliopsida > Malpighiales > Salicaceae > Salix > Salix caprea. Next base: position 4,121,905 of record OZ037759.1, on the reverse strand, counting down.
CATTACATGGAGCCGGATCCAAAAGCCTTCTCTCCTGGGTCAAAGCTCGCCGGTCTGAACCGGATTCGTTTCTTGCTAGAGAGTTTAGTAGATCTGGATACGAGTCTCAAGAAGCTGGGTTCGAGGCTGCTGATCTCAAAAGGAGAGCCTGATCAGGTTTTGATTCAGTGCTTGAAAGAATGGGGTGTGAAAAAGCTTTGCTTTGAGCATGATACTGATCCATATTATCAAGCTTTAGATATTAAAGTTAAGGTAACAACACTTTTTTCTCCTCTTTTATTTCTTTTATTTTATTGTTATTATTAATTCTTTTTTTCTCATGAATTTTGGTGAGATGGTTTTTTTTAACCTGGTGATCAAGATCAATGAGTTGGTTACAGTACAAAACAAGTAAGTTTAATGAATTGTTCGAAGCTGGGTGGAGCTACATGGGGGAGAAGGAGGGCAATTGCCCCCTTAAATGTTTGCCCGCCACATTTCTTTCATTTTTTTTATTTGCCCCTTTTTGTTGAATCTTAGCTCCGCCCCTCGTTGGAGGGTGGTTGCATTATGTACAGTAACATTTCGCTTCCACCGCTTAGTGACGCTGATATGATAACATAGATATCATGGTTAGGACAAGAAAAATGTTGCTGTACCATTTATCATAAGGCAGATACGTTCAGACGGTGCACGATGTTCATTTGCTGCCCTGCACCATCATCAAGTTGCTGACACATAAGTAGCTTGAGAAGCCATCTTGCAAACATTCATAGAAAAGCAAAGAAGAATGGAGTATGACACTGGTCCATTTTCTCAAGATTTAGACGTTAAAGTCAAAGCACTATTCTGTATTCTCTCTATATCTACGTTCTTAATGCTGTTAAAATAATCGCAATCGAATGTTTTTAGCACATTAGAATTTGTATTTCTCAACGAAATTCTACACTCTTTTCATGCACCCAAAAAAGAAAAAGAAAAACACTTGAACCTGCTCATAATGAAATTAAATATTTGGCAGTTTGCCACTTATGTATTGACTATCATTGACAGTCTTAAGAACTCTCTTTCATTGTTTTAATTCTAGAATCTTAATGGTTTAGTGGCCCTTTATTATTTCAAAATTTCAAGTTCTAAGGTCCATTTTCTCCACCTTAGAAAGGCCCATCTTGAAGTAAACCCATTGTCGGGTCTATGAATGGATGTTGGTGGAGTGTGAACATTGAATACGAAGTACATGTGTAGGGAGTGCTAAATAGTTCTTGTGAGTATGTGCCTGAGTAGCCTATTCCTGCTGATAGGAGGGTTGAATCAACAATGTTCTTACAGGAATACACCTCTGCAGCCGGGATTGAAGTTTTTTCTCCTGTCAGTCATACACTTTTCAATCCAGCAGATATCATACAAAGAGTAGGTTAGAAGTGGTATTGTTATGTTCATTGACACAATTGTTTTTACTCATGTGGAGCTGTTTTATTTGTTTTTATCATACTAATATTGGCAACTTTTTTCCTGTTGCAATGTTTCATATCCAAAAAGAATGGAGGAAAGCCACCACTGACTTACCAATCATTTCTAAAGCTCGCTGGACAACCTTCATGGTTATCATCCCCACTTTTAACCTCTATTTCCTCACTTCCTCCAGTCGGAGATGTTGGAAGCTGTGAGATTTCAGAAGTTCCAACAATCAAAGACCTTGGTTATGGAGACATTGAACAAGTATGAAATTATCACTGCTCTAAGATTGTTCCATTTTTGGACTTCTGATAAATTAAAATTTGTTTGAAGGAATGGTCTTCTTTCAGAGGAGGCGAATCAGAAGCATTGAACAGATTGAAAGAATCAGTCAGTGATAAGGTACATTGTAGTAGCACCCATGAAATTCTTGCTTTCTTGACTAGTCGGTACATTCATGCTTTTATTTAGTTTATGAATTATTTTTCCCCATGGCTTTTGCAATCAAATAATTCATGTAAGGTTTTATAATGTAACAACCTTAGTTTGTTCTTACACATTCAATGCTTGTTTCCTTTAAGTTTTATTAATGTTTAAGAATCTGCTTACACTGTGCCAATCCCAACTAATTTGAGATTGTGGTTTGCTTTAGCTGAGATTATGATTATCAATTAATGGTATATTCAATCTAGTAGAGAGAGTTTTATGGCAATGTTTCTGGAGAAGCTCTCTTGTTGCTCTGGGGAGTGACACGTGGCAGTCAGTTAGCTGTTGTTGGCTGATCAATTGATAGTTAGTTTTGGAGGGAATATCTGTCAGGCTAGCTGATTAGTGCACGTGTGAAAGGGGAGGCAAAGTGAGTCAATCAGTTTGGCACGTGTTTTGTTAATGAAATGGAAGAAGTTATCCATTTTTCATACTGTAATCTTCTGATTCTATTCTGTAACCTCCCTCTTGAACAATTCTCTTTTACATATCTAGATTCATCTATACTCTTTTTACCTTCTTGCAATGAGCTCTTACAATCCAATTAAGGCATTTCAATGCATTTCTGAATTGATGGATTCATTTTCTTAAATTCAATCCTGCAAACAACATTGAATCTCTATTCATTGTTCCTCAATCTACTGCTCACTTCATGCATATAGCATTCCCTCATGACTGTTATAACCCAATCTCCTATTTAGGTGTTCCTCCTATAGTTTTCACAAGATCAAATGAACACCTTGCTTGTACAAAACTAGGAAGTTTGCCCTTTTCAGGTTATGAATTTTTTATCCGGTGTTTACTGAAATCCCATTAACAGTAGTCACATGTTTATCTTGAATTTGTTACCATAGTGCTCCTCAATTTCTGTCTTATCTAGTGGTAGCATTTATGTTACTCACCTTTTCTTGGTATTGCAGAATTGGGTAGCAAATTTTGAGAAACCTAAGGGCAATCCTTCTTTGTTTGTAAAACCTGCAACAACTGTGTTATCACCTTACTTAAAGGTGAGCAACTGATTACTTTGTTGGTCATTAAATCTGTTTTACTTGTCACGAGAGTTGTAACATGCAGCTAGAAAATTCTAACTGTAACTCTCAAGTTATCAACAAGACCTTCATCATTATTTTATTTTCATTGCCGTTGATTTAATCTCCTAGGCAGTTTGGCTGTCTCTCTTCCAGGTATTTCTATCAATGCCTTCAAGATGTCTATAAAAACGTCCAGAAGCACACATCACCACCTGTATCTCTTGCAGGCCAGGTCAGTTTAATTCTATCAATCATTTGTAATGCTTGTTGCACATGCTGCTACACTGAAATTTAGATTCAAATTCTGGCAGCTGTTATGGAGAGATTTTTTCTACACTGTGGCTTTTGGCACTCCCAATTTTGATAGGATGAAGGGCAATAAACTATGCAAGCAGGTAAGTACCAGTCATCATATGTGCTAAATTTCCTTAACTTCTGTATATCTATTCTATTAGTTTTTTTCCTTGTTTTGTTTATTGCAATTTGAAAGGAGCTGGTTCTTTTTTCTTTTAAAAGGGCTACAGATCCCTGATATCTAGTTCGTTTCATCGCATTATTTAAGATTTTGCTCTGAGAAGACCCTCTTTGAATGTAGTTATGGTGATTTGGAACTTAGTTTTTTTATTATGATTATTATTATGAGGACTGGTGCTTAGAGATTCCTTTATTCTTATATATTTGAAAATCAAACAAGGAAATACTATCAGCTGTCTTCATGTTAATTTCTGCTTGCATGGATTTCCTCTCTACTACAAGGCCATGACTTAATACCTATGTGGAATTATAGATACCATGGAATGATGATGATGAATTGCTAGCAGCTTGGAGGGAAGCTAGAACAGGATACCCTTGGATTGATGCCATCATGGTTCAGGTTAGATTTGTTGCAAAACTACTAATTATTCAGTTTTTCAATTTATATTCCATAACAAGTATATCGATTCAGTTTCTAGCAAACTCACTGGAAGTTAAATATGTGTCATTCTTGTAGCTCCGCACTTGGGGTTGGATGCACCATCTAGCACGGCATTCTGTTGCATGTTTTCTCACTCGTGGGGATTTGGTATATTACTGATATATCCTCCTCTCCTTTCTTAATCTCCTCTGTTACTGACTGAATCATTACTGCTTATAGTTCCTTCATTGGGAAAGAGGTCGTGATGTTTTTGAGAGACTTCTGATTGATTCAGATTGGGCAATAAATAATGGAAATTGGCTATGGCTATCATGTTCATCCTTTTTTTACCAGGTATGCAGAAGCAGTATAAATAATTGGGTGGTAGGGACTTGCAACATTCCAAAACTCAAAGATAGCAAGTGGCCTTCAGCATTCTGACTGCACATGAGACTCATGTTTAGTGTCTTTCAGAAAGAAAAAACAGTTAAAAAACTATCAAGTATTATAGAGGGGAATGATTGTCTCATTTGATAACTTTGAATCATCTAATTTCAGCATTTTTTCTGTCAACATTCTAAAGTGCTTTTGAAAAAAAAAAAGATTTTTTTTATTTTTTATTTTTTACTTTAGATTTTTTTTTTGTTCTTATATCATTTTCATATGTTGATGTCAAAAATGATTTTTAGAAAATAAAAAATAAAAATATTATTTTAATACATTTCTGAATGAAAAATACTTTCTAAACCAACCGCAACCACACTCCTAAATGGGCACATATATTACATGTTGAAATAAACCGAAAATCACATAAACTTCCTTATACCTTATCTACTGCCTGCGTTTGCCTGAATTGAGCTTGGATGCTGGTTTCCTTTTCCCCCTTCAAAACATCACTGCTTTGTTTCACAATTTGTTGTGCTCTAGCTTTCTAAATTTTTTAACTGTTTTCTGCTGACAGTATAACCGTATCTACTCACCAATATCATTTGGGAAGAAGTATGACCCAAATGGTAATTATATAAGACATTTTCTCCCTGTATTGAAAGGTAATCTGGAGTTCCTATCATACCATTCCATTTCTTTTGGCCGAGAGTAAATTGTTACATGGAGTTTTTAATTATAGAAATGCTCAGATATGCCAAAGGAGTACATATATGAGCCATGGACAGCTCCACCAGGCATTCAAAGAAAAGCAAAGTGCATAATAGGAAGAGATTATCCAAAACCAGGTCAGTTGTCTACCATTTATTGTGCCTTATCCCTAGTTATACACCATTATCTGGATCTGGTCGTTTTTTCCAAGGGATTTGTAATGAGTTTATTATTCACTCGCAGCAATAATGCCTTGAAAGCCTTACTATATCCTATACAATGTGTTATAAAATATAACTTAGTATATTTGATAGTTAAAGAAAACTTTAATTCATATTGGAAAGGTAAGAGGTTCTGTTATACTTTATAATGTCAGTGACACGAAATCAATAGATTTGGATGTTGGAGGGAAGATTTGGAGAGACAGCTAAAATTGAGATATATAAATAAATATTTATAATGGCACTTGGCACTTGTTATTATGTAAAATATTTTATTTATTTATTTCCAGAATTAATTAATTTGGAGAGACACCAAATCAATAATTTTGTTTCGCAGTTAGTATGCATTTGCATGCAGTTGGGAGTTGTACTAATTTTCACCCTCGTACTTGTTTCAGTGGTGTATCATGACTCTGCAAGCAAAGAATGCAAGAGGAAGTTGGCAGAAGCTTATGCATTAAACCAAAAATTGAATGGCCAGCTGAGCCAAGAAGATTTGGATAATCTAAGGAGAAAGTTGGAGCAAGATGAAGAAGACCCGGAGCCAAACATTAGAAGGCAAAGACAAAAGGTTGGTCACCTGACCTGACAAGATTTCTGCAAAACATCTCAGGAAAGTAATGTCGATTTTGGATTTTATTGATTCGGGCTGGCCTTCCATTAGAGGCATGAGGCATAGAAATCTAGACGTAAGCTCTTGGCGAGAACATAACATGGCTGTAGGAAAATTTTATATGTTCAAGCTGCTCGAGCAGCTTTAGCTTGATTCTTCTTTCTTGAAGGGAAGTGCTTTTCTACACTCCATATCAATGATTAATGGTTGTTTTAGCATGAAGGGTATGACTTGGCTCAAGCATCGGGTCATGAGTTGGCTAGGGATAATCTGAGCTGGCCAGGGAAATCTTGGGCTCTCAAGTCAATTCGGGCTTATCCAATTTGATGATGTTTAAGATTATTTTTTAAAATAAAATGTTTTGAAATAAAAAATATTGTTTTGAATAAAAAATGTTTTTGATTTAACATGGTTAGGCTAAGCGGATCACAAGTTGGTTTGTTGGGGTGTTTAGATTTAGTTAGATCGGGTCATATGGATTTAGTTGGTGGGGTTTCTAATCTAAATAAAAAAAAAAGTAAAATTAATCTAGATTAGGCAATCTAATTAATTAGAAAATAAAATTAATAAATTGCAGGCGTGGCTTACTACTCCATATCTTGAGTTTTTTTTTCTGGGTTTTTAAGGCGAATTTAATTCCGCTGGATTTTAGGTCAATGATCTTGTAGTTAATTTGGAAAGCTTTTGCAGGATTCAAGAGACATGAATCTGTAGTGATAATCATCAACAAAATAGGAGTAGAAAATCTATAATATGAATATGGTTGTGTTTTTCTGGATATAACACTTGAGAAAATACAAAGGATTTTAGAATATATTTAATTTTATGTTTTTCATATGAAATAAACACTAAACTGCCCAATAAGAGAATAAAATTATACTGAGCAGAAATTTGTATTTAGTACTCTAATAATATATATGAGATGTATTATAGATATGAGCCTGTTTGGTAGGGCAGTTGTGGTTGTTTTTGAAAGTGCTTTTCATTTAGAAATATATCAAAATGATATTTTTTTTATTTTTTAAAAATTATTTTTGACATCAGCACATCAAAATGATTTAAAAACATAAAAAAAATCATTTAAAATAAAAAAAAATTATTTTTTTTGGAAACGGCGGTTGAAACGCCGTCCCAAACAGGCACATAATTACTCGGCTTGGGGTTTAGCCCAAGTTGTAGTTTGTTTATGTTTAACTCTATATTTGTATTTACCAAAATATAGTGATTTTCTATTTTTTTTTTTATACAAAACACTTGGAACAATCTTCTTTACATAATAATAATAAAAATTGATTCTAAATGTTATGTGATCTGACCAAATCCAAGTTGGTGGTTTATTAAGGATTTGTTTGACAATGTAGTTGAAATTGTTTTTTAAAGTGGTTTTTGTTCATAAATACATCTAAATTATACATTTTTATTTTTTAAAAATTATTTTTGATACCAACACATCAAAATGACATAAAAACATTCAAATAATTTATTTCAAAGAAAAAAATTATTTTTTTTCAAAATTATTTTTGAAATGCAATGTCAAGTACTAAAATGACTTGCCAAGCCTAAGGTTTATAACCATGTCCTGTATTTGTTATTTTATGGACTTGTGTGGTAGTTTTTCATGGAGATTAACCATATGGGTAAGCAAAAAAATAGATTAAACCAAGAAAATTGAAAAAATTAACTAAGAAAAAATGAATCATTCGAAGAAAAAAAATGATTAAACAGATTATAATTTTTTAAAAAACTTTCAGTCAGGTTTGGTTTCAGTTTTTCAAGGCTAAAACCGATAAATTGAAACCGAACCATACCGGTTTAAATTAAAAAAATACTATGAATAGAAAAGTTTATATCTAACTCTTTCCTAAATTCCTAACCCTATTCCCCTCTGCAATCTGCATTCAACGACTATCCATTAAACCAATGTCACTATGGCTACTGTTATTGGCCACAAGAAAAACCATCCACTGGTAAGAACAAGAACCCATCTCTCTCTCTCTCGCATGGAGTTTCTAAAATGGAACCTGACATATTGTGTTTGCTATGTAGCACTTGCAAGAGTTTTGATGAGCTGTGAGAATTATGGGCTTGATGGGCTAATACTATAGTCCTTTTGGTTTGAGCCCACCAAAACCATAGTGCTTCCTTCGGGGGAGAAAAACTGACTAGTAAATAGTGTTATTTCCATACCAGAAATACTTCATTCCACTTCAATTTTGTTTCCAATGTTTCATCTTGACCTCATTCTATTTTACTGCATCTAAATATTTGAATATAATGTAATATGATTAACTTCTTATGTAAAATAATGCCCAATTGAAGTACGAGCACCTGATATATATGAGGGAGTCAAAAGAAAGAGGGAGGGAGTCCGAAGGGGAGGGGGGGTTTGATTCAGGGCTCGAGAGATGGAATAGATAATTAACGCCACCCAAAACTTTGTTAATCCCTTTTCTTTGAATAATTATAAATAAATAAAAACATGAGAAAGAAATTGTGGTCCAAGATATGAATCACTAAGAATTGAAACAATAAAATCATTTTTTTTTCATTCTTAAACAAAATCATTGAACTTGTTATGAGTAATATATTGTGTTCATGGGGATTTATTTGTTATTATTAAATCGATCGAGACAAATAGGTTATTTTATTTTAGAAATTTAAACTGATTGAATTATCTTTAAAAACAAAACAAAAATTACTACTTTTTAAAGCTTTTTTTTCTTATTTTGAAAGCACAATTGATCATATTGCCAAGCACAATTATATTTTCATCCATTTTTTTATGAAATTGACTTGGTTTATGAACAATTTAACATTTTAATAAAAATATTAAAATACAATTTAAATAGTGGAACCACCGTGCTCTTCAAGCGATGGGTAAGGCATCGTCTAGTGGCTAAACACTATCTTTTCTAACAATCTTTAAGGCATCATTGGCCTTCTTCCACATAGTACGACATGTGCAATTTTTAAGGGGATGAAATGTCATTGATAACCTCTCTTTTATATATATATATATATATATATATATATATATATATATATATATATATATATATATATATATATATATATATTTTCTCATCATTCAAATTTGCGCTCATCATTCAAATTTTTATAGTTGTCGTCTTAGTTACTAATATTTCAACTTTGATTTTTTTTTTAAAATTTTTGTTCTTGGCTTTTTTGTCAGATTTCATCATCGAATCCATAATTGCGATTTTTTATGTTTTGAAACATGGTCCTCATTCTTTTGGTTTTGATTTTGGATTATTTTGCAAATTTGATTTTTAATTTTAATTTTCCTCTTCAATTCAAAATTCTAAGTTGTCCTCTCATTTATTTATTTTTATTTTCACATTTGGTCATCAATATCTTATTACTAATTTTTTAATCCTTTTGTACAATGGACTCTTTTTTCTTCTTCTAATTTTATCATTTGATATTTGATTGATCGAGAATTGAGTTTTTTGTTTTTTTAGATGAGATGCTTTTAGTTAACTTGGGTCACATGTTTGAAAAGTTAGCACGTGTTTACATTGTTTTTTATTTCACTTTTTTTTTCTCAATTTCATCATTCATTGTTGTTTGTTTTGAAAAAAAAATGCTTAATGGTTTCCTTTCAATCAATTATATAAAATGTTTGTTTATATTTTTTTTTGTTTTGTCCTTCGAAATTGGGTTGGGTTCTTTTTAAAATTAAGTCTTATTATTTTTCTTATTTTTTTTATATTAGGCTATCATGTTTGCATAACCTAGCTCGAAAGGTTTGATGACCTTGGGTTTGCAATTGTTTTATTTTTTGGCTTCTTTTTTATTGACTTAGTTTTTTTAGCCTTCTACATCTATTTGTTGGAATTAATCATCTTAATTTTTTATTTTCTTTCTATGAGATTAACCTGAGATCACAACTTAAGCTATAAGTTTGGCATGCTAGCTCAAATGATGCAAGGCCAAAAGGTCAGAACCCTTAAACCCACATGCAAGAAAGAACAAACTTAAGAACGCTAAAATCATATTTTATTGATAAAAGCTCAATATAATGATTAAACACACTAAACGAAGACACTAAAATTATTGGAATAAAACCTCCTTCTAATAATTACAAAGAATCATCAAGAAATATACAAAAGATGCAAAGAATATATTTATTTTTTAATAAGTCAAGACAACACAATGAAGAAGTAAAAGTATAATAATTCTCTCACACATAAGTACACAATATACAATAGCAATAATGAATAACAATTTAAAAGTAAAACCTAATTATAAGCTAAATAATCCTATTTATAAAAGATAAAAACATTAAAGAAAATGCTTAAAAAAAGAGTACTCATTAAAATAGAAAAAATAATCTTAAACCATCTAGGACAATAATGTAATACCCGCATAATAGTTTATAAATGTTATTGCAAGGGTTTTCCAAAGACTTATCACTATTAAATTCTAACTATATACAAATCAAGCGCCCTGAAAATTTATGGAGAAAACTAAATCTAAACTAATAGTCGGATGAAAAGTTATGATTATTAAAATAAAACTATGCATTATAAAAAATAAACCCCAAACCACCTCTAATTGTCTAATTTACAAGATACCAACTTGATATTCATAAAATTAAGGAATTTCTAATAAACAAATCTCCTAATATGCCGACTTTGTTTCCTTGGAAAATAAAAACTCTCATTGTTGTCAAAGTTGCCAAAGTCTTTCATTATAAAAGAAGGATTGTTGGTGTATAAGGGATCCTTGAACAATAATGATATTTTGTTGTAAAATTTCAAGCATAACTTTAAATACATTAGTTTATCTCATTAGATTGAGTTACTGAGCCTACCAAATATGCATGTAAAGCTTGATATGTTTAGTTTACATCCCAATTAAATTGCAACAAAATTTCATAGGAACCAATAGAGATTACCCAAACAGTACACGATGATTTAGTTTGATAAATATGTAACTTGCTAACCCAAAGATCAAAAATCAACAAATCAATTCAATTTGAATCATCTTAGTTTGAAACCTAAACCTAATTAATATCTCTAATGGATCATTTGCTAGTGCTTGCTAATTCACATAATGATATATATATATATATATATATATATATATATATATATCTTTTCACATTATACAATCTTGTTATTCAACTTTGTGGTTCTTTGTTCTTTTACAAGATTTTTTTTTCTGGTTATCTTGTCAATTTTTATTTTAAAATTCGATCAATTTACTGTCATTATTTTTTCTATCATTTAATTGAATGAACATGAGTTTTTTTCTTCATTAAAATACACTTGTAGTGCCCGAGCATTATATTTTTTTTGTTGCAAAAAAATCAACCTAAATTGTGACAAAACTCCCATCTAATTTTATCTAATCCTTATTCTTAAAGTTAAGACTTTAGATAAAATAGAAATCAAAGAAGATTTTTTTAAAAGTACCTCTCTTTTATGAAAACCACATGCTGCCATCCTAAATAACTTTTCAACATCAATGCAACTTTATTAAAATAAAAGGAGTAACATTAATAAAAAAAACGCGTGTAATTGGAAATTCTGGAAAGTAAGAAAACAAAAAGAGAAAAAAAAGTAACGCACGTGGGGAAACATGACACGCGCAAAGTGAACCACACACTCCACACACGCCTCGTCAGTTCCCACACATACACTGAACGAATCCCTTCGCCACCCGTTTTACAATTTGTCTTTCATTCCACCATTTCATTGACTGATAGAAAATAAAAAGTAAAGAAGAAGATTGATTACCAACTGGGAGGGAGGGTGTGACCTCAGATCAGAACGAGAACACATCGATACATAATAAAGAAACAATGTGGAGAAGATTAGCCTCTTCACACCTCAAAACCCTAGCCACCACCGCCGCCTCCGCCTCAACCTCCGTCCGATCCACTCAGCTCATACTCCTTAACCGATCCCCTTCCGCTTCTGTCTTCAATCGCTATCTCTGCGCCGGTTCAGGTCCTCTCTCTCGACTTAGTCTAGTGTACTATTGTCTCCTCTCAGATCTTCACCTACACACACTTACAACAACGTTTATGACTTCACGATTATATTTCTTGTGTGATTTTTTTAGTTAGTATTTGAATCGATTCTCGTTTTATTTAGCTATGTGTTATAGAGATGAGATTTGTTTAAATCTATGAGTTTTTATAATCTTGTAATTTAATTTCGGTGACTGCAATTGGATGGAGATTTGTGATAAATAATGCTGCAGCTTTTAAATGCTGAATTTTATAATATTTGCATCATTTATGGTGTGTATGAAATTGAAATTAAATAATTAATGATGAAGAATTCCTTGGTTTTGTAGTGGATGGTGCAGTGAAGAAGAGGGTCGAGGACGTAACGCCTATTGCTACTGGGCATGAGCGGGAGGAGCTTGAAGCTGAGCTCGAGGTGCTTTTTTGCCCTTTTCTTTTTAGAAAATGAGAAAGGGAAATGGGAACTGCGTTTCCAATCATGCTGAAAAACAACAAGAAAATGAACTGTTGTGTCTCCGATTTTTTTCGTTTGTCATTTTGATTTGCAATGAAATGGGAAGTTAAATGGAGCTGAGTGTGTTATCACTTGTACTTATTGTAAACTTTGCTTTCATTCAACCTAATTATGATACTTTTAGATGATAATGCATGGCTTTTCTTTTTTTAATTCCAATAGTCATAAACCAAGTCTGTTTTATCTTTTGGGTTTTATTATATTATGGGGAAGACACTGTTCTTATTTCAATTGCTTTTTGCTGTTCAGGGAAGGAAAATTCTTGATATAGACTATCCTGAAGGCCCTTTTGGCACAAAGGTTAGTAATTTGCACTTTGTCACTTCAACAAAGTTGTTTTTCTTTAGTATTGTGTTTTTAATAGGTGAGGTCATTCTTTACGCATGCTTTTTTTATATTATTATGCTCTGCAGTTCATTTCTGTGTTAATGGAACATGGTTGTAATGCTTTATGTTTGTACAGAAAAAAATGGTTCATGCATTATTATATGTAGTTTTGAATATTTTTTTTGAAAAGGTGTTCATAAGGTTGAGAGCATTTGCTTGTTAGGATACAGATTTGGCACGAGGAAAAAAGTAAATTTGAGTTGCTTGGTTTTGATTTCTCACAGTTTTGTTTCATTAGGTTAAATGTGACAGCGATAGTGTAAAGTTTCGTGTAAAAGTTGGTTGACTCCATGAGTTGGTCTTTATATGATTTCGGTAAGGTAAAGATGAAATGGACCTCTTTTTAAACTAGAAGATGGAGTAATCTCCTTTTTTCTCTTCCAGAGGCTTCCCTTTGGCTTCTTATAATGATTAACATGGTTCCTATGTTGAGGTCTCTGAGATTGTGCCAAGGGCCGAGACTCTTGATATTGCTTTAGAAGTAGTTTTGTAAATTATACAGTATAATTTAAATCGAACTGTCATGTATGCAAGGACATGTTTAGTAATCAGTAATGAAAAATAAAAAAAACCAGAAATGAAGAAATAGTGAATTTAATGGGAATGAAGACAATTAGTATGTTATACAGACTTGAGATGAGAATCCGATTAAACAATAATAATTAATTAATTGTTAGCGGCAGCTTTGGAGTGGTGGTGGCATGGAAGATGTTTTGTGGTAGAGATGGCAGCTTTGACAGTTGAGGTGCTGTTGGTATAAATCTCAAGACCATCTCTATTCCTTGTATCTGAAACGACTACCCCATGTCTATAGCTCCAGGACCCTGAATCCTCTACTGATTCCATCTCTTTTATTTCTGTTCTGAGTTATTTTGTGAATTGAGTGGGCTTTAATAACCTTTATTTACATCCATTTCTTTCTAGGAAGGTTAACAAGGAAAATCTCATGGCCTATGGTAATCTGGGTCGGTTCAGTTCATCGAGGTAGTCCGGGTTGGTTCAGTTAGTTGGGGTAGTCTAGGTTGGCTCATTTTATTTGGGCCATTTGTTGGTGCAACCTGCACCCAACTCTTATCAAGGAAGATAGTTTCCTTTTTATAGACAAGTGGAATCACATTCTTCCCTCATTTACATATCACATCTGTATATATTATGTTTATTTATATAGATTCTTTCAGCTGGACCAGTCCTTTTCTTCTTTGATTTTATTTGCGTGCACAACTCTGCTAAACTTCCATTTTAATTGACTGGTAGCTGTGTCAGCAAACTTTAAATAGGTGCCATCAGTCCTTTGAATTGTCCACTATTATAAATGCTTCCCCATCCTTTGAAGGTAGAGTTTGCGTGTGTATGATTGTCTATAATGGGCCTTGTTGAGTTGTCAACCATTCTATGTTGACGACTTTTTCTTCTTATTGCCTGTATTATGCCTTCTGTCATATGCCATTGTGCATAACTGTGATAATTTTGGCTGTATATTTGATCTTCATATTTAATTCTTTTTCCCTTGTAGGTAGAGCCTGCTGTTATCAAGTCCTACTATGACAAGAGAATAGTTGGATGCCCTGGAGGTGAAGGAGGTGGGCATTTATCATTCTTGTTTCTCCTTTATTTTTTGTTTGAGCTGATGATCGCATTTAAGAAGAAGTAATTTATTCCTGTACATTGAAAGAATTAATTTTGCATAATGTTTTGAGTTGCAGAGGATGAGCATGATGTTGTTTGGTTTTGGCTGGAGAAAGGCAAGTCACATGAATGCCCAGTGTGCACACAGCAATTTGTGGTAAGTGGAAGGTTTGAATTGAAATCACTAGCAATTTGTAGGGCCTTCTGCGGTGTACTGAGCCTCACTTGAATGTGAAGATCCATGTGTATATCTTTTCACATGCACATACCTGTGTGCAATGAATGGTTTATAACCAGAATGGTTGACCAATCATTTCTTGCATTAGATCATGCTATTGGGGTTTAGTTATATGACAATTTATTTTACTAGAAATGCTTATTTGTGATCTGTTGGAGCGATTTTGAGCATAAATATCTGAGTTAGAATCAAAGTTAAGAGCAGGGTGAGCATTGAAGGCTTCACAAGCTTTATTCAGTCCGGAGTTGGGAGTGTTCAATAAAAAAAGTGATGTCTATAGACTTACTTTGGATTTGATATTTGGATCACAATGCACTGTCTATCATACCACTCATGACATAGGGTAGTTCAATCTGCAGAATGTGTAGCCAAATAATATATTTCCCGCCTAGATACACCTTGCATGTAATTCTAAATGAATAGATTTAGCGAACTTCTATAACTGAATTGTCTTTGGCTGCACGTCTATAACAACAATTTAAGTTGCTCTGGGCATTGCTGAATTTTGCCGACTTTCTTGTCCGTGTTTGACAGCTTGAAGTTGTGGGCCCTGGAGGACCACCTGATGGACATGGCGATGATGATGATCATCATCACTAGTTGCAGTTTTCAATTTTGCAGTTGGAATAAAACTTGAGAAGACTCAAAAGACAATTTCCAGTATACAAGTGGAGCCTCGAAGTTCAAAAGCTTTATTGTCTTTTTTTTTTTTTTTTTTGGGTATCTGATTGGTCCTTTATTGTTGTGGTTGGTGCCTTGTCGACAATTGGAATGGAATCTCCTCTTGTGGTTTATGTAGACACAGAAGTCAACTACCGGAACTCAGGATTTTGTTAGGTTCATTTAATGAGTTGCCAAATAATTCACAGCTAAGCTTACATTCTTTCGGGTTTCATGGGAATTCTTGACGTGGCTTCAAGGGAGCCATCGAATCTTGTACAGCGGGGTCTTAAGGATCTTTGGAGTTCTGCGGTGCCCTTCTTGCTGATCACCACTTCGTCAGTATTCAATGGTATGATTATGGCACGAATGAATTGTTTGACTGGATAATCTGACAAGAGTTATCTTTCACAAATAGTAATAAAATTCGACGACTCAAGTAATTTTATCGATCAAATTTTAGATTCTGTTAATTGAATAAATATTGGATGTTGATTTGGGGAACATGGCCTTCTCAGTTTTATCCTCTCTAGTCTTTTTGGGGTTTTAAGTGGAAAACTGCCACAGAAGAGAATCGGTGCAACCATGTCAGCTGTCTCCCCATCGCATCAATGCATATGCCATTTCATCAATTTAAATGCTTTTGATTAAAACTGTGATTATCCTCTGGGCTTGCAGTTAAAAGTCAACAACACAATCTTTCTAGTCATGGTGGTGATTTTCTGCAGCATTATCATCTGTGGGTGGTTGGGTGTCAATCTGAATGATTAAGAACCTTGCAATTTACTCTACTCTGATATGAGGACTTATCAATGGTTTCTTGCAATGTATGGTCAATAGATCCGGGTTAATCAGTGTGTGATTTCTTGGGATAATGGTATAAATGAGTTTATCAACTAAATGACTAGATAATCCAAAACACGAGCCCCCATGGTGAAGGACGTTCTCTGTGGGCTCTATTGAACATGTAATTTTTACAGCATGTTTGAAATCAAATTACATGTTTTGAATTTAATTCCATGTCATTTGAATTCAATTGCTAACCTATTATAGTTTTTATATTTGAAATAAACAAAATCCAATTATACTGTTTATAATACTTATGGATTTGAATTGAATTAGCAGTTTTATGGAGTTTCTGGAAAGTAATAGTTTTACAAGAGGATCCATTGTTGTTTCTTAACGGCTATGCTTGAAGAAAGGTAAAAGCAACAAATTTATTGATTATGATGATATTGGACTTTCCAGTATGAGAGGAATTATCAACTGAGATAATGATGTAGGGTAAGTCCTTGCAATTGTTTAAAAAACTTGTTAATGTAGGGTTGAGGTGAGCAGCAAAGGTAGGGTTTATAGTTAATGTAAGAAAATAATCAATATTGTTTTTAGATTTTACTTTTATAATAGGAAAAATTGCTCTCTTAGAATCATGAAGTTTGGTTCAAATTATGACTACTCCCTCTAGTTTGAATTTTTTTATCTTATATTCTGAACTTTATAGATGATTTTTAAGCCTTGAAGGGTGTGGCTCAACTAGTCAAGTTTTGAGTTTGCACCCCAAAAATCACTAGTTTGAGTCTCATATTAGTTAGGGTCATTGTAAATTTTAATTAGTCATTGACTTCAAAGCTTGTGGAATTAGTCAAGGTGTGTAAACTGGTTCAGACACCCACGTTTCAAAAAAAAAATCTTCTTAACAGAAAGTTAACAAAAAATATGTAATTATTATAAGATTGTTATCATCTTTTTTACAAAAAAATTACTCCTAATATCTTAGGGTTTGGTCAAAATTGCACCTAAGTCTTAAGAAATTGTAATTTACATCGTAGACCAATATTTTTTTTCTTCCAAATTTGATGAAATAACCAATTTACTCTCATATATATATATATATATATATTAAATTTAAAAAGCAATCAAACAACATATCTGATCTTCTCTCTTGAAGTGACATTCCTCTCTCTTTCACGCATTATTTTCTGTCTCTTTCTAATTAGAAATTACTAAATTAAACACAATCTTTGAGAATGTGAAATTATTTTTTTCTTATAGGCCAGTTGGTTGATGCTTATTAACATGTATGGATTTGAGATCCCAGGGATTTGTTTTCCGGGTAATGGAACATCTTCGGGTTGAAGTGACTGGGAACATCTCACAGCAAGGAGATCGATGCTCAGGATATGCTGATAGCTTCTGCAACATGTTAGAGAGGTGGCGATGAGCTTGTCGCAAACGCCTTCACCTTTCCATTCAATTCCAATGATTGGCATGCCTATCATGATCTCGCAACTAGTCTAGTCGACTCGAGATACTGATAATCCACACAATATTCCAAACCACTGGGTAGAGGTGGCGATGGCTCGTCAATTTGTGCCAGGCAGAAGCCAGGAACCTAATTTTCAGATATTTCCTTATTTAAAGTCTTTTTCCTTGAGTTATGTTAGTAACTCAGCGCTGGATCTCAATCTCTTACTCACTTCTTGCCCAAAGATTGAGACCTTAAGACCTGCTAATCACGAGATTACAATGTTTGACTACTCTCAAGTGGTGGTACTTATTGTTAGAGTATAATATAATCATATTCTGGGGCCTCACCTATCAGCTTAAGCTTTTAGGTTAGATGGTTCCTTAACATGGTATCAGAGCCTTGTTGACCCAGCGGTCACGAGTTCGAATCTCACCACCCCCATTCTATTTGATAAAAAAATCAAGCACAAGGTAATGTGGGCCTGTGCAAGTTTCAAGCCCAAAGGGCTTTCACTTGAGGGGGTGTGTTAGAGTATAATATAATCATATTCTGGGGCCTCACCTATCAGCTTAAGCTTTTAGGTTAGATGGTTCCTTAACACTTATCTTGGGGTTACCGTCCTAGAATCTTGCATATGGGCAAGCTTTTGGGGTTAGTTGGCTAGTGTTTTCTTGCTGTGGATGAGATGAGTATTCAGATTCCAATAACGAGGTAAGGATGAGGGTGATTGTTTATTTATTTATTTATTTTTAATAAGATGATAATCCATAATATTTAATATCAAAATAATTTTGTTATTATATTTTACACTGTAAATAATTAGATATTCTTTGGTGTGTTAGCGCTTATAAAATTCATGATGTAAATCTTAATACAATTTTGACCTAGCCTTGATTCTAGCTATCAAAGGTGGTGTTAAATGAATACAAGCTATGGTAAGAGACTCCTGTTTTCCAATCCCATAATCACGAGGGACTTCTAAGACAAGGAAGAACATGGCTAGAAGTTATTCCTTACTGATCAAGGCACCTAGCCATCTGCAAAACTGGCTTCGCTTCACATTATTTTGGGATCGACAAAGCCATGATCCCCATGCATGTGTCTAGATAATGAACTTTTTCTTTGTATGCGAGAAAACCTTATTCTCGAAAAATATAATTTTTGGACTCAGTTAAGTGAGTAAAATCCTGACTGTCCTAAATATTTACAAGAGATACATGTCCTAACTAGAACTCAAGATATGCTGCACAGATCGCAAGCCCTCTACAATTGCGCCACATATATTAATGACACTAATACCGAAGAGACAAGAATGAATGTTTTGAATGACACGGGCTGCAGAAATAAGGGTTTTAACATCCGCAATTGTTCCACAAGGAGAATAAAAATCCATGAAGCTTACCACAAAGCTTAGTTGAATTAAGTAGATGAAGCATGCAAAGATAATCGATCATTAAGCTGTGACAGAGCTAGTTCTCTAGGGGCATCTACTGGCTGCAACACAGGAAACTAATTAATCATATTAACAAAGAAAAACATCAATATATATATGCTTTTAGAAAGAGTTGAACTGAGAAATAGAATAAGCTAAAAAATTAATGACACGTGGTTTGTTGGTTTTATTTTTAATATATATAGGTAAATATTTGATTATTTTATTAAAATTGAAAATTTTAATTAACCTCTGATGAGATGATATGAAAAGTAATTTTTTAAACTATAACAAATAATTGCAAATTAATTAAACCAAACTAGAATTTAGTACTAAATGTAATTCTCTCTTTATAATATTAGATTCCTAATAAATTTAATTGAAAAGAGCCATTTCACGTTTACATTTTTTTTTCTTGTATTTGTTTTCTACATTATCTTTTTCTTAAGTTGTAAAGTGAAAATTACAACAATAGCTAAGTTAAGTGGTATTGTGTCTAGAAATTTGGACGACAAATATATAGAAAGATAAGGAGCAAACTTGAAATCTTAACAAGGACCATCATGTATTTTTTTGTAAACAAATCAAAGGGGAAATGTCCCTCTTCCTCCTCCTCCTCTTCCTCTTCTTCTATATGTAACTTTACTTTAAGAAGTGCTCGAGAAGAAATTTATTCATGATACACAAAACATTAATAAAACTAAGATTGGTTTTAGTAATTTGCCTAGATTAACTTACGAATCAATATTTTTTCACAAAATAGTCAAAAGTATAATGGAAAATTGGTTTTAGTGTTATGAAGACATAAACTTATAATTTACTTTATCCAAAAGAGATATAGAATTATATTACATATTAGTTTGATACCCTGTGAATTGCATATTTAAATCTAAAAAAACTTAAAAGATATGATCCGCTAATCAGCTCTAGGATGAGATGTACTTGTTAAAAATTTCAATTATTGCATTTTATTACAAAGCATTATAGGGACTTAATAATTAGTCTTATGCACAACTAAATTATCTAATAATTCATTCCTTGATCATTTTCATATTCTCAAATCATGCATATGAAACATGTTTATATGATATACTTACAGCGAGTCCGATCTCCTTAATAATCAAGCAAAGTTCCAGATATCTAATTGAACAATGTTTTCTCAACAATTTAATCTTAGATGCCACTAGCTCTGATATGGATGACTAATCAAATCATTATATCCTAGACATCCAATCATGAATGTTACTAGCTCCAACACAATTAACTAGTCTTGTTATTATATCTCACCCAAACATAGATGCCATTAGACCCAACATGGTCATCTAGTCTAATTATTATATCTTGATTATCTAAACATGGATTTCACAAGCTCTTACATAGTCAACTAGTCTAGTTATTATATCCTGATTATCTAAACACAAAGACCACTGACCCTAAAATGATTAACTAATCTAATTATAGTTGGCTAGAGGTAATTAACTTTAAAAACTATTTAGGATTTACTCGATGTAAGATTTAGATTCTAGAAGTTATAAGATTGAACTTTTCAATATGGATCAAATTGAAGATGATGATTGGTATAAGGGTATGGAATTATATTAAATCATTTGAAGTTAAGGAATAAAATGATTATATATGAAGTTGAATTTAAAGATAAATCAATGGTTGAATAACAAATAATATTGCATCCTTGATGGTATAAGAGAGGTTGCAGGATCAACTCAGTAGCAAAGGATTTGCTTACGAGTTTATGTGCACTAGGTAGGTATTCCATACCCACTATAGTCAAGAAATTTCTTAGAGTTTTAATGTAAATTGTTTGCTTAAGATTGGCGACATAAGCATCAATAGGAATGTAAACTTCTAGACTAGATAACTGTGTTAGGGTTAGTGGCATTCATGATTGGATGACCATGATATAATATTTAGAATAGTTGATCATTTTAAGGTTAACAAAATCCATGTTTGGATGATCAAATCAATTATCAAGAATACTAGTCATTATTTTAACTATATATGAGGTTATGAAATTTAGTTTCATACATGGTTTCTTTTTTCAAAAGTTAGGATATAGAACTACAACTTTACCAAGGGATGAAAACTTGTCGTTAACACAACCAAAATAACTTGTCGTTGTAACATATAAAACTGTCTAGAAAAGATTCAATCTGACCTTCCTTTAGTTTTTAACACATATATGAATTTTAACAACTCTAAATTAAGTAAGGTTACTCCCATTAAAAAGATAGCATCCATAGCTACAATTTTTATGAAATTTAATTCAAATTTGGCATTTCCAAGCCCTAAACTCATGAGTCTCATTTCTTTTTAATTCACCCTCCACATGATATAACAAGTACAAACAAACAATATTCATGTATTGTTCTAATTTTTTCCCAACTTTCTCCTTTTATGGCGGACACCACCACCTTAAATAATACTAATATCTTAGCTTTATTTGTTTATTATTCTGAGTTGTTTTCATATTGTAATAACTCATTTTTGGTCTATTCTCTAAAAGAATAATAAAATAAAAAAAGGCTGATGTCGCCAAAAAATATTAAGTTGAAAATTTTGAATGGATTCGAGAGCCCAATTGTGCATTTATTGTACTTAAAAATGAAAGAAAATGCAGATTCAATGATAAAATAATTTATTATTGGATAAATATGCATAAAAATTCATTCGAACCACATACATATATTTTATAGGCCAATTTGATTTAATCATGGGCTAATTTAAAGTATAATTATGTTTAGAAATTAATTTGGGGTCCAATTGAAGGATTTACTTAAGTGTAATGACTTAATTATACTTTAAATTGATCAAATTGATTTTATTAAGGGTTTAATTGATGAAAAATCAAGTTTGGAAACCTAACCCAGATTTAATTAAGAAGGCTGGAATTTTTGGAGACCAAATTTAATTTTTACCAAGTCAATTGGATGAAATCAAGGGTATAATAAAATTTTTATTGGTCAATTAAGGGTCAAATATCATAAATCCGAGATTGAGGACTGAAGTAAAAAAAGACGTTAAATCTAAGGCTGCTATTGAAGTTCAACAAGGATAAAATTGTATAAAAACTAAAGTTTAAGATCAATTAGGGGCACAATTAGAACAATAATAAATCAAGGGACCAAAGTAGATTTGCATCTTTTTCTAAAGTCTGCAGACGTGATTGCACTATTTAGTGATTTGAACAGTGCATGCACGCTATTGCAAAAGACGAGGAGATGACCCATCGCTAACGCAACAAGCAGTCAAAGGGTCACCTCTCTTTTTCTAAAAATAGAAGGACAAGTAGAAGATATGGGGGATAGAAGGATGAACATAGAGAAACAAACAAAAAACAATGACAATATCAATCGCTGGCAGGACACTTTCATCTCCTTCCTCAGCACTGACAACCTTTCCTTTCCCGTCCAACAACCTTAGCCTTTCTCTTCTCCACCATCAACCATGATCTTGTTTGCTTCCATCCCCAGCCAACAACCACAGTTTTTTTTTAAAAGCTAGTAATAGCCGACCCTCGTTTCCCTCAACAACTTAAGCGACTCTATCCAGCATGCACCAGTAATAGTCTCTTGGCATTCACAGTAGCCCCTTTGTGTCCTCTAGAAGCAGTAACAGGGTTCCATCATCACCAAATACAAACAACGACAACTTCTCCTTCTCCTTTCTCCATTGCAACAACCTTCTAGCATCTCATACGACCACCATAGGCCTCCATTCTTGACGTCACCACCACTGACAAAACCAACTCGGCCTTCTCTATATGGTGGCAATGACAGGTGTGCGTTTCATCTTTCTCCTTCCTCTTCCCTTGCACTGTTCAACGCAAGTGAACAGTGGAACATGATTCAATTCCCATCTCATTATTCATATGGTGAACAATGGGTGGTGGTTGTGCTGGATGTGGTATCTAGCCGGGCAACTCGAAAGGGGTGGGTTGTCTAGCCCACTTGGGGTGGGGAGCCCAACCCCCAAAGGGCATCACATAAGGTAGAGACTCTCTCACGAATAGAAATCTACTTCGAGCCTTAGAAAAGATCAACAAATAAAAAATCAGACTTAGAAAAAAAACAATCAAATAACAATGCAACTTACCTTAGATAAGGTGCATTAGGGGTGATGCATTTTTTCCTTACACAACGAGTCCCCTTACCCAGACTCTCACAGACTATTGAGTTTCCTAGTGATCTTAATCCTAGGTGGCGGCTGCACAAAATTATCATCATAATTTTACGATTATCCCGCGTCGTCTCTCCTCTCTAGGGAGGGCAGCGCGCGAAGCGTGCAAAATCCACCATCGCAACAGGGGACATCATGATTATTTCACTATTTATTTAAATTTTGAATATACAAAAGTTCCTGCAAACAAACTAATAATGACTAAAGTGATGTGTGTAAACCCCTAAAATACCTCCTAGTTCAAAGGCAAGCCATTTTTGTTGGGAAGGACAAAATGATCATGACAATGTAGTGGTGAATATGAAAATATGAGGGGACTACAAGGATTTTGCCTTCAAGTTTTGAGTTTTTGTTGTTAAATATTTTTTACTCCAATTGATGAGGTATAAAATAATAAAAATGATATCAATTTAGTCTTTTAATAAAATTGTAAACCAACTATGAGTTTTTCATCGTCAAACTTGTATTAGTTAATGTGTAATATGATAGGAGGATTTCTCTATAAACAGAAAAAAAAACTTTACAAAACCCACTTGCCAAATATTTTAGTACATGTCTAGAAAAAAGAAAGGAAAATGTTCCCCATAAAAATAAAGAAAGACCATCATGTATTCTTGACAAGGAGTGCTCCCATAGTTTTTTCTTCAATAAGAATTTCAAATACCATGTACGGTAAATAAAGCAGCCGAACTAAAATCAATATCTTGTAGAACAATATTGTGAGAGGGAATAAGAAAAGAGAATTTGATTCAAAATTCCCATAAAAAAAAGATACATCTTGTTTCCAACAATGAGAAAGGAACAACATGAGTTTGAATAATGAGGAGAGAAAGATGGATGGAGAAAAGATTT
Source organism: Salix caprea (assembly GCA_964035475.1). Classification (NCBI taxonomy): domain Eukaryota; kingdom Viridiplantae; phylum Streptophyta; class Magnoliopsida; order Malpighiales; family Salicaceae; genus Salix; species Salix caprea. Next base: position 4,097,978 of record OZ037759.1, on the reverse strand, counting down.
CAATTTGTAGCTTTCATTATATTCTTTCTCGATCAATCACTTTTTTCCTTTAATTTCATCCTTTAGTTCTTCGTAGCTTTGTCCAATTCATCAACCTTTCCCTGCAAAAAGACAAATCATCTTCATTCTGTTTCTAGAAGTTCTAACAGGAGTTGCAAGCAAGGGATAGAATTATGCAGGAGATAAAAGGAAAATCAAAGAAAAGCATGTTTGGTTCAAGAGCGGTGGTAGCAAGTTGGATTTTCGTTATTTGGACATGTACATAAAATAGAAAAAACAATATTGTAATTTTTCACGGAAAAAAACTAAAAAAATAAGTTTATTTTTACCATGCACATACTCACCACTAAATAATTTTTTATTTATTAATATTACTAAATTTAATCATTTTATTATAAAAGTAACCATTCCCTATGAATACAATATTCTTAAACAATATCAATTTTCCATTCTCTAACATCTATATTCATACCCTTCTTACACCATAAAGTAATAAATACAATATTTTACTGCGTTTAAAAAACATAAACATAAAGAACATTAACTAATGTTAATTTCTTTTCAAAACTTAAAGTAAGCTCTTTTTTTTCAAGAACCTTTACCCTCACATTGTTGTTCATCATAGATTGTTGATTTTCTTTAACATCTTTAAACAATTTTAATTGAGTTTTGTCATTATAAATATAGATAGTAGCTGAAGAATCATACCCCTAATCAGTTGACTTGGTGTTTTTTTCATGTTTTTATACTAAAATAAATATCAATGTGTCGACCTAATAATAAAAGCTATTATTCATAACCAAATAGGTGAGAATGGCTAAGACCGATCATAAATAATAAAGTTAACCAGGCTTAAAAAGTTCAGATAGACTAGGGTATCAAGAGTCATGATTAATTAAGAAAACATCATAAACCATATAAGTTTGAGCTCTCACAATCAACTAAAAGGTTTAATTTTAATCAAAATAGGAGTCCTCAATAATTAAACAAGTCTGAGTTACAAATTAGATAGGATTCAAATGATTATCAACTAGGAGAAGTTTATATTATATTAAGATTCAACATCTAATAAGTCTATATATAAAGCCTGTTTGGCTGGCGTTTCAAACGCCGGTTTGCAGTTTTTTTTTTTTTTTTTTTTCATTTTAAATGTCTATGGTTTGGTGTTTTTAGATCATTTTGATGTGCTGATGTCAAAAATAATTTTTAAAAAATAAAAAAATATCATTTTGATGTATTTCGGCATGAAAAGTACTTTGAAAAGCTACAGCAACAGCTCTCCCAAACACCCTCATAATTAGAATTAGATGTTTAGATAAAACTCAAGCATTGTACCAATATAAGTAGGTCATCCCTTTACTAAAAAAGATGTCCTTCATGGAAAATTTCTTCTACAATTGATTCAATTCAATCTTTTCTAGATACTACTTATTTATAGCTTTCATTTCTTTTCTTATATTGTTTATCTTTATTATCTTTAATTCATATTTCTTTCTTCCTGATATTTTTCTATCATAGTGTTTCTTAGGATGTGTGTGTGCAAGCGCATTTGTTTTAGATTTAAGACCTAGAATGTGCCCACATTCCATTTAATTTTACAAGATTTTTTTACCTCTACTTCCCAATTATAGTTTTATTCACATCATTACCTTAACTAATCACTAGTAAATATGTTGGGGGGTTTTAAGCCTCCAACACTACCTTATGGTTACTTTTTTCTAGGGCCTCCAAAATAAACTAAATATAAAGTTGATTTAGCACTCTATTTGTCTAAACATCTAAGAAGCAAGTCCTAGAATATACTTCGATAATAAGAACTCTAATAGGATTGTTTAAAAGTCTTCATACATATCCTTGGTATCACACCCCTCCACAACAATTTAGCAATTTGTTTATCTAAACATTTAAGAACCAAGTTGTAGAGTATAATCGGATAATAAGAACTCTAAAGAAATCCTTATACATATTCTTGGTATCACATACCTCCACAACAATATCGACCCAATTGAAGCATGGCAGCACCTGCCTCACAACTGTATATATAGTTTGAGAGAAAGCATAGCATGAAGATAGTTCTTAAATAATGGAAATCAATCTTCACTTTGTTTTTTTACCTCATATTCTTGTTTTCTCTTGAACCATATTTTTTTATTTATCAAATCATTGAAGTATTTATCTCTTGAAATTCCTTCAATGTTATTCTTCACAAGCTGTTTTTAAGAGGTCTGCATCCATTACATGGCATAAAGGCTACATCTTGTGGCTTGGTTAAGGGAACCCATTTGAGCTGTAGCGAAAGCAAGTCATCATAGGGCAATTGTCACTACTTATGAACCCTAACCTGGCTGATGTATCCATGGCTAGGATGAAGCTTGGGTGAGACTAAATCGAGGTCTGAACCGTCTGATCTTGAAGACTGATGTATCCATGCATTCTTGAGCTACACGGGTCTCCCTGAAATACGTTGAGGCACAAAAGTTGATCGGAATATAGGAGTAATGCCAGCAAAACAATGGGGGATAAGCTTCGTCGTTGCGATGAAAACAATCCAAATCATAAGCTAAGACCCTCTATTAATCTATTCGTTGAAGCTTCGACTGGATGTTCCCAAGCACAGGTTTAGAAGAGCATCTTTTCAACCTTTTATTCCTTACTCTTTGGTTCTTAAGCGTTAAATTCTTTTCACTTTGACTCCTAACCCTTTTGGTTTTACAATATGACCCTTGAATTCAATTTTTGTTTAAAACTTGAACCCAACATGATTTTGTTTTAGTGTGGCTTTTAATTTTGACGAGCAGAGATTCAAATTACGCTTGAATACATATTTATACGACTTTATTTTTCTCTTTTTTCTTCCTTTAAAGGTCCATTTTTCACCATTAAAATCAACAATGACCGCAATATATTTTCTAACCTATCCAATTCAAGTCTCATGATTTTTTTATTGCTACAAATATAATATGTTTATATATATATATATATATATATATATATATATATATATATATATATAAAGTTACTTTAATTTACGTTCACTAATTAATCTATCTACAGTCACAGCTAAAATGCAGATCATAGGGAAACCTAAGCTAATATGGTATGCTCACAAATTTCTCGTAGCAAGTGATCACCAGCTTCTTACCTAGAAAATATTATGTCAACCATCTAGTACCGTCTAGCTCACTAATAAAAGCTTGGAATTAAAAGATTTATTTCTTTTGTATTTTCAGATTTGAGTCTATAATTGTTAATATAATAGTTATTGTAGACTTGCATGGTAGTTAATTCAGAGTCTATAAAAATTAATCGAGATACACGTAAGTTGGTCTAAACACCTACATTAATAATTTTTTTTTTATGCCTTTCCACTTTATTCACATCGTTGAAAATTGGAACCTCGATGTCTCCTACATATATAGAGCTAACTTTATTACGTTTGGAAGCCAGCTTATGAGCAACCAGAACTTCAATATACAGCATAAGACAGTATGTATATGTATATATATATATATAGCTTGAAAGTTTCTAACTTGCCCTTCATGTAATTAATCAGAATATTTTAACCCGCATGGACATTTGCTAGCCCGAGTAGTTTATATCCTTAATGAATCCACATTATTTATACTTTAATCTCAGATTAGTGACAACAGCATATATGTCGACCGCAGTTTAATAATAAACCCACAGATTATATTTAAGCAATCACGTAATTGAGATTGATTCTTTCCCTGCTATGGGGTATGGAATTTGGTGGTTGACTTGCCTTTTTTTTTTTTATTTCCCCCACAAAGCAGAGGAAAAGGCCTTTTCTAGCGTTGACATTGAGATTAATTAGCACCTTTTGGATGCCCATTTACTGCTGTAACGAATCACGGCATCATACCATGTCAGCTCCAGTCTTTGGAAGAGTTTCGTCAGGTGGTAAAAACTAAGAGGAGTTGCTTTAGCAATGTTTATAGAACCCAAGAAAATTATTTTTAGACGCTATAGCTGAAGCTCTAAAGCGAGTAGGAAGATAGACTATGGTGTCTCGAGCATGAAGTTATCTCGTCCATAGCTAGGAATTTCTGTCTTTTTTTTTTTTCTCTCAAAAAGGAAAACATGGGTTGGGCACAACTGTAAATGGGTGTCATCTGTGTAGCAAACAGAGAAATTATTCCACCACCACTAGATGCTGGCATGGGTTAAGGCTGCATCTTATAGGTGACCTACATGGTGATATCTTATGATGAAAGGGGAAGACCCTTTGGCGTTCACTCTGTGATATCTACTGAAAGTGAGAAGAAACACTCGAGTGGTGGGGCTGAATATCAAAACTTATCTAGCTGAGGCTAGGAGATATGCCAAAGCTTCGGGATGGAAAATGTGGTAGGTGCAAAGAGAATTTGATTTAGGGGGAGTTCTTAAAAAAGAGTTGAAGAACTCTGTGTGATGTTTGGTGATATTGATTGAAGTGACAGCCATTTTAGAGATTCCTGATCTTATCATTTAACAAAGAAATATAACTGTATAGTTGAAAACTTTCAACCACAATGGAATGAAATGAAATGGAAAGAAGTTAGGTTCTCGAAAGCCGAATGCTTTGCAGTTTTTGAAAGAGCATGCCTGAGGATGGACTCTAATTTATCACCATATACAAACAATCAATCTAAAATACTCCAGCACTAACTAGGAAAAAGTTACAATGAGCTTGGAAATAAAATTGAAAAAAAAGAGAGAGCTCTTCCTAGCAAAACTAAAGCTCATGAAAACGTAATCAATTTTTCACAAAAAATCGCCCAGCAAACCACTCCATGAATCCATCCTGCAAAAGTGAACGTGCATTATATATGACCCCCAGAGCATAGCACAAACACTCGAAATCTTACAAATCAGTCGAGATTTTAGAAAATTGCGTATAAGCCAGACTGCAAAAAAGGCACCTGTGAATGAAACTATCTCTCTCTCTCTCTCTTATTCCCCCGTGACGTTAGCATAAACAAACAAAACTTTAATCGGTGGGACTTGAGCTTCCAAAAAGGAATGTATAGTGGTGAGCACAAAAGCAAGAAAGAGGATGGAAGGAGAGAAAATTCGACATGCTTTTTCATGCGTCTCTTTCATACGAAAAATGGAGGTTGCTGACAAGAAAATTCACACACACATTCAGACAGGCCTATTATTATGTTTCTGTGTAGATATAAATATATATATATATATATAGTACACTCGTATAGGTAAAAAGGAAATTCAACTTCTCATGATTACTGCCTTCTGCTGCTGAGTGCTAGTTTTCCTTCTGCTCTTGAGTGCTGGTTCCCCTTCTGCTGTCGAGTACTAGAATCATTAATATCAGACTTTGTTTTGTTGTCAATGATAAATCGGACACTCGAAACTTCTCTTTAAGCTTGTGATTAATGGAATCTGTCAATCATGAGAAATACATAAACAAATGATTGAGAGAAGATATTTTGTAACACTGATTTGGATTTATTCTTTCTTGTTTTCAGTAATATTCTTGAAAGCTGTTGTTGATCGTTGCTGCTGTTAATAGTTGGGATTTTTTTAGCTTTTTTTTCCAGCCACTGCCATAAGCATTAGATTCCTCTCTATGCTCCATAATCCCAGAGACTTCCCTCTCTCCTACCTGTGCGGCTCAGGAATGGATGAATGTGACCCTCTCTGCTTTGATTCTCTCTGCTCTTAAAAGATTTCCAGCTTTTTTTTTCTTGTCCTTGGCTTTTTCGCCCTCTCCTTTTCATGGATGCCTTGCCTCCCCCTTTCTCAGTTTCTAATATGTAGCTGGCGTACACACTACATATAATTTTTTTACTGGTGAAGGATATGCATATTCACTTGTTTTATTCCCTTGCTACACTATTAATACACGTTGTCTTTCAGGGTTTTCTTCATTGCAGTACCTCTACCTGTTGTCATTTAGTAGCATATAGGAGGTGCACCGAGGTGTTTGGTTCCGTCCTCAGAAAATGAGCTACCAGCAACATTTTTCGATGGGTTCTGGTTTGTTTCCTTCTGTCTTTTGATTGCCTGTTTCATTTGTAGTTTAGATTCTATTAATGCAATGTTATATGTGCTTATCTTCTTGCTTTTCTGTACTAAATCTGTGCTTTCTCGTTTATTCTGTGCTTTCAACTTCGTGGCATATGAGAGGTGACCTCGTCGGTTCAATATTCAGGTAGTAGTCGACCTGCAAGAAGAAACTTTGAATTCGGGAGGACTTACGTGGTGAGGCCCCAAGGGAAGCACCAGGCCACTATAGTTTGGTTACATGGTCTTGGTGATAATGGCTCGAGGTATATATTGTAGCTATTCCTTCCCTTCCACTGCTGTTTCTTGTTTTCTTTCATTGTATTGGCATGGTAATCCATCATTCAAAACCAATTTTCAGACTCCAAAACTCTCCTTGACAAAGGAAGAAACTCTTTTCTTTAGATTTATAGAGAAAATAACCTACTGTTTGTACCTGAGTCCATCTTGGAACGAGGTGTTCTCATGCTCAAACATCGGTATGTCTCGGCACTATTCAGCAAGCTACTGATCACTGTTTTTTCTGTGAGCTTCATCTGATAAACAGTCCAAATGGGCTAGTGGGAACTCGATGATTTATTCCTTAATTCTGGCACCCATGTTAAATGCGCTCTGTTCTCTTCTCTGCTAAGAACTTTAAGGATGCAAATATTCATTACATTTATACTTAGAAAATGTACTGCAGATGATTATTAATATTTTATATTTGAATTGAAAAGATTAGGGATTTTTGTTTTCTTCTGTGGGACATGGCAAAGAAAATATCTCTTAAATCCAGTCATGTTTCTCATTTTATTCTCTATGTGGTTGCAGCTGTTCCCAGCTACTGGAAAATCTCCCTCTTCCAAATGTAAGTAGTTATGTATTTATATATATATTTTTATTTAATTATTACCTCGTGGATGTTCTGTTTGCATTTCTCCTCCGTAATAATCTTATGTTTGCATTGAAACTCATGATGCAGATTAAATGGATTTGCCCAACCGCTCCTACTCGTCCTGTGGCACTGCTGGGTGGATTTTCTTGCACTGCATGTACGAGTGACCACCTTCGTTTCTGATTAATTTGATCACCATTGTTCACCACATGTCCATCTTCAAATATTTCAGAGTGGAATCCATTTACCTGAAATACTTGTAAAACTTTCACAGGGTTCGATGTGGGAGAAATCTCAGAAGAGAGTCCAGATGACTGGGAGGGTTTAGATGCTTCAGCAGTACACATTGCAAACTTGCTGTCTACTGAGCCGGCTGATGGTACTCTATTTTCTGTGAACACCTACCTTATCTGCATGCAAATTTTTCCTGTTGGAAGCTTTTATAAAATACCGTGTGCTCATTCCACTACAAGGGCAACTAATTTTCACAAAAAAAAAAGAAGAAAAAAGTGTAGAGGTTCAACTCCATCTGAGATACATGAAGTAATGGTTTCTGGCCAGTATTTATACTGTAGCACTAGATTATGCGCCCTTGATCGTGCCTTCCTTTATGCTGAACTTCTTGACCTAATATAGTTTTCCAAGCTGCAAGTTATCATATCATGTTAGAAAATCATCTGATATAAATGAATCTCTGTCCATATTAGCTGATTCAAATAATGGCAACCTCATTCCTGCAACATTTTTTGTTTTTGTGACAGTTAAAGTTGCTATTGGAGGCTTCAGCATGGGTGCTGCAACGGCCCTTTATTCTGCAACTTGTGCTGCCTTTGGACGATATGGTAACGGTAACGCGTACCCTATCAACCTCAGAGCAGTTGTTGGACTAAGTGGCTGGCTTCCAGGTTCAAGGTTTGACCATTTCGAGCTTTCTTTCCTCGATAAACCCTTTTCTCCTGCAGCTTTTACATGGACGAGGGATTCATTTGTTGATCCACCAGCTATCTACACAGCTGATTACTTGTCTGCAATAATTTCCCATATTTGCTAGTTAAGTGTTTTCTTTTGTTTTGTTCATACAGGAGCTTGAGGAGCAAGGTCGAAGGGTCACATGAGGCTGCAAGGCGTGCTGCATCCTTGCCCATTTTTCTTTGCCATGGAACAAGTATGCACTCCTCCTGTCTTTGTCTGCTCTACCTCCAGTTTTTAAACCAAGATATCGATCTAGCATAATATAGTTGGTAGTGGCACTCCGAAAATCTGATCAGACAGTTTATGAAGCTGAAATAAGTAGAGCTAGCTTTGCTCTGGTGACAGGAAATTCACAAGAACTTGCATATCCTTTTGAAGTCCTTTTATCATTATCCAGATTTTATATCTGCAGCTGATCTGCTCTAGTCTACAGCGTTACTAGAAAATCGCCCGCTGTCACGGGGGTGATTAGGTTTTTATTTTTATTTTTTTCCTTTGTTTTAGAAGATTATACCTCTTTTCAAAATATTAAAACACTTTAATATTAGCCGTTGATCATATTGTATACAATCTTTAAGCAATTAATAACTCTGTTCTTTTTAGCTTTGTTAAATTTAAATTTATTAATTTATATTTTTTGTTTCATCTCTTTTTATAAAATTTTATCATGTTGATCGTATACAATATTAATCTTTATTGGATTTGTTGAATTTAAAGTTATAATTTCATGTTTTTGTATGCTCTTCATTTGCAGTATTATCATGTTTTTATTATATTTTATCATGTATTTATGATATTAAAAACAAAAAGCAATTTCTCATAGATACATCGCACATGTTGAATAAAATGGAGTCATCTTTGTCACCGTATCACTCTAATATTTCAATTAAAATTTGTTCTTGCTATTATTTATAGATTACTCATGTGTCTATGAATGTATAGGAAACTAGCAGCATATATTGTCTGCAACCTACCATAGCTGTGAAAATGCCTAGAAATCAATGGACTGGACTATCCAGCTTGATTGATCAGCTATATATATATATATATATATATATATATACATAATTCCCTCCAAATGAATCTTCATGCAATGTGACTCTGGTAATTCTTTTCAGGTGATGATGTAGTCTCCTACAACTACGGAGAGAAATCTGCTCACTGCTTGAACACAGCAGGATTTCGAAACCTGACGTTCAAATCTTATGAAGGGTAAAACATTTTCTTCAGAAAGCAGGGACTAACTTGTAATGGTAAACGTAAAACGAAGCGATTTTTGAGTGGCTTAATTTGGCTGCAGGCTTGGTCATTACACGGTCCCGAAAGAAATGGAAGAGGTTCGCAACTGGCTTACCGCGAGGCTGGGCCTGGAGGGCTCCCGCTCCTAGTTGCAGAACCGGATCAGCTTCCGTTTTGGAGCTTAGGAGGACGAAGAACGGGGAAAACAATAACGGGAAGAGGAAAAGTAGTTAGTAATAGAACAGGTTATGAAGTATAGATAATATAACCTTCCTGGTTCCCTTGCTTTCTTGCCTGACCTTAAAAATAAATCTTGCAGTAATGAGTGTAGTCAATTCTGCCTGCCACAGAATTTTGTATTGGTTAATCTAATATTAAGTCTAGTGAGTTTTGCCTACCGCACTTTCCTATCTGTGGTGTGAGTTTTCAGGCATGCACTGAGGTTTCCACACCACAGCTTAGATGGACGAAGGGGGTCGACTCATACCTTTAAACCAAGCTATGGAAATCCCACTTTTGTATACGTATACATACACATGCTCAAAAAGAGTGATCAACGAGAATTTAAAAATGTTTGAGGCCGTACGACGGTAACTACGTGCAATCTCCGAAATTTCTTACCAGAGATAAATAAGGGCTATGTCTGGCACCATCCATCTTCCCAGATTCCTTGGGCACAAGAGCTGAGCTTGTGAGCAGTTTCTTGGAATATATCCTGGAGGACAGAGCACAAGTCACTTCAGTTTTGGGTGGGAGAAAAGTTCCATGTTTTGCCAGACATATTGCAATGGAATATATCCAAATAATTAAGTTATCACTTCCCACACTTCACATATTCCATCGTTGGTAGCCAGGGATACCGTTATGATCGCCATTATTTTGATGAATTCCAGCCTGTGACTACAATATGGAGTAAGAGGAGGGAGACAAGGCACATCCTGCAGAATGAGTTTGCGTCCACTTCTCAACCCCCCTGACGAGTTTGATCTCAACTCACGTGAATACATTTTTGGAGACGCCCGTTTCTGATTAATTGAGAAATATTTCACCGCCTTCGTACTTGGGGTACAGGTGTTCTTGAGCGTTTCAGTCCTACTATCCTCCAATTTGTTACAGAGAAAGCTGTCAGAACGAAGCTCACTTCCATATAATTTTGAAGCAAGACTACAAGGTGAATGGCGCCAATTAAGGTAGCCAGATGATGAGAGGAGGCCGCTTTCTTGTTGGGGTTGAACTAGTGAGATTTTTGAACAGTCCCTTAAGTTTTGAGAAGCTGAAGAAGCCACTCCTGATACACAACGCGATGGTGGAGTCAGATAGCCTATATCAGTAAGTGCTTCCAATGTCGATGAGAATTGATTAGGTTTAATGCAATCACTGTGAGTCTCTGAAGTATCCCGCGGCTCCTGAGATGGATTATTCACTCTTTCAGCTCTTCTAATAAACTGTTTCTGCAATTTCATCATCATTAAGAAGTCAATTTGATAGTAACTTCAGAAAAGGGGCAGAAGAAAGAGGTATTCTTAGTTAGATCCTGTTGAAGAATGAAGACTAAAGATTGATTCCAAGTCTACAATTAATGTTAGGATTTTACTATCTTTTAATTATTATGTTTCCTAAATAAGATCATATTGTATGATCAAAGTTCTAGTTTTCATTTTAAGTATTTTCCTATTTAGATTGTAGAAGAGGAAGTTGTAAACAAATGGGGAAACCCTATTTGAGTGTAACACTTCAAGTTTTCAATATAAATAAGAGAAGAGGGATAGCAGTAACCTCACCTTCGATCTGCTCATGTTTGCCGAAATCAATTGTTCATCATTTGTTATTTGTTCTTTGCATTTCCAGAAATTGATTCAAACAGTAACTATTTGAATCAATAAAACAGTAGAGTTGACTTTTGTTGACTTATTCTTTGTGTTATTTCTTACAATTGGTATCAGAGCAAGAACTGGATCTTTGAAGGGGATAAAGAGTGAAACACGAGAGAATTGAGTGAGGTTGTAACAACCCTACTTTTTTTTTTCTTCTTTTTTGTTTAATTAATTAATAAATTTGGACCCTACATTTTTTTTTTTTTTTTTTTTCGCCGAAATTTCTAACGAAATTTCGGCAGAGTCTCCCCTATCTCGGGAGATCCCAAGTTAACCAAAACACAACCTGCACACAATTTGAATCTCATCTCATCCACAATCACATCCATTCCATAAACATTCCATTAATGAGATGAAATTCGCACAAACATATACTAATTACGATTTCACAAATTGAGTTCTTATATTAGAAATAAACATACAGGGATATAAGTTTACATTCATAACCTACTAGTGGAATTTACAAATCTACACAAAAAGGGCGAATGAAAATTATGCATTCATTACATTGATTTATCCTAAACACATCTTAATTTAGAGTGCAACCACATGGTACTTTGCAAAAGTAGGTCCTCTTATATTAGTTTCCCTAGACCCCTCGTGGTTGTGACGTTCCTGCAGTAGTACAAACATTTAAGAAATGCAATTACTTAAATATTACTAATAACTTTGACTAAATGACTTATCCGTTAAAAGAAACATTGACAAGTTGTAATTTCTACGTATACATAGCAAATCACTGGTAAAATTCAGAGGTTCCTCATTTATCCTCCATTTCAAGTAACAATATCTTTACTCCAACTATTCTCATAGGGTACTAAATTCTGAGTTATAACAAATCAATTATCTATTCATTTGTTCCGGCCATCCTCTCGGATGCCATTAGCCGAAGCTAATCAATCATTTGTTCCGGTCATCCTCTCGGATGCCATTAGCCGAAGCTAATCAATCATTTGTTCCGGTCATCCTCTCGGATGCCATTAGCCGAAGCTAATCAATCATTTGTTCCGGTCATCCTTTCGGATGCCATTAGCCGAAGCTAATCAATCATTTGTTCCGGTCATCCTTTCGGATGCCATTAGCCGAAGCTAATCAATCATTTATTTCTTTTTTTTCCACATTTAAACATTTACCCATCTAATAATAACTCTAATACATCTAAATAATAATCAACTTAAATTACTTCTTACGTGCCGTATACAAAAGAGGCGTAATTCACCTACCTGCTCTACTTCTGGGTTGTTCTTGTCTGGACGATGGTTCAATCCCGACTGCACCGCCTGCGACATCATTGTCCACAAAAATCAGTATATTTCTATTTTCAATTTCACATTCATCACCATACTTATTTCAACAAAATCATACATTGAAACCATAAATTTCAACACCTAATCCATCAACAACATTCCAACCGAAAACACACATTGAACCCATAAATTTCAGCACATAATCATTCAATAAAATCCTAACAAACCTGTTTTGAAACGAACATTGTAATAGCAATAAATCACAATTAACTCAACAATTATCAAATACCAACGGTTAATATGTAGAACAGCCCCTTATATAAAACATATTCAAATTTCAGGGTATTCCAACGGTTGGATCTACCAAGATCGGAGTTAAACCGGAGACTGACCTTAAACTGGAGAGCTACTGTTCAACATACATATCTCCTTGCTGGACTGTCAATTTCTCATCTCCACCGTTCAGAACATTAATCATACTCAGTAGCACCACATACCCAAATTTCAGCTTCATCCAACGGTGATATGAAGCGAAAATAGCAGGCGACTCTGACTGGCAGAAGAAAGCAGATTTCGCTATTTTCTTCAAAAGAATCCTCACCTCTAACGGAGCAAAACCAGGAGAATCCCTTCGGTGAATATGTAGTAACAACCAAGGCGAACACAATACTCAAAAATAAGCTTGATCCAACGGTGGATGGTGGAGGAACTGTCCGGCGACTCTGACGGGTTTGAGGGGGTTTTCCAGAAATCTTCAGATGATCGGGTTTCTCAAACGGCGGCAGATAATTACAATCCCTCCGGTCAGATGCCAGACAATAGTGAGCTGCCCAACATATCCAAAACTCAGCCTAATCTAACGGTGGCCGGCAGAGATATGGCTGTCGGAGCACAACCCCCTTCTTCTCCTTTTTCTCTCTAACCCCCCTAACTTATCTCCCCCATTTTAAATGTCTATTTTCTTTGTTCTTTTTCCTTTTTTTTTTCCACCTCTTCTCTTCTTATATCTCCCCCCATTTTAAATGTCTCTTTTCTTTTTCTTTTTCCTTTTTTTTTTTTTCCTCCTCTTCTCTTCTTATCATTTAAATCATAATCTTTTTATTTATTTCAATTTCACCCTCCCCTCAACTTATTTTATTTCTCTTTTAATTTAACACTTACATTTATTTCCCGGGGTTTACATTCTCCCCTCCTAATAGAAATTTCGTCCTCGAAATTAAATTAAGTACCTATTTCAGGTAATAAATGCAAACACTTATTCTTTATCTCAGACTCTCATTTCCACGTTTCTCCCTCTATTTGTGAGTTTCTCCATAATACTCTCACCAATGTAACTCTCTTATTCCTTAGTATCATTTCATCCCGATCTAAAATCTGGATGGCTTAAATTCCATGATTTCAACAATTTTCAGCCAAAACATGCATAAAATTCTCAGCACAATCACACATCTATTTTCACCACAATCCCTCAACAAAATCCCAACAACATACACGTTGAACTCATACATTTCAACACAACATCCTTCAATAAAATTCCAACAAAATCACACATCAATTCTAACCGAAAAAAAACTCACATCAATTTCAGTAGAAAACACACACCAATTCCAGCTGAAAACTCGCATCAATTTCAGTAGAAAACACACATCAATTTCCAGCCGAAACACTCATGAAATTCTTAGCAAAATACACATCAATTTGGCAACAACGCACACCACACATGTTGTAACAACCCCACTGAAACAATTCAATATGCCCTTACATTTGTTATTCTTTTCTAGCTTTTGACATTAAAAATATCATTATAAACACCCATTTTCAAACATAACTTGTTTCTTTTCCTTTAATGCATCTCACGACATCGTTTTGCGACCTTCCACCTCTTTTCCCCCTTTTTTTTTTTTTCAAAACTGTCAGCAGAGGTTGGATTTCAACCTCAACCCAGATTTTTCCCCATAACTGGAGTTATAGAACTCCGTTTTGTACAAAATTTATCTTGTTAGAAAGATAACATATAGGGCTACAACTCTTATGAAGGGAATAGAACCCAGTTCTGTCCCCAAAATTTACGAAATGCATCTCAATTGTGACAGACCTGCGGATTCTGCAGAATCCGTCCTACACAGTCACGTTTTGTGGCCCTTAACTAGAGTTATAAAATTTCCAAATTAAGTGAAACAAGTTTCCTTGGATAGTAGACATTCAGAACTACAACTCCTATGAAGGAACCCGACCCTAATTCCTTTGTTTTACCACTCAAATTCTCTCTCAAAGTCACAACATGAATCTGTCAAGTTGTTAATTTCTGCAACACATGCATTTGGCCGAAAATTGGCCTTGGGAAACAAGACTTCCCTCATTCTTTTCATGCTCAACCATTCATTACACAACATTCACATCCTATTTCATGCCACATACATCAATTATACACAATTGATGAAATTCTTTCCCTCGTCATTAGATGACAATACCACTTTCTGGACTATGCCCCTTTCCGTGCGTTTCAGCTTTACACTGTGATCTGCCCCAGATTCTGCACACTTCCCTATCACAATATCACCACTTTGCATATTAGCGCCAATAAAAGGAAATCCATCATCATTAAGATTGTCAACCCGTCCAATTTTGCTTTGTATTTTCCCAAAAGTAATAGAATCCTCAGACTTCTGCCTCTTGTCAGTTAGTTCCTTGTTGTCCACCTTCGCCTTGTAGCTTCTAATATGCTCAGAGCGAAACATACCACGCTCTAAAGAAGCACGCTTCATTACCAATGAATCTGTTTGGTTGTAACCCAGATGAACATTAACTGCCACTATAGCATTCTGACCATTAAACAAATCTGGCTTTGGTAGCACTGCATTATGACCAAATAGGTATCCAGGTTTACCGAGACAATCAGAAATCATTGTCCAAAATAAAGGCCTTTGGGGGTAATGCAATTGATGAAACAAGGTGTCAACTCTGATGTTGGGATTTGTTGTGGAAAACCCAATAGCCTGATTAGAAACACCTTATGCTTCCCATCCAGTTTAGTGTAAGTATCATCAACTAGTTTCTCCATTTTGGTATAAAAATCTTACCCATTGGTAAGTCTCTGTATACATAAAGCCCTAACCCAGAAAAGACAAGTGTATCTCCTCCAAAATAGAGATGATACATATACCATGGAATCAGTCATGTTCTTCATTTGGCTCTCTTTGTGCAAAGAATAAGGTAGTGTAGAGCATAATTATGAGACTTCTAAACATACAGTACATCCATGCTCCTAACACGGCCAATCTACTAAGAACTCAATGTCACAGACATGCACTTTAAAGCATGCACATTCAAATTCCCTGCAGCAGTAAAATGAGTAAATAACTTATAACACAACATCTTCAGCTTCATATTTTGTTTAATAATCAAACATAACTACGTGCATCTAGAAAGAAGCCATTCATCTTAGCTACATTATTAGGTCACCTTGGAGACAAGGTAAAAATGAATCACCGCACATAACAGTGAGAATGGCGCAACCAAACCAAAACAAAACAGAAACACCAACATAAGAGAAAAGGATTGATGAGCCGTTGCCACTGGAGAAGACGGCCTTCAATGTGTTCTGCCATAACTTTTTGAGACATTCACAAAGTACAGCATGCATTACAGACTGAGAGCTAAAGGCCATTGTTTGATCACAAATGCTAGCGATGGCTGCCGCAAGAGGGTTCTTGCATGAAGTTTGAAACAGTTCAAATGATAAAGCAATAAATTTTATACAAACTCTCTCAACATGCTGCAAGGTCAATTTTTTTGCAAAAATTGAGGAGCAGTACATAAACTGGGGTGTCCCACAGGTAAACTAAGACTCCAATGTGACCACTTTGCAAGTGGTAGTGGTGGTGCACCACTTCAACCATAGTGATCAACTAAGTTTGTGGCATCAACTTCCAAACAATTTTGAGCGATAAAAAGTTTGATGTTAAATAACACCAGAGAGCAAATAGCCAAGCTGATGTATGACCAACAACAGCTCTTACTCTAATCAACAATAACATGCCTTTCTGTATATTGACCTGTATATTCTACTGTGCCTGATTCTATTTAGGAATGTATAACCAGGAATTCATCACAAAACTCTCCTGCTTATCTACTAGAACACAATAAATAAATAAACTATTATGAAACCCCTGACACAATAATATACAGCTAAGAAATTATTGCAGTCATGTATCACCAAACTGCCATTTGATCGAGTTTTACAAACATGACACATCTCTAGTAAAAATTTAACCTTTAGTACCTAATATGAGAGACAGCAGCAAAAAAAATGTTAAGAGCAAAATGCTAACGAGCACATCATCCACAATTGCCACACCATAACATCACAATCTCATTCAAATGCAACTAAGCAAATAATGAAATAATTTCTATTAACCAAAGTAATGGAGGTCACCACATAATGAAATCGAATACGATACTATAACTAAACACAAGCTACTAGCAACCACCAAACACAAATTTTAATCATTAACCAAAACCAAAGCACTAGACGAGAAATCCTTACTTATCAATATTGCGTTCTACCTTACTAGCACGGTTTTCTACAAGACTACGAAATGGTCCCTAAATTTAAACATTCTATTTTTTTTTTTTTTTTTTAAGATCCTCGGTTACATGAAATCAAGGAATTGGCTTTCAATTAATAGACCATGGAAACAACAATATACGCACACTTAAACCCAAACCATAAGCATACAAACCAAAGGAAACACGTCATACATGCCTGCCACAACATTAGTAAGCGCAATGACTTATGTATAACTATTAAGTTCTAATCGAACACGCATAGAAACCAGACCATGAGCAACAAGCGTCTAACTACCACTCTTACTACCACAACCAAACCACAAAAATAAGCTGTGTTATATTCAACCACAATTCAAACAAAAAGCTTCCCACGATGTGTCCACATAATGAGACTTTAACATCCATCTCATAAGCAATAGGCTTACATTTCTCAAAAAAACACATCGCATGTTAATTTTCAAGATACTACTGCAACTGTTGGTCACATCCATGTTCAACAAACAAAACAAAGCCAAAAACCTTGAAGTACAGCAGAAGGCCACATTCACATTACATTCAGACAATATCCATCTCATATCCATCATCTCATACCATGGAAAGGGGAAAATAATCAAACAGTCACCATAGACTATTCATCCCATAAGAAAAAGCCTATCACTCATATTTCCAGAGTGGCTTTGGAGGGATGCATAGCCAACAACCAACAACCACATCCAACTAACAATCCGACTGCAAACCATCTCGTTTGACAAAGCAAAAAAACAATATCGACATCATTCAAAGTGGACCACTCCTAGTTGGCCAATAAAAAAAAAAAAAAAAAACATAAAAATCCTTAAGATTATATCAAGTTTAACACCATTAGGAGAGTAACAATTAAATATTTTCTTGTGTCACTGAACAAAAGATGTCCTTGTAAACATCCTGACATAAAAATGCTACAGTATAGTAAATGACATCCTCATTACAAAACACTTATTGGGTATTACCATCGGAGCATAAGATGCCGAATCACCCAAGGGATCTTCGTCTTGCCAACCTTGGGCACCTTGGTTCCCGCCCCTCCTTTCGAAGGAGGGCGGTTCCATTTGTGTCCCTTGTTGGTTGCATACCATCCTGAAATTCATCATTGCAATGTAATCATCATTGATCCTCAGGATCAAGACCAGGTGCTCTGATACCAACTGTAACAACCCTACTTTTTTTTTTCTTCTTTTTTGTTTAATTAATTAATAAATTTGGACCCTACATTTTTTTTTTTTTTTTTTCGCCGAAATTTCTAACGAAATTTCGGCAGAGTCTCCCCTATCTCGGGAGATCCCAAGTTAACCAAAACACAACCTGCACACAATTTGAATCTCATCTCATCCACAATCACATCCATTCCATAAACATTCCATTAATGAGATGAAATTCGCACAAACATATACTAATTACGATTTCACAAATTGAGTTCTTATATTAGAAATAAACATACAGGGATATAAGTTTACATTCATAACCTACTAGTGGAATTTACAAATCTACACAAAAAGGGCGAATGAAAATTATGCATTCATTACATTGATTTATCCTAAACACATCTTAATTTAGAGTGCAACCACATGGTACTTTGCAAAAGTAGGTCCTCTTATATTAGTTTCCCTAGACCCCTCGTGGTTGTGACGTTCCTGCAGTAGTACAAACATTTAAGAAATGCAATTACTTAAATATTACTAATAACTTTGACTAAATGACTTATCCGTTAAAAGAAACATTGACAAGTTGTAATTTCTACGTATACATAGCAAATCACTGGTAAAATTCAGAGGTTCCTCATTTATCCTCCATTTCAAGTAACAATATCTTTACTCCAACTATTCTCATAGGGTACTAAATTCTGAGTTATAACAAATCAATTATCTATTCATTTGTTCCGGCCATCCTCTCGGATGCCATTAGCCGAAGCTAATCAATCATTTGTTCCGGTCATCCTCTCGGATGCCATTAGCCGAAGCTAATCAATCATTTGTTCCGGTCATCCTCTCGGATGCCATTAGCCGAAGCTAATCAATCATTTGTTCCGGTCATCCTCTCGGATGCCATTAGCCGAAGCTAATCAATCATTTGTTCCGGTCATCCTTTCGGATGCCATTAGCCGAAGCTAATCAATCATTTATTTCTTTTTTTTCCACATTTAAACATTTACCCATCTAATAATAACTCTAATACATCTAAATAATAATCAACTTAAATTACTTCTTACGTGCCGTATACAAAAGAGGCGTAATTCACCTACCTGCTCTACTTCTGGGTTGTTCTTGTCTGGACGATGGTTCAATCCCGACTGCACCGCCTGCGACATCATTGTCCACAAAAATCAGTATATTTCTATTTTCAATTTCACATTCATCACCATACTTATTTCAACAAAATCATACATTGAAACCATAAATTTCAACACCTAATCCATCAACAACATTCCAACCGAAAACACACATTGAACCCATAAATTTCAGCACATAATCATTCAATAAAATCCTAACAAACCTGTTTTGAAACGAACATTGTAATAGCAATAAATCACAATTAACTCAACAATTATCAAATACCAACGGTTAATATGTAGAACAGCCCCTTATATAAAACATATTCAAATTTCAGGGTATTCCAACGGTTGGATCTACCAAGATCGGAGTTAAACCGGAGACTGACCTTAAACTGGAGAGCTACTGTTCAACATACATATCTCCTTGCTGGACTGTCAATTTCTCATCTCCACCGTTCAGAACATTAATCATACTCAGTAGCACCACATACCCAAATTTCAGCTTCATCCAACGGTGATATGAAGCGAAAATAGCAGGCGACTCTGACTGGCAGAAGAAAGCAGATTTCGCTATTTTCTTCAAAAGAATCCTCACCTCTAACGGAGCAAAACCAGGAGAATCCCTTCGGTGAATATGTAGTAACAACCAAGGCGAACACAATACTCAAAAATAAGCTTGATCCAACGGTGGATGGTGGAGGAACTGTCCGGCGACTCTGACGGGTTTGAGGGGGTTTTCCAGAAATCTTCAGATGATCGGGTTTCTCAAACGGCGGCAGATAATTACAATCCCTCCGGTCAGATGCCAGACAATAGTGAGCTGCCCAACATATCCAAAACTCAGCCTAATCTAACGGTGGCCGGCAGAGATATGGCTGTCGGAGCACAACCCCCTTCTTCTCCTTTTTCTCTCTAACCCCCCTAACTTATCTCCCCCATTTTAAATGTCTATTTTCTTTGTTCTTTTTCCTTTTTTTTTTCCACCTCTTCTCTTCTTATATCTCCCCCCATTTTAAATGTCTCTTTTCTTTTTCTTTTTCCTTTTTTTTTTTTTCCTCCTCTTCTCTTCTTATCATTTAAATCATAATCTTTTTATTTATTTCAATTTCACCCTCCCCTCAACTTATTTTATTTCTCTTTTAATTTAACACTTACATTTATTTCCCGGGGTTTACAGAGGTATTGTTCTTTAAGGGTGGTGAGTGAAACACGAGAGTTTTAGGAATCAATTGTGCTATGGAGTCTTCTTCTTTTCCAGCCAAAACACCAGTTTTTACTGGTCAAAACTTTGGTGTATGGGCTGTCAAAATGGAAACCTACTTGAGAGCTTTTGATTTGTGGGAAATAGTGGAAGAAGATAGGCAACCTAATCCACTAGGAAACAATCCCATGGTTGCACAGATAAGGTTCTTTAATGATGAGAAAGCCAAGAAATTTAAAGCACTCTCATGTTTGCATAATGCAGTGAGTGAAAAGATCTTCACAAGGATCATGGCTTGCAAATCAGCCAAAGAAGCCTGGGATAAACTGAAGGCTGAGTTTCAGGGGGATGAGAAGTCAAGGAAGATGCAAGTGCTGAATCTAAAGAGACAATTCGAAGGACTAAAGATGAAGGAGACTGAAACTATCAAAGATTTCTCATCACACATCTCAAAGATGGTGAATCAAGTGAGATAGTTAGGTGAAGAATTTCCAGAATCTCGAATTGTAGAGAAAGTGCTAGTGAGCCTACCTGAAAAATTTGAGCATAAGATTTGCTCATTAGAAGATTCCAAAGACTTTACTAAGATGAGTTTGCAAGAATTTGTCAATGCTCTACAAGCTGTGGAGCAAAGACAGTCCTACAGATTGGAAACATCAAATGAAGAAGCTCTAGTTGTTGTCTTCAATCAGAAGAATCAAAACAGGACTACCTGCAAGTCCAATCCAGCTAGTGTTAGCAGGAAAGACAAGGGAAAAAAAGTCTTCAATAACTGGCAACCTAGACAGAATTCCAGTAACAATTACAACAATGCAAGAAGGAATGAGAAGAAAGAACACTTCCTTGCATGCAAATACTGTCAGAAAACAAATCATCTTGAAGCCTGGTGTTGGCTCAAGAATATTCAGTGCAAAAACTGTAAGCAATTCGGGCATGTTCAATTTTTTTGCAAAAACATAATTGAGACTGTAAAACAAGCACAACTAACTAACAAGGTTGAAGACAAAGAAGAAACCTTGTTCATGGCCTTTGTATTGCAGATGGATTGCACAACAAAGGCAGAGGCAGAGGCAGACAAATCAACATGGCTCATTGACAGTGGTTGTACAAATCACATGTCTGCTCATCGAAGTTTGTTCAAATACTTAGATAAAAATTATTTATCTAAAGTCAGAATTGGGAATGGAGATTTTGTGGAGGTTGAAGGAAAATGATCAATTCAAGTAGAAACAATGTCAGGTACAAAAATTCTGAATAATGTGCTATATGTGCCTAAACTAAGTTAGAATTTAGTTAGTGTTGGACAACTACTTGAATCAGATTATTCATTACTTTTTAATAGAGGAGTATGTGAAATTAAAGATAAGCATGGTGTGTTGCTTATTTCTGCAAAAATGGTGAATAGAAGTTTTTGCATTGATTGGAAAAATTTGTGTTTAAGTGCAAACACATGTGAGGAGAGTAATTCTGTTCTTTGACATAAGAGAATAGGGCATGTTAATTATGTAGCACTAAAGAAAATGGCTGACTTACATACTACATATGGTCTACCTAGTATACAAGCTCAAAGTGATGTGTGTGAAGCATGTCAACTAGGGAAACAAACAAGAGTTGCATTTCCTGTAAACAATTTCAGATCATCATCTAAGCTACAGCTGATACACACTGATGTGTGTGGTCCAATGCACAATGAATCATTGAGTGACTTAAGGTATTTTTTGTTATTTATTGATGATTACAGCAGGTTTTGTTGGGTATTCTTCTTAAAAACAAAAGCAGAGGTGTTCTATGAATTTGTGAAATTTAAGACAGCTGTTGAAGTAGAAATGAGAGAAAATGAAGGTGCTGAGATCAGACAATGGGGGAGAGTTCACTTCACAAAGATTCAAAGATTTCTTAGCAAAAGAAGGGGTAAAACAGCAGCTAACTATCCCTTACACACCACAGCAGAATGGTGTAAGTGAGAGGAGAAATAGAACCTTGATGGAAATGACAAGGTGTCTACTGTATGAGAAGAAATTACCTTTGAAATTCTGGGATGAGGGAGTCAATACAACAGCCTATCTTCTGAACAAAATGATTACCAAAGTACTAGGTGAACAATCTCCTTATGAACTCTGGTATGGTACTAAACCTCGTATTGATCATCTCAAAATTTTTGGAAGTCCATGCTATGTTTTACAATCTGAAATCAAGAGAAAGAAGCTTGATCAGAAGGCTGAAATAGGCATTTTCATAGGTTATAGTTCACAATCAAAGGGCTATAAAATCTATGATCTTAAACATAACAAAGTTGTTGCTAGAGATGTTAAGATTGCAGAAGATGCAATATGGAATTGGGAGGCAGACTCAATAGAAGGGATAAAGCATCAAGAAGAACTTCAAGCAGAAGAAGATGGAAGTGTTGATGACATACCCGTGAGAGGAACAAGGTTGCTGACTGACATTTACAGCAGGTGCAATCTTGCTGAAGAAGAGCCAACCAGTGTAGAGGAAGCCATAAATTCACAAGTATGGACTGCTGCAATGAAAGAACTCATGATGATAGAAAATAATAAAACATGGATGCTAGTGGATAGACCTATTCACAAGAAAGTAATTGGTGTGAAGTGGATTTTTAAGCTAAAATTGAATGTAGATGGCAGCACCAACAAGCACAAAGCAAGGCTTGTGGCCAAAGGATATTCTCAGGAGCCAGGTATTGATTTCACAGAAACTTTTGCTCCTGTATCTAGGCTTGACACTATCAAGTTGTTGTTAGCCCTAGCAGCACAATGTGGTTGGTTTATCTATCAACTAGATGTAAAATCTGCATTTCTCAATGGAGTTCTCAATGAAGAAATTTATGTTGAGCAACCTGACGGTTTTGGAACTAATTCAAACAAGGTATATTTGTTGAAAAAGGCTTTGTATGGCCTTAAACAGGCTCCTAGAACCTGGTACTGCAGGTTGGATGAATACCTGTTAAGTTTGGGATTTGTAAGAAGTATAAATGAAGTAACTCTCTATGTGAAGAATGTTAATACACATACACTAATCATATCAGTGTATGTAGATGACTTGTTAATTGCAGGAGATGAAGAGCAGCTAGTTGAAGAATTCAAAACCAATATGAAAAGCATGTTCGAAATGAATGAACTAGGCAAACTGTCCTACTTCTTGGGTATGGAAGTGACTCAAACTGGACAAGGGTATTTCTTGTGTCAAACAAGGTTTGCTACTAGATTACTGGACAAATTTGCAATGGAGAATTGTAAACTAGTAAGCACACCCATGGTGCTAGGACAAAAATTGTCCAAAGAAGATGAATCACCTAGAGCTGATGGTAGAATTTATAGAAGTCTTATTGGAAGCTTAATGTATCTCACAGCCACACGACCTGACTTGGTGTTTGCTGTGAATTACTTATCTAGGTTCATGCAAGATCCTAGCCAAATCCACTACAGTGCTGCTAAAAGAGTCCTAAGATACCTAAATGGAACTCTAACTCTTGGTATACATTTCATGAGGTCTAACTCAATGAAATTAATTGGTTTTACTAATAGTGACTGGGGTGGCAGTGATGAAATGATCAGCACCTCGGGATACTGTTTTTCTATGGGTGGAGGCATTTTTTGTTGGAATTCAAAGAAGCAATCAGTTGTTGCTCATTCAACAGCTGAAGTTGAATATATTGCAGCTTATGTGGGAGCAAAACAACTCATATGGCTAAGGAAAATACTATGTGATCTAGGCCATATGCAACAAAGTCCCACAGTTCTGTTTTGTGACAATACTTCGGCAATTGCAATCTCCAAGAATTCAGTATTTCATGACAAAACAAAGCATATGAAGATCAAGTATCATGCTATACAGCAATATCAGCAAGAAGGGGAATTGGAAATGATGTACTGCCCCTCAAAGGAGCAACTTGCTGACATATTCACTAAGCCTCTAACTAAAGACAGATTTGAGGAGCTTAGGGAGATGATTGGAATGTGTAGTCTTGGAACCAAGAGGGAGTGTTGAAGAATGAAGACTAAAGATTGATTCCAAGCCTACAATTAATGTCAGGATTTTTCTATCTTTTAATTATTATGTTTCCTAAATAAGATCATATTGTATGATCAAAGTTCTAGTTTTCATTTTAAGTATTTTCCTATTTAGATTGTAGAAGAGAAAGTTGTAAACAAATGGGGAAACCCTATTTGAGTGTAACACTTCAAGTTTTCAATATAAATAAGAGAAGAAGGATAGCAGTAACCTCACCTTCGATTCTGTTCATGTTTGCCGAAATCAATTGTTCATCATCTATTCTTTGTTCTTTGCATTTCCAGAAATTGATTGAAACAACAACTGTTTGAATCAATAAAACAGTAGAGTCAACTTTTGTTGACTTGTTCTTTGTGTTATTTCTTACAAATCCAAGGAAGTTTCTGTCCTAGATCCAATTCCAAAAAAGTTTTGAAATCAAAACGAAGATGTACGTGAGGAAACAGTAACTTCAACAGCCTTCACAATTGCCACCAATCTGAGTCAACATAAAATAAAAATTCTTAAGAGATGCCTAGCTCTTCAGTGATCACACGATGTAAGCGATAAAAGGCTAGTGCGCTACTGATAGAAATATTCAGACTCCAATGTTGTCATTGAAAAAAATAAATGTTCCCGTTCTAAAACTTCAAACAATTTAGAGCACAAGTCTGCAATTACAGAGGCATTTGGCAAAAGGCATTTCACTTTTGATAATTGTTACATTGTTCTCCACTCAACTTTTATGCTTGAAAAGCTCAGAGATATTCAAATATGCAAATATCACAAGAAATGTAGTAGAACCAGCGTATATTTTTAAAGTGAATATCAATATATTTTTAATTAATCAATCTTGAAACTGACATTAGGCTATAATTTGCTAATATTGCTATAGTACTTTTGTTGTCTGCTAAAATTTGAATCCCCCATACCTTAATTACTCATGAGAAAGAAAATCTTATTACAATTAGTTCAGAAAGTTCTATTTTTTTATGGCAGGATATGTGTCTTTCCTTGTTTGCGGCAACCAATGTTTAAGACATGGACTCAACATATGATCATACCAACAGAAAATAGCTAAACAGGAGAGTAAAGAGTCACACCTGTTTTTTTCCCATAATGATTGTAACATCGGCATCCATCAAATCATCCAGCTCCAACCTTGATATGCAGAAAATGTTTACAAAATAAGAACAACTCAAAGATAGAATATGTTTTATAATTTTTAATCTTAATCTACCATCCTAATTGAACAAGGCCGGTTGCTTTTCCTTTTTTATTCGAAGGCAAAAACAATAACAACATCAACAGTCGACAATGCTATGTAAAATTAATTTAATCCGGATAAGCAATGAGAAAGAACAGTGCTTTAGGAAACTCTTTTGCAAACATATTGCTAGAAATGTTGACACAAACCTGAAAGCATTCACAATATTTCTTACAACACTTTGACTTATTGTAGTTGCACCCTTTTCTGTGCCTGGAAGAGGGTGGTATCATCCAATTTCCTTCTTCCTGAAGATCATTTTCACCTCAAAAATACTACTCATTGAGGCTAAAAAACAAGATGGGTAACTTGAAAAATTAGAGATTACCATCATATTTACTGGAGAGTTGGTGGTACGCTTGACAACCTTAGAAGCAAAAGCAAGAAGATTACGAGCTTCGATTTGTTGCCGCACATGAAGAACTGTGTCCTCATATTCAGGCTTGTTAAAGCAATTGTAACATGAACAAGCATTCAGACACTAATTTTAAGCAACAAAGCACTTGCAATAACTGCACAGTATCAAAAATTAAATGCCACACGATTAGAAAATAGCAGGGATTGTTAATTTTCATTTTTTCAATGCATCGTCTGATAAGCTGAGGTGGTTCACAAACGTAAGATGAATCAGTACTTTCTCCTTTGGATGTGGAGTTTAGGGACTGTGGACCATTGTAAGAGGTGGGAGTCATCCCCAACAACCATATTTTATTAGGGCAAGAACATTTCATAAGAACCGAAAATTCATAAAATAATCATTACTTAAGGGCTAAGATAGTATCACTTGTCACTCCTGGACTGCACCATTTGTAATTACCAAAAAAGCGTTAACCAAGATTCGCGAGGAGTTTGCATAATACTCATAGATCGATAATTGGAAGAACCTTTATAACTGTCCGGTAAGCATAAATTGCTTGTCTCATGAGTCCCGTAACTGGTATGTTTGCTTGCAATCGCAGCCCCATAATTCAAATGTCTATGTATGCCACGTTTAAGCTGATCAGCCTCCTGTTGAACACCACATACTACTGTAATAAACTCTGGAATAAACTGGATACGTATTTCTCTTGGCAATACTTGTTTGAAATCAAATATTATATTGTAAGCAATTCTTTTTGCAAGAGAAAACATGTAAATCTTTTCAAATCCACTACTCATCAAGGGTAATACAAGGATGGGAGTATAAATTATGTTACATGTTTAATTAAAAATTTAGCATGAATTTCCTAAGCATTTAAGCAAACTATACGTGGTACTTTTCTCTGTTAACACATAATACATAGAGCACCAAATGTTGATCGATGCATAATCACTCAAGAATCATTGAAGCTTGAGCTTGAAAACCTCCTTGATTGCAAAAAAGTGTGTGCGCTCCAATTATGTGTTGCCTTTTCTA
Source organism: Salix caprea (assembly GCA_964035475.1). NCBI lineage: Eukaryota > Viridiplantae > Streptophyta > Magnoliopsida > Malpighiales > Salicaceae > Salix > Salix caprea. The sequence continues at coordinate 4,070,990 of OZ037759.1, read as the reverse complement.
GCAGGTCTAATTGTTTTTTCCAAAAACTTTGAACCAAGTATTATGAAGTAGAAGAATATGATACCATATGAAATAAACTCAATAACTATAGCCAATGAGATTCTGCGAGAGTCTCAACTAGGATTCGTAAGCTTTTTGTGCTAATGACAGCTAGGCAAAATCTAAGCAGGACAGAAGCCTGCAAAGACGCTGACGCACGTGAACAAGAAACTTGAATGATAACTGTCTTTATCATAGCACCCATCACAGGGCACAACTTTAAATACTGCAGCACCAAAGACTTCTGAACTAAATTTCCAGTGCAATCATATAAAGCATAATTAATTACAAAACATTAGCTCACCGTTAGTGAGTAGATTCTCAGTTTACACAAGGTAAATTTTAAAATTTTATAGAACAGATGAAAGAACTTAAATCCTTACATAAAAGCACATAACTAGTTAGAACAAAGCGAGTAGAATAAAGCAGCATCGTCTCCTGCACTCTAAAAGGGCTATAAAATTTGAACATGAAAGAGTAACTTGTCAAGGAACCATCTCTCCTAAAAGCTTAACTTGTTAGGTGAGACCCCGGGATATGATTTATTTAAAAGTCTTTTGGGTTTGAAACTTGCACACAGATCTACACTACCTTGTGCTTATTTTTTATCAAATAGAATGAGGGTGGTGAGATTCGAACTCGTGACCGATAGGTCAACAAGGCTCTAATACTATGTTAAGGAACCATCTCACCTAAAAGTTTAAGTTGTTAGGTGAGGTCTTATGATATTATTTATATTATTCTCTAACATAAACTACACAAGTTCTGTATTATATGATGATGTATCACAGGCAGGGTATCAATTTTTACCTTAACATATCCTTTTGATAGCAATCCTACACTTTCTTTAGAATCTTTATATGCCTCATATTCAAGAAATGAATGAATAATAGCACCAAGTTTATCACATTGACCAATTGCAGCCTGCAACTCAATATTTTGATACGCGTACATCAATGGGAAACTAACAGAAATTTCATAATTGAAATTCTTTCTTCAAATTAATATGAACATCATGAATCCAAATCAATTTATTCACGTGAGATGAAAATAGCTCATGGTGCTGGGATCCAAATATGGGGCCCCCAGATATATCAGACTCAACATGATCATCAATATTTCTAGACAGATACTGGAGGAACTCTTGGAACCTTTCAGTTTCTCTCTCATGCGCAGTGGTTTTAAATGAATTCATTGAGATCGAAGGGAGCTTCTCTCCCATTTGATCGGACATCGACACTATTATCTTTGCATTTCCGGCATTAGTATCATCAGCTTCAGCAGTGGTTTCTTTGTAGCCTGTAAAACTATTTTAGTATAATTATATCAATAAATATCAATCCTTAATAAGGAACTGTTTTGTTGCTGAAGATCTGCACAAGGAGAATTAAACACAGGTTATGGGACTGGGATGTTAGTTTGTGAAAACCTTTGGCAATACCGTGCTGCCTTAACATATCCTATGAGAGAGAGATTGCTAAAGTAACTAAGATAAGGAGATACTTACAGTTAAGAAAAAAGAGAAACCAAGCAGAAGAAATCAAGAAATTCAGAATGTTTCCAAATTCAAGAACTCTATCAAGACAATTGATAAAGGATCCATACCCATATAAACTAACGAGGGAGAGAAAAAAAGGGACGAAACACTGTCATTATGCAGGGTGTGGCAAAGAACTAGATTGTTGTTAGAAGCTTAATTAAATTTCTGCGAATGCTAATTTTTGTGATGTGTTTGATAAATACTGGCAATTGAAGGAGCCAGAAACCTCCCAAGAACTGATATTTAATTTCCAGAAATTGCATACATATTTCATCAAATCAAGGCCTTAAATAGACATCCTGAGAAAGGAACTGGTTCCTGACTTAGAAGAAAGTTATGCATTAATCCATAGTGAATCCATTCAATATACAATGATGAATAGAGAAACATAACACTTTGAAGTTGCAGCAATGGTGCTCACAACTAATTTGGCAAACTCCCGCAGAGGTATAATCTTCAGAAGAATGGGGTTAACAAGATTGCATACAAATACAATCAATGTGATCAAAATGGTAACACAAAAAACAAATTCTTTCAATTGGTGAGATATTTAGACTAGTGGGATCGTAACTGTGATCCATGAAAAAAAAACCAAGATGTCAGCCTCTACTGCTACTGTCATTGAAACACATGAAGAATGTTTGCGTGAACAACAATGGACTTTGTATGACAATGGTAAGTGTTTTAACACTTCTGCACCCATTTCTAATAGTGCATGGATAATTGGTGCATCTAACCATAGGACATTTGATTATCATTAATCAAACCATCCTCAAAACAATTTGTTTCCACTGATAATGACACTTCAAACCCGATAAGGGGGGAAGGAACAATGTCTCTCACAAATAATGTGAGTCTAGATTCTATGTTAATTATTCCATCTTTAAATTATAATTGATTATCAGTCTCGCAAATAACCATTGCCTTATTTTGTATTGTCATTTTTTGGCCTAATTGTTGTGTATTTAAGGACATCCGAACAAGGCAAACAATTGGTTATGGTATTAAATGAGGGATGTTATATTATCTCGACTTGACTTCTAATAGTTCGAATAAGTTGCGTTAAGCCTTGGAAGCAGATGGTTCAAAGAAGAAGACATCAACCATTTGGTTATGGCATCGAAGATTAGGGCATATCTTGTTTGGTTACTTAAAAAAATGGTTTCCTGACTCATCTGCTAACTATGATATTTGAAGTTTCAAGTGTGATATTTGTTAACTTGCAAAAAGCCATCGTGCTTCATTTCCATTAAGCTCAAATAAAAGCCTAGTTCCTTTAATGGCAAACCATTTTGATGTTTTGAGTCCATCCAAAGTACCTACATTAAGTGGATCTTAGTGGTTTATTACCTTTATTGATGATTGTACAAGAATGACTTGGGTGTGCTTGATGAACTAGAAAGGTGATGTACTATATTATTTCAGCAATTTCATAAAATGATGAGTACTTAGTATAGAGCATAGATTTAGGTCCTTCGAAGTGACAATATGGGAGAATACATGGGTTGTCAATTGCAACAGTACTTGAAAACCCATGGAATCATCCACCAAACAATGTGTCCCGACACACCCCAACATAATGGGGTAACTGAAAGAAAAAATCGTCACTTGTTATGAGCAGTTCGTGTTTTATTAATAGAAGCTCATATATCATTGTCTTGTTGGGGAGACGCACTTACATCCGCAGCCTCTTTGATCAATTGGGTTCCCTCTAGCACTTTTGCTTTCAAGACACCATTTGAAGTCCTTGCAAAAAGTGTTGTGTCTACAACAACCCCGAATTTACTCCCTCATGTTTTTGGATGTGTGACATTTTTCCATTTACATAAACATAAACCAACAAGTTACAAGCTCGAGTATTGAGGAGTGTTTTATGGGACATGCTACTCATCTAAAAGGGTGTTGTTGTTATCATCGTCCAATTGAAAAAATATTTGTCACACTAGATGTGTTTTTTCATGAAGACTCAATGTATTTCCCTAGGTCTGAACTTCAGGGGGAACATTTGGATGAACTTCAGACTCTAGACTACGAAGTCCATATGTCTACATATGTTCTACATAATAATTAAGAAACAAGCATAGTGGATATAAATGTGGATCTATATAGAGATACTAATGGTGATATTGGCTCATAAAGTGGTAATCAAGATATAAGTGTCATAGAGACTAGTGATGATGACTTCCAACCTGAGGTGATCCACCAAGAAGAGGATGAAAGTAATATAACAAACCAATCGTCTGCTGAGGTTGCTCCTGTGACTGAGCAAAGTTAAAACACTACCACAACACCAAACCAGAGGTATTCCTAAACCTACATATGAACCTAACCTTTCAAGTAAAGTCAAATACCCCATGAGTCATTATGTGTCTAACCATCATTTGAATGAATCAAATATATCATTTGTGAATCAATTATCTACTTTATCTATTTCTAATAATATGCAAGAAGCCTTAACCGATCTAAGATGGAAAACAGTCATGAATGAAGAAATAGAATCATTGTCAAAAAATAAAACATGGGAGTTGGTGGATTGTCCACCTGGAAAACGACCAGTTGGATGTCATCGGATCTTTACTATAAAAAATAAGCAAATGGTACAATTGAGTGATTTATAACAAGACTGATGGTAAAAAGGTGCACCCAAACTTATGGGATTGATTATACAGACACATTTACACTGGTAGCCAAAATCAACACAATTAAGGTCTTTCTATCTCTAGCCTCAATTAGCCATTACAACAGTTTGATATGAAAAATGATTTTCTACATGACGAGTTGTATGAGAAAGTTTACATGGATCTCCCACCAGGATGCATAATACAAGAAATACACAGAAAAAAGGTGTGCATATTAAAGAAATCATTATATGGGTTGAAACAATTTCCAAGAGCATGGTTTGGATGATTTATAAAATCTATGATAGATTTTGGCTACTATCAAAGTAATTTAGATCACACTTTATTTCTGAAGAGAAAGCAAGAAAAGATCACAACACTAATTGTATATGTAGATGACATGGTGGACACAGGAAATGATCCTAAAGAGAGGAAGAATTTACAAAATTACTTGTCTAGATGAAGTATCGTGGTCCCTTGAAATATTTCCTTGGAATCGAGGTGTCTAGATCTAAAAAAGGTATCTTTCTTTTGCAAAGGAAATATACCTTACATCTTGATGCGATCCAACCATCAAAGGATCCATTGGAGGTTCCAGTTGGTCCAGTTACTAGGCTTAGGGCTAAGAAGTTCAAAGAAGCTTTCAATGGACTTCTTCAAGATACATGGGCTAAGGTGGACTTCAAGAGGATTTGTAATAATAAAGAGCAAGCCTTGATTAATCTCATTCATGTTCAAGAAGGGCTTGTTGGTGGAACCAAGACAATTACACAAGGATTGGGAGAAGAAGACTAGATTCTGACAGTTTGACCTTTGGTTACTCTTTTAGTCATAACTGGATCTACAGATCGAATTTTGATGTTATTCTAGTTGGGATGGAAACTAGACTTCCATACCTTTCCAACAGTATATGGAACGCATTCTAATTCATTAAGACAAGAGAGAACAATCCATTTTAAGTTGGGTCTTGCTGCTGCCTGAAAAAATACGGAAACAACGAACTTGTCTTATTTAATTAGTTGGGCTATCAAATTTTAATTATTTTGAGAGGATACAATTTGTTTGGGTTTCTAGACTTGTTTATTTGTTTATTTTAATTAATTTGGGCTATTTTTAGCTTGGGTTGATTATTATTTATTATGGGCTTATGTGAGACCCATTAGGGAAACTAGGGTTTTGGCTTGGAGTATAAATACTCTTTAGGAATAATGTTAGGGCAACTTTTTTGAACAATATTTTCCAGCATTGTAACCGTCTTTGGTTGCTTCATCTTGGTTCTTGATTGAACTTTTCAACTCTTCAAAGAATTGACCATTCTTTGTTATGAATTTATACTTCCTTTGCTCGTCTCTAGGTGTAGGCGTTGTGATCGAGTTGGTTTATAGTCTTGTTGCCTTGGAGCAAGTCTTCCATTGTGATAAGCTCATTCAATTCTCAACAAACTTGGGTTAGATTGATCTTAGGTTCGCGAATACCATTAAATTCCGCTAGGGTTCGCATCAGTTGGTATCAGAGCTAATCTAATCATAGGTTATATCCTTCAATTTGAGTTTTTATCATTTCCTGTTTTGTTTTTGATAGATTCGGCCACCAAAAAAAATAAAAAAATAGGGATCTTACTTGTTATTGCTTTGTTGAACACTTAATCATAAGTTAGTGTTCTTGCCAAAATATATACATATATAGATAAAAAAAAAAAAAAGGTGCTTGATCTTGAAATCTTGATTGTTGCTACATAGAAAAAAAAACAAAAAAACAGCAACAAGAAAAAAAAAAGAAGAAAAATCACTTTTATTGTTGTTGTTTTGGCCGAATACATGTTTGAGAAAACCTTGAGCATTGGGAAATTAGTTAATCTTCCACTTAGTAGTCTTGTTTGTTTACCTTGACAATTTGGGTGGTTTAGTTGATTTTGTTTTTTGAGTTGCTGAATTTTCTTGAATTAAATCCTTAGTTCTTGATAATTCAAAATTATTTCGCTCTTTTCTGATTTTTTTTGTTCGTGTCTTCAAATCATCATATTATTTGTACAAATTTGCATTGCTATTCGTGAATTTGTCATTGAGTTTCGTTTTGTTAGTTTCGTAATTTCTTGCTTCTAGAGTCTATATCAAATTTATAAGTTCACTGCTTAGTTGGTTGTTTTTTCTGAATTGTTGCTAAGTGACCTCAAGAACTAATGAAATGCAATTTGAGTGGAAAAGGGCATAGGGAGCATATTCGAGTGAAAAACCTATAAATTTGTGTGAAAACGAGTGTGAGGTGATTTTTTTTATTGCTAACGATTTTCGTGCAGGTTTCAAACAAAAAAAATATCTTCTAATAGTGTGCCACAGAAGATCAGTGAAATCCAAGAAGATGGGTTTTCGAGAATGCAACAACAGATGAAATTTATGTTTGGTGAGCTAATGAATAGGATTGAAAAATTAGAGACTATATCTGATGGAGAACGAACTAAAAAGGGTAGAGGTGGGATTTGCGTCACTATCCTTCAATGTAGCAGTGACAGAAGGCAAAACACATTCTAAGAGACTTGGGATATGGCTTAAAACAAGATTAAAACTGAAGTTACCCAATGATTCCTTGTTTCTAACCATGAAAACTTTTCTAAACCCCACATCGCCAATCGAATAACCAACAATCCTATCGAGGATAGTGTTTTCATCGGCTTTGCTAATGATTCTTACCAAGTTACCGTATAACCAAGGGCACCACCTAGAACACGTAACCAAAGAGGTATGCTTCAGAACCATGATCGCCAATACCATATATAAAGAGGCAGCTCATCATCACCGGTTGGAACAAATATTATTAAACATTTATGGTTTACTAAAGTGCATTGTTATGAAACCTGAAGTGTCTGATAAGTTGAACCGGGACTTCAATCCTTACCCGAGCCTCAAATAAACAAAACTTAGGCTTGCAACTAGCACAGTCAAACTTAGCAACCAGTCAGGTTAACCCAAAACCTGAGTGAATCCTGATATATTTTTAAAAAAATATATATTTTTATAATTCCAAAACAATATATAATTAATTTATATACACTTAGCTTCACATATTTATTTTTTAAGAACTTACATTTACATATATTGTATTTTCAATATGAGATAATTATATATAATTTACATTCACATGAATTGCTTATTACTTTATAACATAGAATAACTGTTACAATTCATGATTTTTTTTAACCTATATCCACTTCCATTGTTTATTAATTTCCCGATATGAAATAACTATATATGACCACATCCATATGAATTGTTTTTTATATTTTTTTATATAAAACAACTATATTACACTTCTATTTGACTAAAGTACATAATCCAAAGAGCATTTTGAAGTAGTAGTTATCAGAAAGGGAGTCCCAGACAGAGAAACAAGACAACTGCCTGAAAAAACTGAGGCATATGCTTGACAAGCATCAGATACCAAAATTTTCATAGTTATTCGCTTCACGGTAATCATTATATCATCTTCGTACAATTTTTCCACTTGGTGGTTAACTTCAAATGCAGCAAAACATGAAAGAATTCAATCACAAGTTCCCTACGCAATTATTTCTTGATGCAACACCAAGTATAGAGATTGATGACAAAGCGTTTATTGTTGTTGAAAATAAAAACAAACAGTTTGAGCTTATAATTCTGAAACATGCCTGGCATAAATCTTGCGCATTAGTATCTCATCACTTCCACTCGGAGCAAAGGAAAAAAAGGGAGACCATAATAATCCATCAAATTTTCTGAAAATTCAACCAGAACGACTTATTCAGACTCCTCTTTTCCTTCAATATCCTGGAGCTTTTCTTTCAGTTCACCAGTCTGCAAAGGAGGGGCCATAGAACCCAGATCAACTCATTGAAAGTTTGATACTGCTGAAATTTAACTTACCCGAAATTCAAGAAAAAGAGGTCTACTTTAAGTCACTGACCTGGTGCATATTCATAATTATATCTGAGCCACCAATAAACTCTCCCTTGATAAAAATTTGGGGAAATGTAGGCCAGTTGCTGCAATAGAAATTGGAGGGTCAAGAAACAAGTGTTTTTGCACATAGTATTTTTTTAAATCAATCTTCAAGCATATTTGAAAGGGCAAAATCATTTTTAAGTGGCATGACAACAAATAGTTCCATCTCTACAGCCAAAAAAACATAACAAGAACAGTTCAAAGGAGCAACAAGGAAATGACTCTTTTCACAGCATTTCTGTAAAAGAAAAAAGCACCCAGGGACAGTCTGACATCAATTACCAAGCTGAAAGATATTTTAACATCATGAGGGAAGAAATAATTGCCTTAACAAGCAGAAAAGATGATGCTAGACTAGACCTGTAATACCATTGCAATGAATTCTATAAATGCATGTCCAAAGAGATTCCAAACAAGAACTTAAAGAGCACACTCTGTGTATTGTAGCAGTCTGTCTAGACAGCATCCAAAGAGAATTCACAAGTTTCAACAACGAAATTCTAACAGACCTTTACTTGTATGGAGACTTACTCCCATTAATTACTCATGTCACTCATATAAACCACCGAATTGAACTAACCTGTATGCTTTTACTCCAGTTCTGAGGTCAGGATACTCCAATATATTTCTAGCAGTTAAAGGAACATCTGCAATCACCAAATAGTAGATCAACTGACATTGCCATTCAAAGATAACAGATTAAAACACCAAAGAAACTAATGGGCATTGGCCTGCTGCAATAGTGCCACCATTTAACAATTTGGAAAAGCTTGAAACACATACTTTATATCAACAAAAGATTTTAGTCTTTTCAATTAGTGTCAAATTAGTTGACAAATGTATCTAAGGCACATGTACATAAGGCTAATAACAAACTAGGACGTTTTAATCAATAAATTACCAAACATTCTCAAGTAAACATAGGAGGTTTAGAAATGACCAAGCTGATTAAGAAAGTAAACCACATCTAGAAGACCAGGAATTGCAAAGTATCAGCCATTGGCTGCTTTTGGATCTGTAAACCTTAGTGCACTTCCATGTTAGTTTTGCATTATGACATGCAAGAGATGAAGCAGAAGTGGCTGAAATTACGGAAGAAGATATAGATGGAAGAATCTGTGGTTGCCAAAGAGATCTAACATCTGAGTTTCTATCATTTCAAAGATAGTCAGATTGGGATTCACTAATTTCATGCTTTCTCAACCTAACTAGATCTCAGCTAGGAAACCAATCATTTAAATAATTCCTTTCAGTCACTGCTACAGTCTTTTTTTTTGCAATTCTTGTTATCACAAAACATGATGTAGCTATTTATTTCAAACAATAAATCTTCAAAATGAGAAGGAATAGCAAACTATCCAGACCACCTAATAGGCTTTGTAAGAAGATCTAATACAGGATAACCCCCTCTCATGCATGCTCTCATTACCCATGACCCTTACAATTCTCAATCCCTCCTTTCCTAGGCCACCAACAGTCTCCCTGGTTACCAGTAAAGAGAAAGGAACTATCTTTAGATCATTATTCATGTATTTGCTACGTGTGGTTATCAATATTTACTGTCAAGAAAAGATTGAATTCACATTTTCAAACAAAAAAGTTTTAACACATACTGTATTGCTTCAATACTCTAACCGCCAGAGAACTAAATCCACATTGAGGAAGGTCAGGATATCCCTTCATGTAAATTACTACTGGGTGTTCCTTGACATCCTGCACAACAAATGAAAAATGATCATTGAAAGATAACAAAAAAGGAACTAGCATCAGCTACATATACCTTGTCAACAAGTTCCTTAATATTAATTCCGCTACAACTCCCACTCTCATTCACAGCCTTATTATTTGGTTGAAAATCTGCATGACTGTCAGGATCATTGGGAATGGTAGTAGAGAATCTGAGCTCGACGTGGTTAAAAGATGCAGGCACCTACAAATAAACCACGCAAAGCATGACATGAGCCATCCACACTCACTTCTTCATGTATATGTTGAGACTTTGTAATTTGTTTGCCCAACTGATATTGAACATCACTCAAGAATCTCAAGTTTATCAGTATAGTTAAACTGCCAACTTGTGCAAATATTTATTCGCTTACTAAGTTCATGAAGAGCAGCTACAGAAATAACACAAAAAGTTTAGATAGTTCTCATTTTGCCAAACCCTAAAAGAAAATAACTTAATATATAATATTCCAACATCCATAAGGGCTGATCAAAAACCAAAATCACTGCTACGCCAAAGAAAATAGAACTACAAGTAAAGTATAGTTCTTCGGAGCAAAAACCTTAAGAAACCCTAAAAATAAGTAAAGGAAGCTGCAAACAAATGGGAAACCGCGCATATAAAAAATCAAAAGTAACGAAAGAGTAACTAAAAACCCTAAATCTTGAAACCACGACTGGGTCCCGGGTAAAATGAGGGATTCTGAACAGCCTTGAAAATAAATAAAAAGGTATCTAATTCTACAATTGATCACATAATAATTAGTTGGGTTCTTACAATTCTAGGAGACTGTGATGCACGCGAAATACCCTTCAAGATTGCATTCGACAGTAACCTTGCCATTATTCCTTCTGCAAAAATCAATTTCTATTTCTGAAATTTGACACTCGTAGAGAAATAAAGGGAGTGAAAGAGGCTTGCCTCTATGCCTTTGATGGTTCCAGAGAAGCCAGGCCAAATCGAAGACTCAAAAATGAGAGGCTCACACAACCTATTTCCCTACGGAAAAACTAGTTTACAGTGCCGTGCTTGGCTGCGGATAGAATCAAAACAAATATTTAAGCAGAGAAAGTTTGCAGTAAGATAAATTATTTAAGGTGTGTTTCAACATGCTTTCTTATAAAAACAAATTAAAAAAACATTATGTTTATAAATTCTTTTAATATAATAATATCAAAAATATTTAAAAAATATATATAAAATATATTATTTTGATATATTTTTTAAAAAAATATATAAAAAAAAATAAGTATCACCACATTAAACATCCTTTGCTATTCTTATTAAGATCAACTCTAATAGCAAGAGCCATTTTGGAGAGTCAAATTTCTAAAATAGTTTATATATGATATTTTTGTTGATGTGTACTCCAATGGTAAAAGTTATTTTAGAGAACCATTTTTTTTATATTATTTGAAATATAGTGTAATTATTTTGTATGTAGTTTAATTATACAATTTATAGGAATATGTTATATGATTAAATAATTGTTTTTAAAAAACCCTCCAACAATATAATTATTAATTTTGTATATAATTTTTTACTCTCTTGTTGAGGTATTTTTAAATAAAAACAAAAACAAATATTTTTGATATAGTTACATTATTTTATATATATATATATATATATATACACACGTGCGCGCGCAGGAACACACACAGGAAGAAGGAAGAAGGTGCCCCAAAATTTTGGCTTCTCTACATGAGCTGCTACAAATAGCAGCTCATGCACGGGAAAGCTATTTTGGCTATCAAAATGGCTTTCTCGATGGAGTGTAGACATGCCAAAATATTTTTTTTTTTTATTTTTGGCCCCTCAAATAACACTCCCGTTGGAGTTGCCCTAAACATGGTATAATTTGGCAATCTTGAGATTTTTATATTTAATTTTGATTTAGTTTGGTTCAAAACTAAGTGTCTGTTTGGGACTGTGGTTAAGTTTGTTTTTTAAAATATTTTTTTTATTTAGAAATGCATCAAAATGATATTTTTTTATTTTTTAAAAATTATTTTTGACATCAACACATGAAAATAATCTAAAAACATCAAAAATAATTAATTTAAAGTAAAAAATAAAAATAAAATATTTTCATTTTTTTTTTCAAAATCATTTTTGAAACACAATGTCAAACAAGGTATAAATATATAAGAATTATTTTGATGTAATCAAATTAAATTGAAGGGTCTAAGAACAACCTCTACAATGTAAGGGGGGGAAAAAACTCCAAGTTTGGCTTAAAAAAACAAAGATAACTATTTAAAAAAAATATTGAGATAATGATAAAGATTAATATAGCTTTGCAATATAACCTATCAAATCCATGATTGGTTGACGAACTCTTTAGCGAGGCGCTGCAAGATAGCTGGTTTGTCCATTCAGTATGTGTGAAAAAAGAATTGCAGGTATAATCTTAAAATTATTGTTGTTGTTTTCAAGAGTCGTTACTTAGTATTAAGATAACTAGAAAATTTAATGGTTTGCGAGAATTTAAGTAAAGGAACTTGTTGTGCAAGAGGAAAACACATCACGCAAATGCACCTTATCTCAGATAAATTGCATTGTTGTTTAATTGTTTTTTAAAATCATATTTCTATTTGTTGGTTTTTTAAGGTTCGGGGTAGATCTCTCTTTATGAGGGATTCTTTATGTCATTGGAACAAAATTTAACCATTATAAGGTCCATTTTTTAGCATCACTTTTACTTTTTGTATCTTTAATACTTAGGATTTAAAATAGTTTGACTAAGGTGTACTCTACAATGTAGTTTTATACCCTCAAAAAAATAAGTCTACAATTAAATCCTAACATTAAAAATGTAAAATGAATAAAATGATTGATGACAATTTTTTGACATTTTAGTCAAACTTTAATAGATAATCATATATTGGTTACGATATCTATTTAAACTCATGAGAAAAGATGCATTTTTTTTTTTGTTTTTTTGAAAACATGCTTGAAATGGTTTTAGAATTTGGTTGAATGCACAAAAATAAAACATTATTTTTATGTGTTTGAAATAAGGTTTATTTTAAGAAATTTTAGAGAAAATCAATTATTTTATATTGAGTTCCTATCTTATAGTGTAAGTAGACAACCTGATATTGAATGAAATTGATAGAAAAGTATGTGATAAATCAAAAATATTTTAAAATGATCCTTAAAATTTTTTTGGAATTTGTTTCTTGAAGTTTTGGAGAAAACCATGTATTTTTAATATTGGATATATTGGATCCGTATCTAACCATGCAAGTCTCTAACCTATAATTATGTCAAATTATTGAAAAAATATATGAGAAAATCACAAATATATTTGAAATACCCATTTGATTTTTTGTTTTTTTAAATAATAATAATAATATGGGATAAGCCTGGCCTAAACTACTGGGCTGGCCTAGTGAGGTCAAGTTGGGCCAACGGCTCAACAAACCTAGCCCTTCTCTTTTATTTTTCTTTTCTTAACTATTGTTATTTGGGTTAGGCCAAGTTCGGCCTATCCATTTAGGCTAGACCCAACCCAATTCCACATGGTTATTGACCCGACCTAACAATCATGTTCATTATTTAGTGGTCATTACATGCAATAACAACATTCAAGGCTAGTTTTGGGGAGCAAAATGAGAGATTTGCTTACCTTTTTCCGAAGGAGAGTGGTGGTTTGATGTCTTCATAATGACATAGGAAATATATTCCACGATTACTAGAGGTGGTGGTGCCACCTGAGGTGGCGGCATCAACAAAGATAGAGGAAAAGAAAGGTTAAAGTGAGGCAAAAAGAAAGAAGAAAATTTAAGGTTGAAAGTTATTTTTTCTCAACTTTGACTTCAAATCTTTTGATGATCTGAGAATGGTATCCAACCATATTTATAGATGGTGGAAAAAGATATCATGACGGTGTTTTTTTACGCATATCGTGCCCCGCCATCCCTGGATTTGGGGAAACAACGACGCGTGGTGAAATAGATGGGTGTGTTTTATAGTCGTAAAAATTACAGTTATAATTATCAGGAATCGCCACCTAGTATTAAGGTCACTAGGAACCTATTAGGCTACAAAAGTCAAGGTAAGGGGCTTGTTGTGCAAGGGAAAGACGCATCACCCCTAGTGCACCCTACCTAAGGTAAGTTGTACTGTTGTTTGATTGTTTTTCCTAAGTCATTTTTATTGGTCTTTCTCTAAGGTTCGACGTAGATTTCTCTCCATGAGAGAATCTCTACCTCATTGTGAATTGAAAGACTAACCCAAAACAATTTTACACTGTATTTTTAAAACTATTTTTTTGTCTGCGGGTGTACTTTACAATGTAATTTTACACCACAGTTAGAAAACTTTTTCTTATCTATAGATATACTTTACAATGTAATTTTACACCGGAGTAAAAACCTTTTTTTATCTGCAAGTGTACTTTACAATGTAGTTTTACAGCCCGATAGTTAAAACAAAATAATTATTATTTTTTGATATTTTGGCCAAATTCCAACGGATAATCATAAAATAGTTACGATATGCAATTTTTGTTCAAAATATGAGAAAGATGCAACATATTTATTTTACGAAAAATATGATGGGAAAACCTTGGAATCCGGTCATATGCATGGAAACAACATATTTTTTGATTTTCTATTAAATGTATTTTTTTTCAAAATTAAAATTAAAATTAAATAAAAAAATCGGGTCAGGCCTGCCCCAACTAAATGGGTCGGCCCACCAAGTTGGACGAAATGCCAACTCTTCTAGGGGGGATGGACCCCACAACTCGCGACTAGGTCCAGCCCACCAATCAAATAACATAAAAAAAAATCGATTCACGTGAACAGTACGATTGACCACGATGAGAGGCTTACCTACTACTACCACTAGGTAGAGGAGGCCAAAGTGGTTCTCTCTGTGGTGGTGGCGTCGAAAATGATAGCTTGTGGTGGTCAGGAGAGGTGTCGGAAGGGGTTGCTAGTTCGTCGCTGCAACACTACTGCTGCCTTCCCGGAGCTGGGGAGTGGGAGTTGGACCTGTTGGCTAAGCTACTAGAGTGGAGGAGAGACCGATGATGTTGAGGGAGAGATGCAAGGTGGTCGGTCAGCTTCCTGAAGGAGAGAGAGATGTCAATGCTGGTTTTAGAGGGAGAGAGTTGTCGTTGCTGGGCTCAGCCGGAGGAAGGGGAGAGGATGTAAGGCTAGTGATCATGTTGGTACCGAGGAGAAATATACAACTGTAACTGGTTGCTTCTTCTTCTTCTCCATTGGTTTTCTATGTTATCTTCCTCTCTATTACATGAATTTTCCCCTCTCTTGTAAATATTTTGCTCTTCTCTTTACTATCAAATTTATTTTCTCTCGTAAATATTTTCTCCCCGTATTCTGCAAATATTCATGTAAACCCCCCTTCATAATCTTTCTACCCCTGTACATGCTGTGATCGGGGCTATTTATAGGGGAAATTTGCCTGCATCGATGGCTCAACTACTATGGCAGTCGACAGCATGATGGCCTACCCACAACAGTGTGCCTGCAATGGTGGCTTGTCTGTGGTGCTGCAGGTGGCCGGCAGCAGGCAGTGTAGGTAAGGCATGTGGCGGGACTGCAAAAGGTGGAATTGCAATTTGGTCCTTCAATTTGTAATTGTTCTAATTGCACCTCCAATTGACTTTGAACTTTTAATTTTTTGCAATTGTATCCCCTCCAGAATTTCAATACTAGCCTTAACTTTGTGCGCCTTTTTATTTTGGTCTTTGATTTCTGATTTATGCGATTTGATCCTTAATTGACCATTAAACTCTTAATTGTTTTCAATTTGACCACTGACTTTACACAATTAGCTTCGAAAAATTCAATTGCGTCTCCAAAAGTTCTAATCTTCTCAATTGAGCCCGAATTAAGCTCAAGAACTTGATTTTTCATCAATTAAGCCCTAAATAAAATTAATTTGCCCAATTTAATTGTAATAATTAAGTCTTTATACTTAATTAAATCCTTCAACTGGACCCTAAATTAATTCTCAATCATAATTATACTTTAAATTGATCGATGATTAAATCAAATCAACCCATAAAAATATAATTATGTCATTCGACTTAATTTTTATATAGATTTATCCAATGATAAATTATTTTTGCCTTAAATCTATACTTTCCTCTATTTTTGGGGACAAAATAGATACAATTGGACTCTAAAAAACAACCAAATTTCTAAATTGATTTTTCTACCAACACCAAACCTTTTTATTTTATTTTTGTTATTTTTGGGTAGATTTTGGGGAGTAACCCAGAAATTGGGTTATGACAAAGGATAATCTTGTTTTTATTTGAGTAAAATATCATATTGTAATTGAATTTGAAAGCATCTTAATTGTCGCAATGATGTTTTTTTCGCGCTTCGTGCCCCGCCATCCCCTGTTTGGGGAGACAATGGTGAGTAGTGAAATGGAGATGTTTTATAGTCGTAAAATTATGACTATAATTATCAAGAGTCACCACCTAGTATTAAGGTCACTAGGAACCTAGTGGTCCGCGAGAGTCTAGGTAAGGGGACTTGTTGTTTGATTGTTTTTCTAAGTTTGATATTTTCATTATCTTTTCTAAAGTTTGACGTAGATCTCTCTTCGTGAGAGAATCTCTACCTCGTTAGGAGTTGAAAGTAACCAAAAGAATTTTACACTGCATATAAAAAAATATTTTTTTTAACTATATGGGAGTGTACTTGGAATGATCCACAATTAATTATAAATTTCCCTTTTTTTGTGAGAGAAAAACTTCTCTTAGGTTTTCTTAATATATTGAATAAAAATGAAATAAAAATATTTTTGGTATAGGTTTATCGAAAGTAAATAACAACTAAAATTTAAAAGCAAAACTTTAAGAAATTTAAATAGCTAATTTTCTAGACAGATTCGAGGTAGCTCGGGCCTCATTGGAACAATTGATTTGCTTTAAAGCAATTTCACTCTCGCTACCTTGGACGTGTTCCCTTCCATTCTATTTATTATTTTTTTCCATTGACTCCATAATAATTAGAGTTGTTCAGGTTTGTATTTATTCTTTGTTTTAGTCTGACTTTGACTTGCCAGCTAAGCCTTACGAAACGACGTCGTTCCACTCCTTTCTCTTTCCTTTTGCCAACTGTCGACAACGGGTGCCATTTAACCACAGTCGTCCACGTAATTGTACCTCCCCCATCTCCACCGTACACACTAACTCTTCTTTTTTTGCCTTTTTGCAAGTCAGCGTTCGGGAGATGCTTCATTTCCTCCTTGGGGTGCCATTTAACCACAGTCGTCCACGTAATTGTACCTCCCCCATCTCCACCGTACACACTAACTCTTCTCTTTTTGCCTTTTTGCAAGTCAGCGTTCGGGAGATGCTTCATTTCCTCCTTGGTTAGTGTGTTTGAGAGCCATTCCTCTTTCTTTTTTGACCTGTGTTTTGAGAGCTTTAAGAGAGACTGGAGAGGAGCTTCCCCTTCTTTGTCCTTCAGATCGTCTATTAAGAGCCATGAGAGAGTTTGGAGAGAAGTCATTTCCCCTTTCCTCCTCCATCTGTTTGTTGAGGGTTTTGAGAGAGTTCAAACTGTAAGAGTACTTTACAATGTAATTTTACATTGCGATAGCTAAAACAAATAATTGTTAAATTATTTTGATATTTTGACCAAATTCCAACGTATAATCATAAACTGGTTACGATATCCAATTTTTGTTTAAAATATGAGAAAGATGCAACATGTATTTTTCTTTATGGAAAATATGCTTGGAGAACCTTGGAATTTGACCGTATGCACAAAAATAACATATTTGTTTTTTGTTTTTTAAATGCAATTTATTGTTTTTTAAAAAAAATTAAAAAAAATCGGGTTGGGCCTAACCCAACCACATAGGCTACCCCATCCAAATTAGGTCAATTGCCCAACTATGCTAGACTTGGGCTGGACGATGGGCCGAGAGTAGTCCATCCCACCCAAAACAGAATATATATATATACACACACACACACATGCTTCAGAACTAATTCATGCACATGAATAGTAACAAGGTGGTCGGCCGACGAAGAAGAGAGGCTTAACTACTACTACTGCCGAGTAGGGGAGGAAGAGGTGGTTCTCCCTATGGTGGTAGCATGAAAAATGGTGGTCCGTGATGGTCGGTAGGAGCGATGGAAGAGTTGGTCTACTGTTGTCGTTCGTCCCTGCTGCTTCGTTGGAGCTGGCTGCCGTTGTTGGAGGTTGCCTAGGTTGAGGTAGGAGGAGCTGTTAGTGTGGGGAGCTGGCTGGAGGAGAGAGAGGGTGTCTGGCTATTGCATGACTTGCTTATGCTGGCTGTTGCTGTCGGTGATGGAGGGATGGTCGCCGGACGTGTTTGATAGTAAAGATGGAGAGGGTTGCCGAGGGAGACAGGGCCGACGGTTACCTGCCGGTGATGGGTAAAAAGTCGATGCTCTGCCAGTCTAGGTGTTGGCTCGCCTGCCTCTATGTCTGTGTTCATTCCCCTGTGTTCAGTTTTTCCTGTTGTCCCTCGTTTGCAATGTAGTCTCTCCCCGTGAATGCCAAAATGCCCCCCCTTCTCTGTAAATTTGCTCTCCTTTTATAGACAATCTGTAGGTATGGGAGTTTTGTCCAAGGATGGTGTGTTGCAGGAGTTGGTGGCAGGCATGGCTACCAGCATGGGGTGGAACATGGCTTTCGACAAGGTCTTAGTAGGTACGTTTTTTTTGAAAATAATATAAAATACACTGACAAAAATTGATTGTTACAAAAAGAGTTTTTTGATGAGAAGAATGATGTTTTTCTTTTCAATTTTGGCTTCCGTTTTCACCCAAAAATGTTTCGTCTTCGAAAATTTTGATCTTTTCAATTTAACCCAAATTAGGCTTCCAAACTTAATTTCTCACCAATTAAGCCCTTAATAAAATTAATTTGACCTATTTAAAGTAAATTAAGTCATTGCACTTAATTAAATCCTTTAATTGGGCTCTTAATTGATCCCTAAACATAATTACATTTTAAATTGGCTTGGCCTATAAAAATATAATTATGTCTTTTGACTTAAGTTTTATGCAGATATATCCAATAATAAATTATTTTAGCCTTGAATCTGCATTTTCCTTCTTTTATGGGCAAAAAAGAGGTACAACCAGGCTCTCGAAAACATCCAAAAATTTCCACCTTGATTTTTCTGCCGACACCAGCCCTTTTATTTTATTTTTGTTATTTTGGGGTAGATTTTGGGGAGTAACCCAGAAATTAAGTTATGACATTAACCATTAGTTCAAAATTACTATCATAAGCTGTCAAATTTGATAGTTAAAGGTTGTTTGAGTTGACCATTTTAGAACAGCGTTGCTGTGTGTGTAATGCCAATCATCCGGAATTGATCATATTCGGGTGTAGTCAAATGTCATGTCGACATTTTGGTGTATGTATTGTTATATTTGGTGAAAAAACAAAGCATTAAATGTCTTTGAAAATGAGCCACCATAACAACTTTTTTTCATACCAAAATGGAGGGAAGAAGATGAATAGTCATTTGGTTACTTTAGTTTGACTAGACAATGAGTCACGTAATTATTTCTTTCTTCAAAACAATGTTGTTTTGAGTTAGGATTTTGGTTAAAGTTCAATTTGGTAATTCAACTTATAATTTCACTTATTACTCTCTTAATTGGTTTCAAACTTTTAATTTTATGCAATTTCATCTTTGACAAACTTTAAAGTCAGCCCCTACTTTGTGTGCATTTTTTATTTTGGTTATTGGTCTTAGATTTATGCAATTTAACTTTTAATTGACCATTAAACTCTTAATTTGTTTCAATATCACCTTTAATTCCAACCAATTAAGTCATAAAGTTCAATACATTTTACAACATGGTGTTTGAGTGTGAATTTCTTCAATTCAGCTCTTGATTGGCCCTCAACTTTTAATTTTCTTGAGATTTTGCCCCTATTTCAATCAATTGACTTCGTAAAAATAAAACTTCATCGGCTAAAATTCCGATCTACTCAATTAAGTCCAAATTAAGCTCATAAACTTAATTTTTCATCAATTAAGTCTCTAATAAAAATAATTTAACCATTTAAAAGTATAATTAAGTCATTGCATCCAATTAAGTCCTTTCATCCAATTAAGTCCTTTAATTGGACCCAAAGTAACTGTTAAACACAATCAAATTTTAATTTGATTTATGATTAAATCAAATTGACATATTAAAAATCTAATTATGCAATTGAACATAAATTTTATGCAAATTTGTAATCATTTCTTTTGACAATAAACTTGTTTTGTTTCTTTATTCTTGGGCACACCAAGATACAATCGGACTTTCAAATTTGTCCAAAATTTATTCTTGGGCACACCTAGATATAG
The DNA here is from genome assembly GCA_964035475.1 of Salix caprea. Classification (NCBI taxonomy): domain Eukaryota; kingdom Viridiplantae; phylum Streptophyta; class Magnoliopsida; order Malpighiales; family Salicaceae; genus Salix; species Salix caprea. Next base: position 4,050,752 of record OZ037759.1, on the reverse strand, counting down.
TCAAAAAATTTGGTGTGATTTTTCCACCATGCCGGTTCATTTTATTTTATTTTTCTCATTTTTATAGATTTGGGACAAAACAGCTATGACAAACTCAATAAGTTTAAGAATTTTATTTGTTAGTTATTTTTGACTTAATTATACAATAATAAAAATAAATACTTATTAAATCAAGTACAAAAAATTATTAGGATTTTGTTTGAAATTATAATAACATGACATAAAATAAACCAAAATAATTTATGAAGATAAAATGAACATGAAACAAATATTGAAGAATATTTTTTTTTAAAAGGATAAAAAACGAGGAAATGAAAAAAATAAAATAAAAAAAGTTAACTCCTTAATTAATGAAGTGTTGGATCCCAAATTTTTAACATTAACAAAATTAAAAGCATATAATATAAAAAAATATAGATTAATTAAGCAAAATATTTGTAATTTCAAATTTGATATCTCCTCATCTCTATGAACATAGTTTTTAAATTCAATTCAAAAGCTAGACTTGTTTCGTTAAAGAATTTATTTAATATTTATACCTGAATTTGCTTTTCTCACAATCCTCAACATTCTTTAAGAGGAAAATAGAATTAGATTTTTTTTGTTTTTGGAAAACTATATAAAAACCCTAAAGTTAAAGCTTGTAGTTGTGGGTTTGAACCTTAATTTTTAAATCTTGTGAATTTGCACAAATATTTCCTTTTTGTTATGAAATTTCTTTTTGTGCTTCTGTGTTAAAATTTTGAGTTGCCAACAATATTAGAGCAAGAAAAGGGATCAACGGTGTCAGGTGGTTGATCTATATTTTGAATGGCAACGAGCAACAAAAAAACCATGAAGTAGATTCCTGAATTACTAATCTTAGTCTCTATCAAGACATAACCTTGCTCATGGCGTTTTTGTTGGGTTTTTTTGGGATGTAGTGATGATATAAATTGTTATACAACTTATAAACTATGAGAAGTAAAATGTAATTTTTCAAAGAAATGAGGCAAAGTAAAACGAAACTAAATACTTTATTTACGACTCAATGTCCATTTTAAATCTAAATTAATAAAAAATCTATGTATATTAATAACTTAAGTCCATCTTCTCTCCTAATATTTTTTTTATGTTGAAGAATAAATTATAACAACAAATGTTGAAAAATTATCCCAATATATCAATTTGTTTATTGTAGTTTTTTTGGAATGGGCCAACGCTTGCAAGCTTAACCGTTGGCAAGAGTGTAGCATACATGCTCATGTATTTTTTTATATAAAAATAAATTATTTTTGTTTATCATTAAATACCATGTTCAAAATGAAAGTCTCATTCTTTGTTAGGACAATCTTGACCATAGTTGTAAATTTTTTTATGTTTCGGCCAAAACGTTTCGTACTAGTAAAAAAAAACAAGACGAAACAATGTCGTTTTTACCTTGATTTAAATTCTGGTCCATTCCGGATTTTTTGGCAAGATACCAGCTGAAATGTTCCGAAATGGTTTCAGCCGTTCCGTTTCGGCCAAATAGTATTTTTTTAAATAATGAATAATTTTACAGTATCAATCACATCTTTTAATCAGATCTTTAAATTGAAATGAAATTTTATGAGTAGTCTCTTGACATATTTATTTATATTATGTTAAATTTTCAGAGCAATCAGAATATGTAATGATCTTGCGAGATTGATGATAACATTCTCGTAATATTATACATGTTCATAATTTTGTTCAGAAATATCATTTTATTGTGTTTTTTTATATTAAATTGCACAATTCTAAATAATTTTATTTTTGAGTTTGAACTAAATTTTTTTTGAATTAATATATTTAATTATATATATATATATATACATAAACAATACAATATTTTATTATATATATAAATTACAATATCAATATATATGTTAAATTATCTTGAATTTGAATTATGTTTATTAAATTAATATTTAATTTTTTTTATATATAATTAATTAATTATATATGAACAATACAATTCTGAAATTGCGCGCGAAAACATTTCAAAACCGAAATATATATCATACCAATAGAAAAAACAAAAATTAAACTGAAGCGAAACTGACAACTTTAATCTTGACTAAAATTAGAGATGACCTAATTCTGCTGGTCAGGAAAAGCTAGTATTGTTGTAGTACTATGTTTTTTAAAGAGCAAAGGAGTGATTGTGTGTGTGTAGACTTTACCAAAGTCTATTGAGTACTTTTACTTGGTTTAGATCTCAAAACTCTTGACATAGCATTTAAAAAAAAAATATTTATTATTTTTTTTAAATTAAAATTTTTATTTTTTATATCATTTTCTTGTATTTATGTTAAAAATAATTTTTAAAAAATAAAAAATACTTTTTTTATACATTTCTGAACAAAAAATACTTTTAAAAACAATCACAACAACACTACCAAACATGCACAATCTACCTTCAAAATGTTCATTTTTTTCAAACATGCATTCAAGTGTCTCACAACAGAATAGATAGATTGAAACAACTCGGAATATGTTAATTATCAACAAAAAGGACTTTTGAAAGATAAAATTATCAACATCCAGTACTCGATTCTCCGCTGCGTGTTGGTCGTCTCCATTGTTGTGGCTCCACAGACTACGGGTGAAGCTGTCGTTCAGCCTTTATATTACCTTCTCTCCAATGGATTATGCTATTTTGTCATAAAGTTCAGGGCATCCTCTCTGAGGGTTTGCTCCTTCAACTGTCGCTTCGCCTGCGCTGGTTTCTCTCCCAAAAATTACCATTCCCTCCTCTAAGGTTTTCATTTCTACTAAAACCATCATTCTCCCTATAGCTGTTTAGACCATGTCGCGTCCGCTCTGGAACATTATTTCTAGAACTGTTGTTCCATCTAATACTGTTGGTTCGTCTATTGGTATAGCTATAGCTGTTCAGACCATGCAACATCCTCCCTGGAATAGTACTCCTCGAATTATTGTTCCGTCTAAAATTGTTGTTGGCTCGTCTATTAGCATAACTAGCTCCCCTTTCATAGCCTGCTAGTAACATGTTTCTGTTCCATCTGAGATTGTTGGTTTGCCTATTGTTATGGCTAGTCTCCATACCATGGTCTTCGGGCGACAACTCAAGTTCAAAACGGATGGTGACAACATGAAAGTCATATAGGTTTGAAGTAGTCTCATCCTGATTAAGAATCTCCTGTATTTCTGTCTTCGTTCTCCTCGTCTTCTTCTTCAGTATTTGGGCTGACCATAGTAGGGAGGGCATCAAAATGTCTACCAAGCTCCTCTTGTTCCTCTCTTGTAAAACCGAGCGTAGCTACTGTTGTTTCTCCCAACAAGTGGTATCAGAGCTTGGTGCGATCGAGCACCCTAAATATCTTGTGTTGAATAATGAAGGCTAATCTAAGTAGAATGGTGTGTTTGAATGGTTCAAATTATCATATATGGAAAGGTAAAATGGAAGACCTGCTTTATGTTAAACAATTCCATTTACCTGTGTTTGTGTTTGAGAAGCCAAAAAATAAATCTGATGAAGAATGGACTTTGATGCATAGACAAGTATGTGGATATCTTAGACAGTGGATAAATGGTAATGTTTTGAATCATATTGAGGGTGAGACACATGCACGCACACTTTGGAAAAAACTTAAGGAGTTGTATGCTCATAAGACCGGGCATAGTAAAATGTTTTTGATGAAGCAATTGATGTATTTTAGATACCAAGATGGAACTCCCTTAACAGATCATTTGAACACTTTCCAAGGAATTATTAATCAGCTTACTGGGATGGGTATCAAGTTTGACGAAGAGGTTTAAGGGTTGTGTTTACTTGGTACATTGTTGGACTCTTGGGAGACATTTAAAATGTCACTATTTAACTCAGCCCCAAATGGTGAAATCAATATGGATCTGGCTAAAAGTAGTATATTGAATGAAGAGATGAGAAGAAAATCACAGGGATCCTCTTCACAATCAGAGATGTTGATTATAGAAAGAAAGGGGAGGAGTAAGAGTAGAGGTCCGAAAAATAGAGATAGCAGCAGAAACAAGTCCAACAGATTTGCCAATGTTGAGTGTCATCATTGTGGCATGAAAGGGCACATTAAGAGATATTGCAGACAATTGAAGAGAGAGAACAAAGAGAAAGGGAATGAGATACAAAATGACGATGGCAAGAATGATAATCGAGTTGCCACCACCATTTCCGGAGATTTCTTCACTGTTTATGATGATGATGTTATTAATTTGGCATGCCATGAGACCAATTGGGTGATTGACAGTGGCACTTCAACTCATGTCACATCCCGACAAGATTTCTTCACTTCTTATACAGCCGGTGACTTTGGGACAGTGAAGATGGGTAATGATGACTTGGCCAAAATCATTGGTATTGGAGATGTGTGGTTGGAGATGAGTAATGGCATGAAGTTACTTCGCCGTGATGTGAAGCATATTCTTGACATCCGCATGAATTTGATATCTGTAGGTAAACTTGATGATGATGGGTATTGCAGCACCTTTCATAATGGTCAATAGAAGCTCACTAGAGGTGTTATGGTTATTGCTCGAGCCCTTAAGCTTTCTACTTTATACATGTTGGAAGCAAAACTCTCCAAAGACATTATTAATGCAATGGATGACGAGTCTTCTGCAGAGTTGTGGCATAAGAGACTTGCTCATGTGAATGAGAAAGGCTTGGAAATATTGGCCAAGAAGAATCTGTTATTAGGAATGAAGAGTGCATCTTTGAAAAAGTGCACACACTGTTTGGCAGGTATGCAAAACAGGGTTTCCTTTAAGAGTTCCCCTTCTGCCAGAAAGACAGATATACTTGATCTTGTACATTCAGATGTATGTGGTCCTATGAAGACTAAAACACTTGGTGGTTGCCTTTACTTTGTGACTTTCATAGATGATCATTCAAGTAAATTATGGGTATATACCTTGAAAAGCAAAGATCAGGTATTTGATGTGTTTAAGCAATTCCAGGCTTCAGTTGAGAGACAAACTGGGAAGAAGTTGAGGTGCATCAGAATAGATAATGGGAGAGAGTATTTGGGTCCTTTTGATGAGTATGCAGGCAACAGGGTATTCGGCATCAAAGAACACCTCTAAAAACTCCTCAGTTGAATGGTTTAGCTGAAAGAATGAACAGAACACTGGTTGAGAGAATAAGATGTTTGCTTTCACAGTCACAGTTACCAAACTCCTTTTGGGGGGAGGCTTTGAACACATCAGTACATGTCCTTAATCTCACACCATGTGTTCCACTTCAGTTTGATGTACCAGACAGGGTTTGGAATGGCAAAGATGTTTCTTATGATCATTTGCGTGTCTTTGGATGTAAAGCATTTGTGCATATTCCCAAAGATGAGAGGTCTAAACTGGATGTGAAGACCCGACAATGTATCTTCCTAGGCTATGACCTAGATGAGTTTGGCTACAAATTGTTTGATCCGGTGGAGAAGAAACTTGTGAGAAGCCGAGATGTTATGTTTATGGAAGATCAAACTATTCATGATATTGAGAAGATATAAAAGGCAGTGCCTCGATATAGTGATTGTTTGATTGACTTGGATTCGTCTTCTTTGATAGATTTGCCAACACAAGTTTACCATGATGTTCAAAATGACTTCCAAATTCCAGATGATACAAATGTTCCCTTACAGGATCAATCTCATGATTAGTTGCCAGTACCAGAGATACCACCAGATGTTCCACCTATAAGGTCTACCAGAGATCAACATCCTTCCAGTCGATATTCTGTATATGAGTACGTGTTATTAAATGACGGGGGAGAGCCCAAATGTTATCCAGAAGCCATGGAAGATGAACACAAGTCAATGTGGGCTGATGCTATGTAAGATGAGATGAAGTCATTGCATGACAATCACACATTTGATTTGGTGAAGCTACCTAAGGGTAAAAGAGCCTTGACAAACAAGTGGATTTACAAGGTGAAGCAAGAAGAATACACTTCACAACCACGATATAAAGCTAGACTGGTTGTGAAGGGATTCAGGCAGAGAAAAGACATTGACTTTGATGAGATTTTCTCTCCTGTTGTGAAGATGTCATCCATCCGTGTTGTCCTTGGTTTAGCAGCTAGTCTAGACTTAGAGGTTGAACAAATGGATGTGAAAACTGCCTTCATGGTGATTTGGAGGAAGAGATTTAAATGGAGCAACCAGAGGGTTTTAAGGTAAAAGGAAAAGAGGACTGTGTGTGAACAGGTTTGGTCTGAATACCTCCCCTCTTGCTGTAATGCTCTTATTTATAATCTGGATTACACTTAATTACAGCTGTCAAGCTATATCTAGGTTGCAAGTTATAGAAAGTAAATATGCCTATTGTAACCCTACTTTAATGCTGTATATATAAGCTTTCCTTTTCTGTGTTTACTGTTAGCCCTAGCATGCTTTTCCTCTTTTGTGTTAACTGTCTACTGTCAACCTTTTTGCTGTCACAACTTGTATTTCCTTTCCTGTCTTTACTGTCATCCCCCCTCAAAGTGATGCTGGTTTATCCTACAACATCAATTTGTCTACTAAAAACTGATGTCTTTGTCTTGTGAGAGTTTTAGTAAAGATATCAGCAACTTGAAGGTTGCTGATCACATGAGGAAGAGAGATAATCTTGTCTTCAAATGCATCTCGAATGAAGTGGCAGTCCACTTCAATATGCTTAGTCCTTTCATGGAAAATAGGGTTGGCTGACAGATGAATGACACTAGTATTGTCCCCATAGAGAGGAGTTGGTGTTTCCTGTCGAAAACCCAGCTCAGAAAGAAGCCCATGTAGCCAAAAGATCTCTGAACATGCTTGGGACATAGCCCTGTATTCTGATTCAGCTGAGGATTTAGAAACCCTATCTTGTTTCTTGCATTTCCATGAAATAAGTGCAGGACCAAGGAACATACACCATCCAGTAGTACATCTTCTAGAATCTGAGCACCCAACATAATCAGCATCACTATAGGCATGTAGAGTAGGTGAAGTTCCAGTAGGGTAGCATAACCCTCGATGAAGAGTACCCTTCACATATCTTATGATCCTTTTGACAGCAACCATATGTAGATGTCTAGGGGAGGCCATGAACTGACTCACTTGTTGTACTGCAAAAGAGATATCCGGCCTAGTATTTCTGAGGTAGATCAAGCTGCCCACAAGTGTGCGATATGCTGTAGGATCAAGTAGTAGCTCCCCTTCATCTTTCCTAAGCTTGACATTGAGTTCCATAGGAGTGTCCAGTGATGATAAATCCTGGAGACCAGCTGCAGCTACTAAGTCCATGGCATATTTGTGCTGTGAGACAAAGAGTCCATGTGTTCCAGCTTGTATTTCTAAACCCAGAAAGTAGGCTAAAGTACCAAGGTCCTTCATGTGAAAGGATTGTTGTAAGTGCTGTTTAAGATGCTGAATTAAATGGACATCAGTACCAGTGATGACTATGTCATCAACATACACTAGAACAAACACAGCACCTTTGGCAGTATATCGCATGAATAAAGATGCATCATATTTGCTTTTTAGAAACTGAAAATCCAGAAGAGTAGAGGCAAATTTAGCATACCATGCACGAGGGGCTTGTTTAAGTCCATACAAGGACTTACGTAGTTTACATACAGCAGTAGTAGAGGTAGAAAACAACCCAGCAGGGGGTCTCATGTAGATATCTTCATTGAGATCCCCATGAAGAAAGGCATTCTTCACATCTAATTGATGTAAATCCCATTGTTGTGAGGCTACAATAGCTAGAATGGTGTGTATAGTAGTCATTTTGACCACTGGAGCAAAGGTTTCCTCATAGTTAACCCCATACTGCTGATGATTCCCAAGGGCCACTAGTCTGGCCTTGAATCTGTCAAGGCTGCCATCAGCCTTGACCTTGATAGAATACACCCATCTACACCCAAGAGGTTTGACATCAGCAGGACACTCAACAATATCCCACGTGTGATTAGATTTCAGGGCATGTAATTCTTCTTGCATGGCCTACTGCCAACAAGATTCTGTAGCAACCTGTGAATAAGTAGCAGGAATGGCAATAGAGTGTAGTGTAGCAGAGAGAGCAGGCTGATAGGATGGAACTTTGGAGGTCTGAAAACCATACCTATCAGGTGGTATAGAAACTCGAGCAGTTCTTCTTAAAGAAGGCAAAATAGGGGGTAAGTCTTGTACCTTAGATTCAGAAGAAGGGCTGGAATCAGATGACAAGATAGTAGGTGAAGGGGGCTGCACATGAGGCTGTCTACGGCTGTACACCAGCAGTGGCTGACTGAGTAAAGACCCTTGTGTTATGTTCTCATTTATAAGAGTAGGTAGTGTAGCATTATGATCAGCAGAATCAGTGAAAGAGGGTAAAAGAACTTGTGTGTTTGATGAGGGTAACATAGGAAAGAAACATTGATTTTCAAGAAATATAACATGTCTAGAAATATGAATTCGATTAGTATGGGGATCAAAGCAGAGAAACCCTTTTTGATTGACACTATACCCAAGAAAAGCACAGCTAATGGACTGAGCAGTGAGTTTATTCCTATGAGGGGGAGGCAAATGCATAAAACATACACACCCAAAGGTGTGTAGATTGTCATATGTTGGCTGACAGTGATGAAGCCTGAAATATGGAGAGTCTAGATTTAGTTTTTGTGAAGGAAGCCTATTGATCAAGTATGTAGCAGTAGTAAGGGCCTCTACCCAGAATTTTGGTGGAACAGAAGTCTCAATAAGCAGAGTTCTAACGACATCTAAAATGTGTCGATTTTTGCGTTCTGCTACTCCATTTTGTTGTGGAGTATAGGAACATGATCTTTGAGAAATAATGCCCTTGTTTTGCAAGAAAGATTGGAAATCATGGGACATATATTCTCCTCCAGAATCTGATCGTAGGATCTTAACAGTGGCAGCAAATTGATTTTGAATCAATTCTAGAAAGAGTTTAAACTTAGAGAAGACTTCTGATTTTGTTTTTAGGAAGTAAACCCATGTATACCTACTGTAATCATCTATAAAGGTTACAAAATATTTGTAACCTGCATGAGATAGAACTGGGCTGATTTCCCATACATCACTATGAACAATATCAAATGTTTCAAGAGCTTTACTTCCTTCTGAAGGAAAGGGTAATCGTTTGCTCTTCCCAAGTTTACATGTAGCACAATCGAGAAATAAACTAGAAGGGGAATGCATTTTAGTATCTATTAAACCAGATTTCAGAAGATGAGACAACACTCTATGATTAGGATGACCAAGACGCCTATGCCACACTTCATTAGACACTTTAGAGACATTACAAAAGAGAGATAACACAGGAAAAGAAACCAAGCTTCTAGGAACAGCTTGGTGCAAGAAAAATAGACGTCCATGCTTAGACCCCTTCACCATCAATTGTCCTGTCATTTGATCCTGCACAACACAGCCTTTGTTAGAAAAAGAAACCTTACAATTATCATCTACAAACTGCCCTACAGAAGCCAAACTCTCAGCCAATTTTGGTGAAACAAAAATATCTCTTAAAGGTGGTTGATCACCAATAGCCACAATGGGAAGAACACTCCCATTAGCAGTCTGAATTTGTGCAGTTCCTTGGTATTTTTTGACATTTCTTAATCCTTTCAAGGAATTAGTCATATGATTTGATGCCCCAGAATCTAATATCCAAGAAGAGTGAGATGAGGTAGCATTACCTTGAAGACCTAGTGCGGTAAATGCACTTACAATCATTTCTTGTATCATCTCTTTGGTTAAAGGAGTTGCTGAGGTTGATGCATCAGAACCAGTACTGGTTACAGCCTTGGCAGAGTGGGCTGTGTACTGGTTCTTATTAAACCTTGAGGGTGGTCGAATGGGACACCCCTTAATGATATGTCCAGATTGTTTACAATAGCTGCAGACTTTGTTTGGACAGTATGGTGCAATATGTCCATACTTCTTGCAGCTATAACACTGAGTTTTCTTCATCTCAGAGCCCTTTGCTCTGCTGTAGGCAGCATAGGCCACAGGACCCACTTTTGCTTGTTCCATAGTGTTCTGAGTATGGAGACGCTGTTCTTCACGCAAAAGTTCTCCAAAACAAACATCTAGAGAAGGAACGGGATCTCTATTCACTAGAGAGGCACGAACTGGTTCATATTCAGATTTCAATTTCATCAGAAATTGATCTCTCTGGCTAATTTTATGAACCTGTCGCACTGCCAAAGCCCCTTCTGCTGATATCTTGGCTGTAACAAGATCAGAATAGTCATTCCAAAGTGTAAGAAATCCAGCATAATACTCCTGGATAGATAGATCTCCTTGGATGTATTTTCCAATTTCCAACTCAAGCTGAAATCGCCTTGCATTGTTATCTTGATTGTAGACTTGTGTGAGATGATCCCACATAGCTTTGGCTGATCTATGAGGTCTTAATGACATGATGAAGTGAGGTTCCACTGAACTAAGGATCCATGACATAATCTGTGCATCCTTTACTGCCCAAGCAGTTTTTGCACAAGCTGATCCTGCAGCACTTTGATCTCCCTTTTCACCCTCATCTACATGCTTCCACAGCTCCTTTTCTTTGAGAAAAATCTCCATTTGAAAAGACCAAGCAGCATAATTCTTCCCAGTAAATTTGACACATGCATTATCTCCCTTTTCCATCAAGCTAAGACTTCTTAAATTCTAGGGTTTCTAAGAATTTTTGTAAAAAGCTAGAGGCTTTGATACCATAACAGGTTTGGTCTGAATACCTCCCCTCTTGCTGTAATGCTCTTATTTATAATCTGGATTACACTTAATTACAGCTGTCAAGCTATATCTAGGTTGCAAGTTATAGAAAGTAAATATGCCTATTGTAACCCTACTTTAATGCTGTATATATAAGCTTTCCTTTTCTGTGTTTACTGTTAGCCCTAGCATGCTTTTCCTCTTTTGTGTTAACTGTCTACTGTCAACCTTTTTGCTGTCACAACTTGTATTTCCTTTCCTGTCTTTACTGTCATGTGTCGGCTCAAGAAAAGTCTTTATGGTTTGAAGCAGGCACCTAGACAATGGTATAAGAAGTTTGAGTCTGTTATGGAGGAGCAAGGCTACAAGAAGACTACTTCTGACCATTGTGTTTTTATGCAAAAATTCTCTGATGATTATTTTATTATTTTATTGCTTTATGTTGATTGTTGGCATGAATTCTTCAAGAATTGACTAGTTGAAGAAGCAGTTAAGTCAGTCATTTGCAATGAAGGACTTGGGGCCAGCAAAACAGATTCTTGGGGTTCGTATTCGTAGATCCAGAAAAGATAAAAAGTTGTTTATATCACAAGAGCAATACATTGAGAAAGTGCTTGAGAGGTTCAACATGAACAATGCTAAAATGGTTAGCTCTCCCCTTGCTACACACTTTAAGTTGAGCACAAAGCAAAGCCCTTCGACGGATGAAGAGAAGGAAGACATGGAAAGAATTTCATATGCCTCAGCAGTAGGAAGCTTGATGTATGCAATGGTTTGTACGAGGCCAGACATAGCTCATGCAGTTGATGGTTTTAGCCGGTTTCTTTCAAATCCAGGAAAAGAACATTGGAATGCGGTGAAGTGGATTATGAGATATCTACGAGGGACTTCCAAGATGTGTCTTAGCTTTGGGAGTGGTAAACCAATGTTGGTTGACTATACGAATTCTGATATGGCTGGAGATATGGATACCTGTAAGTCTACTTCGGGTTACTTGATCACCTTCTTAGGAGGGGCTGTTTCTTGGCAGTCAAGGTTACAAAAATGCATTGCACTTTCTACAATTGAAGCAGAGTTGATTGCAGCAACGGAAGCTTGTAAAGAGTTGCTATGGATGAAAAGGTTTTTACAGGAGCTTGGTCTCAAACAACAACAATATGTGTTGTTTTGTGATAATTAGAGTACTATCCACTTTGCAAAGAACTCTTTATTTCATTCAAGATCGAAACATATCGATGTAAGGTATCATTGGATAAGAGATACTCTCAATAATAAGTTGTTAACTCTTGAGAAAATTCACACCGATGATAATGGCTCTGATATGCTAACGAAAGCTCTAACAAGGGAGATGCTTGAGACATGTTGCTTGATTGCCGGGATAGCGAATCCCTCCACCTAGTCGGGAAGGGGGAGATTTGTTGGGTTTCCCTCCTAGGAGGAGGATGACCCAATATCTTGTGTAGATCTAGCCCACATGAAAGGATCCACTTAGAAAAGTAGGGTTTCATGTCCCACCCTTTTGGTGGCTGCTGGAAAGGGACAAGAAAAAGGGAGAGAGCCGAGATGAAAAGAAAGAAGTTGGCAGCAGAACACTCTATCTTCTTCCTTAAATTTCCAGCTCGTTCACCGTTGGATCGGGTTGAGATTTGGACAGCAACTTCTAGACACATTGATCTTCATTCTGAACGGTTGGATTGAAGATTGAAGCTGTAGAAGTTGATCATTTCAAGAGAGATCGGGGCTGTCAGTTTGTGAGCCTTCTCTCAAACTTTGTTCTCTTTAAATCTTATTGTATTCCAAGAATAGGTTGTTCTTGATGATATATGTTGTAGCCCTTAGTTAAATCTGAGGAAGAACATTGTGAATCCATTACTTGTGATAGTGGAATTGTTTGAGTGGACTACGGTCCCGTGGTTTTTCCTTCTCATATTGGGAAGGTTTTCCACGTAAAAATTTGTGTTGTGCTTGTGGTGTTTGGATATATATTTTCGCATATATATTTATCTATTTAGGAGTTTCCTATAGATTTACACAAAGAGGGAGTGTTGAGTATTGTTGTTTCTCCCATTTTTTACCTTTCCATATATGATAATTTGAACCATTCAAACACACCATTCTACTTAGATTCGCCTCCATTATTCAACACAAGATATTTAGGGTGCTCGATAGCACCAAGCTCTGATACCACTTGTTGAATAATGGAGGCTAATCTAAGTAGAATGGTGTGTTTGAATGGTTCAAATTGTCATATATGGAAAGGTAAAAATAGGAGAAACAACAATACTCAAGACTCCCTCTTTGTGTGAATCTATAGGAAACTCCTAAATAGAACAATATATATGCGAAAATATATATCCAAACACCACAAGCACAACACAAATTTTTACGTGGAAAACCTTCCCAATATGAGAAGGAAAAACCACGGGACCGTAGTCCACTCAAACAATTCCACTATCACAAGTAATGGGTTCACAATGTTCTTCCTCAGATTTAACTAAGGGCTACAACATATATCATCAAGAACAACCTATTCTTGGAATACAACAAGATTTAAAGAGAACAAAGTTTGAGAGAAGGCTCACAAACTGACAGCCCCGATCTCTGTCGAAATGATCAACTTCTACAGCTTCAATCTTCAATCCAACCGTTCAGAATGAAGATCAATGTGTCTAGAAGCTGATGTCCAAATCTTAACCCGATCCAACGGTGAACAAGCTGGAAATCTAAGGAAGAAGACAGAGTGTTTTGCTGCCAACTTCTTTCTTTTCCTCTCGGCTCTCTCCCTTTTTCTTGTCCCTTTCCAGCAGCCACCAAAGGGGTGGGGACATGAAACCCTACTTTTTTAAGTGGATCCTTTCATGTGGGCTAGATCCACACAAGATATTGGGTTATCCTCCTCCTAGGAGGGAAACCCAAACCCAACAGCTACCATGTCCGCAACATCTCTTTCATACTCAAAGATGGTCCAGTCATGTTGTCGTTGGATGTCCACATCTGATGGACGGATGAAAGGATGGTCAGACCTTGCATGCTTTCTCAATTCCGAATAACTCCCGCTAAAATTACAAGTCTCCCAAGAACAACTCCATGCCTTGGAATTCATGAATTCTCGTGCAGGATTTACAACAGTCCATCCATAAGTCTGTCCTCGACACAGAGGGCAACAAAGCTTAGACTGCGGCTCACTCTCATAATGCCCAGTTTGACCAAGCAGTTGCAATTCTTCCCCTGTTCTACTGGAAACAGAAGGAATTTCATGCAGAATTTCCATGGATGGAGATGACACATTAGACTTGAGGAATTGGTCAAGGCAATTTGAGTGGCGATAGCTAGTATTGCACATGTAAGGCGGCAGCCTTTGCCAAAGGAAGAACATTGTAAGAGAACAACATTGTGGGGATGTTCCATGCAAATGGGGCACCTAATTTGTTCCCATTCTTTGACATCTTTGGTCAATCTCAATGAGCTCTCAAAATCGTCACCTTTATCATGTGGATGGTCCACAGAGACAGGGAACCTGACATTCTCCCATTTTTGGACAGTCTCGTCAGATCCCAATGAGCTTTGGGTTTTGCATTGCTCAGTATTATTTGAACTGCAAGGGCAAGGCGATGATCTAGACTGATCAGAAGACAAACGATCAACTCTTCTATCCTTTGGCATTTCAGAAACTTAGAATTCACCTTTCTCTTAAAAGTATATGATCCCTTGATATCATAAGAAAATAATGTAATCAGTGCATTAAGTTGAACTTTAAACTTAGGAAAAACAACAGTAAAACAGTACAAAATAAAATGTAACTTGAAGAAAATAGTCATCGAATCCAAGAAACCATTTATTTATCCAAATAACAACAAAGCAAGCAATGGTCTTCCAAACATAAAGCAGCAAATCACATTCCTTGTATGCTTGTGCTAGCAAATATTATCTGCTAACCTTGTTGATTTCAAGAATATGATCATCACTATCAATGTCCATTACCCAAAACTATTGTCCAAAGGAAAAACACAAAAACAACATATTCTCTGTCCTTGCGAAGAACTTAGATTAAGGTTACATCACATCTTTTTCCCCTATCATGTAAAAATTGTTTTTTCTGGAATTATTTGAAATACACCCCATTATTTTTTGAGTCTAGACTTCAACTGTAAGTCAGATGCACTAACAGATTATCAACTAATACTGGATAACTAGAATCTCAAATCATTAAAAAAAGTAGCATAAATTACATACCAAGTAGTTGATCGATTTTCTATGGACAAGCCAACCAACTTGAAACAGATGTGAGAAGCAGCAAAGACCCAAGTCAGTTCAACTGAAACAAGAAAAAAAAGACAATCTTACTGATAAACAACCATACAATTTATAGCGATGTTAACAAATAGCGACAGGTTGGAATACGAGAAATTTATATGGATCACATGATTTAATAGCGGCAACTTGGAACTCGGAGAAAAGCTTGTGATCCCATTTGAAACGAGTGAGGAATGCATGGCATAAAAAAGCAACAGGTAGGAATACGGGATAGAATTTCATCAAGCAAACCACATCATAAGACAAACAACAAGCCATAACTAGTTCAGTTGAAAGAGGAAGTCTAGGAAAGTCACCTGAAGATCCGAGAGAGACGATTTGGCTCTTCAAACAAGAGCAAAACACGGCTTGGGTGTTACTAATGAGGTCCTGGTGCGTATTTATAGCACAATAAACAACGGCTCTTTCTTTTTCTTTTTTTCTAAGGCCCAAACATAATTTCAAACCCGTCGATTTGAAAAGGCCCATTCTGTCTAAATTTCAAATTTCAGCAAAATTATTTGGCGAATTCAATCCAAAAAATAAATAAAATAAAACAAAAGGCGAGTCTAACTTGAATGCACAAGAACGACATCGTTTTTATAAACCTAATTCAGCTACGGAACTTCCTGTTTTTCTGTTAACTTTGGCCGCGCCATAAGAAATTAAGAGAGAGAGCTTTCATTCAATTGTTCATAATTCATCAAGAAAGATCACAATTGGGAAAATAATTTCTTTGTTAGATTTTCGTACTTGAAGAAAATTTTGAAGGATTACTTGAAGAACTTTTCTTCTGCTTGCCGAGGTACTTGCTAGTTCACAGAGTGTCTAGTTTCTTATGCCAGTCAAGAAGCTTTTTTTTTTCTTAAGAGAAAAAAAAGTAACCCAAAGTCAAACCTGTGTAAACATGTTGCCAAGGTTTCCCTCGGCTGCATTCCAAGTATCAATAAAGTCAATACTAAATTAATTCTGTTCATTGATGTATTGTCAATTTATGTTAACTAGCAAGAAAATTCATCAAGATACATTCCCATGCCGGGCGTTCTTCATTTTTAGCGTTCTCTATAATTAGAATGGATTCAATCAAATTCCATTGCTGACCAAGTTTACCAATCTTGGAGTTGATTTTCAAGTAGTGCTGAAAATGGGATTGCTATAATGGCATTGCCGGTAATGTATACATGGAAGAGTTATTTGAGATTCCATTATTTAGGACTCATGTATTCCTGGCCGGTTTTTTATTTGAAATAGCCGGTAATTTTTCCGGCACTATATTAGTTTGCAATCCACTTTCCATAGTTAGGATTAGTTCTCGTGAATGCTATTTGTTATAGTCAGGTGGGATTTATAGTTATTAATCTTTTTCATAGATAGAACCTGGAATTGGAGCAGAGAAATGGGTGCTCGTGCTGCCCTTATGTACTCAATATTTTGATATAGACCATTATTTAAAGCCTAGAATAAATTTTATACTTTTTGGAGCTTCCAATTCATATTGGAAACAGATAAATAAGGAACCTCACTCTAATATGAATGCAACTCCTGTAGAACTGCAGGATTCATGCCATCAAACAGGGGAAGGGAAGTTTACTACTTTAGTTCACCTTTTCTTTTTAGCCTATGTTGATGGCAATGCAATGTTTGGACATTTAGCATTAAATTGCATGGTCGAGTGTTGTTTCATGCTTTAAATTTTCATTAAACTTGTGTTATTTCACTTATTTGTGTGTTTTGTATTTGAACTTTATAAATTTGGATGTTTAGTTGTTTGATTTAGGTGCTATTGCAAACTTTCTTTTTCAAAGTTTTACAAGTCATATATGGTTGAAAAATTGAATAGGCTGAAGCTGCACTGAACCAGCAGTGAACTGTAGCTGGACAAACCTCTTCTCGTTTTCTTTTGCCCCACTGTAAGCAAAAAAAACAGGGAAAGAATGCAGATTTTGGTGAAAATGGTAACAGGGAAGACCCTAACACTGGAGATGGAGTCTTCAGACACCAAGGACTGTGTATAGGCCAAAATCAAAGACGAGGAAGACATCCCACCAGACCAGCAATGCCTAATCTTTGCAGGAAAACAGCTGGAAGATGGCCAAATCCTTGCTGACTTCAGCATCCACAAGAAGAAAAAAACAAAGCCGCTCAAGTTTACTCTGCTCCAGGTTGATGATGTTGCTGCTGCTGCACCAAAACAGTTAGGTAACATTATTTCATGGGAAGTGCTTAAAATTGTTTATTCTTGGTGTTTGGTGTTATTATACTATGAGGAATCTGTGTTGTAGATGTCCAAAATGTAGAATCAGAAGTAGCAGTTGCCTCAACTAAAGCTAAAAAAATCAAGAAGAAGAAACGTGCTGCGTCTGATGCGGGAGACACAGTTGATACTGGTATGGATTGTCATACAGTCAATTTTTAATTCTACATACTGCTCCTTTGTGTTGTCCACAATTCCTTTGCATAACTTACAAAATACATGGCTTATTTATTATGTTTAGCACTTGAAAGACTAATATTATGACTTGATAAGATGATAGGTCCCCTGTTTATGTAATTGAATTTAGTTTTAAGTTTCATTTACTTGATTAGAAGCAGATAATATACAGTTTTGAGGTAATGGTTAGCCTGGTAGTCCTACTATCAAACAGCTTCATTTCTTTTTTATTTTGGCTCTGATTGGGGAATGAGGATTCACTGTAATAGAAGATATTAGGGATAGTTACTTTTCCATGAAGGCCATTAGCTTTGACTGAAGATGGGTTTTCTGAACTAAATAGCAATTAATAGTCAATGAAAAATATTTGGAGACAGAGAATTATAGTGGGATTAGGTCCTCAAGTTTTCTTATTTACTCCAATGTTGAAATTAGGCTTGTAACTCATATCACTCTGCCTTCACTGTGCTGCTGGTGATCAAGCATGTATTTCTAGCAAGAAGAAAGGAGTTGAACCCTCCCAACATTTATTTTCTCCATCTTACATGTGTGGAATTTGACAAGGCCAATTCTAGTCAAATACTTGCAATCAGCTCCTGCTAGTGCTCTATCCTATTTGTTAGAACCACCAGGAGTGTTAGTGTGACAGAAATGCTTGACAACTAATTTTTTTATTACTGGATTGAATACTAATGTATGCTCACACATTCACTTAACTGATATAGATCATGGTGAAGCTACTGATGGAGTCCGTGTTGAGTATGATGTCAATGAGCCGACCATGGGTGAAAAACTTGCTCGTGTAACTTTACAAGATAAGATATAAGAATCACCTCCTCATGCAAAGCCTCCAAGTGCTGACTCTGTCAACATTCTTCTTAAGCAAGCATTGGGCACTGATGATCGTGCTCTTCTATTCGATTGCTTATACACACAAGATGAGAAGGTTGTTTTCACCACTTTTGATATGTTAATGCTGAACTTTACCTACTGGATGTTTACTTTAGTGTGAAACAAATTGCTATTACGCTCACCATAAACTTGGGTGCTCAATTTCTTTTCACATTTATTTTCAATAAGCAGGTTTCTATCAAGAAACAAAATGTACTGGTACATAACTTGGAAATTTTCTGTTTACAGGTTATTGCAAATTCAATATCACTTCTTAGTCCATCTGATGTGCTCAAGCTCTTACAGTCTCTTCTCTCCATAATTCACTTCAGGTGGATAATTCTTTTCCTTATCAAGTTGTATCTGGCAGTCTATCTGTCCATGATTCTTTCAAAATTGTATTTAGTTTGTGGAATTCATTGAAGTTCTCTACGATTCTTAAAGGGGGGACAGAAAATTAAGTATTGTTTGGATTTGAACCAAGCTTATCTTATTATTGTCAGGTCTTATGTAATGTATTATTGTTTCAGGGGTGCAATCTTGGTTTGTGCTCTTCCTTGGCTAAGAAGTTTACTTCTTCAACATTTAACATTACACGCGCTGACTCACACATGCTAGCTATTTTTCTTAAAATAATATTTATATTTATTAAATTATCAAATAGCCTATAGGCAAATCTGGTTATAACAAAAAACAAATCATACTAAAAGGACAAACTCGCATAGACATAAGTTAGAGAAACTTTGTTTTCGTAATTTATTCATCTCAGTAGTTGTTTAAGGGATAAAATGATGAAAATGCCCTCGATGCTAGTTTTAAGTTTTTTATTTTAAATTTATTTTAAAATAATTTAGTTATCTCTTTATGCTTTAAAAAGTTAAAAGACCCATGCCCATATAAAAAACCATTTTATCCTCTAGCTAGTTATTTGGTTTATTTTGAGTAGAAAATATTCATTTCATTGTTTTAACATGTATCTTCATAGTGAATGACAAGTGTCCTTTATTTATATTTTATTCTTTTTATTTGCTATGTTTGATCATTGATTCGAATTTTTTGATTAATGGATTTTGTAAGACATTAATCGTTTAATCAAAAGGAATTATTATTTTAGAGCCAAGCTTTATCCGGACTCTACGCCTAGGGTTTCTCCCTGTTGACTAAGAAAATTCCTTGGAAACCCATATTGAGTCTTATCATGACATGTGTTTGTAAGACCATTTGATCTGGGGACTTAATGTGTCGAGTTGACTGCATGTTTTGGCTATAAATTTCACTCCAATCTCTTCATTTCCTCAATCAATTTGCATCCTTAATTCATCAACACAAGAAGAGAAAGAAAGAAAGAAACGATCGATAATGGCAAACCAAGGTCATGGCATCACTTACAATGCCGGCGAGCTAACCGGTCAAGCTCAGGTGGGTTTCCGATTTCTTGCTATGCTTCTTTTACGAGAATTTAGTTGGTTTTTAATCCAATGTACGCATGTCTACTTCTCTTTACAGGCCAGGAAGGATGATTTTTTGAACCAGTGCGAGGAAGGCTGCCAATTCAGTACCCCAGACAGTTCCTCCACTGCGCAAGCTTCCAGCTTCCTTCAGCAGGCAATATTGCCTCCAACTTCTTTGTTTTTTGTTTTCTAATTTCACACCATTACTATTATTAATCGCCACCATGCTTATTCAAGTTCAAAGAAAATGGAACTGATTCTTATTTTTCCAGACTGGGGAGCAAGTGAAGAGCATGGCCCATGGAGCAGCTGAGGCGGTGAAGAATACTCTGGGGATGAACACGGAAAACATCCCCACCAAGAATACATGCAACGACCCAAGCCACCCTTCTACGAGGGCTTGAGGTGTTTCTTCGTTGAACACCATGATCTCTTGGTTGAGATGGCGAATTTTACGTGTGTCGTTATTAATTTATTTGAGATGTAAAAGTCTGTGGGTCCGTATGAGGTGATGTCTCATCACTCCAGTACTTGTTGTCGTGAAGCTTTCATTAATGGAAATTGTCGTTTATTAATCTGGATGAGATAATGTGCTTAAAATAATTTGGTTGCCATATCTGAATATTGATGTTCATCTACTTGAGTTTAGATTATCTTTAAGAGGTTATGCTGTCTACACAAATAGATAAAGTTTTTGATAATGTTTACTATAGCCATGGATTAGCTTTGAGATCGAATTCTCATGTTCTCCTTCCATGGAAACAAGCTCATCCTATCAACCATAATTTTGCATTAATATATTGCAGTGATATTTACTAACCAGATTTTCCCATCACACAATCTATAAGTCATCGATATTTACCAAAGGAATCACAATGAGAATAGGAGGGATAAGAAAAAATCCAAATAATACGATGCCAAGTAAGTTTTATAGATGGAGATACTAACAAAGTTATCCCGACAATAAAATTTGTTTATGAATATACCGATGAAAGTTATTCGTTGGTATATACCGACAACAACACATACAGTATTACAGTAGAAGTCAAGAAGACAAATCTTATAGTGATGTGTCTACTAATAGAATGATTGATAAAGTTACCATTGAAATAATGTTGTTGGTATAGCTTTCAGTATTATTTAATATATGACCTGATGCTCAACCTTCCTTTTTCCCTCTTTCATTTCTACTTCTTCCTTGTCTAATTGTGTTCTACAACGAACAAACATACCTCTCTCCCTCAATCTCAACACAACCCAACCCCCCACAACTTTTTCTTGCCACCAAAACACTAGGCTTGTCAGCATCTGTGTTCTGATTCAAATTTATTGAGGATTCTCCACTTTAAGCAAGCAAATTTACCTTTTTGATTCAAATTTATTGAGGATTCTCCACCTTAAGCAAGCAAATTTACCTTTTTTAAAACAAATTGAACATAATTATGAAATGTTAATTTTTTGTATATTTTTGTAGTATATGTATTTTGTTTGGGTGTTTAATTGTTTCATAGTTTTTTTCTCAAACAAACTTGTTGTACGAATTTATGATTTGTTCATGTTAATGTTTGTTTTAGATTTTATAAAATTATAATTGTTTGTAAATTGTTAATACTCATGTCAAAATATTGTCTTAGGTGTTTTATGATGAAATAAATAATAGCTTATTTAACAAGTTTGTTTAATATTTTGTCAATTTTATTGTCAAGTTGTAATTTTCATTAAATGTGTAAGAACCTACATTTATCTAGATAATTGATAATGAATTAAAAAAATTATTAAAACATATTGAATAAGCTTGGGATGAACCAATATCTTTGTACATTTATTTAGTTACTATAGTTAATTAATACATGTGTCATCATTATTTTAAATAGGATTGATAGAAGTGATGGATGATTCATGAATGTATATAAACTTAGCTCAAGGATTATGCATGATGAATTATTGTAATGTAGTTCAGGATTTTATTAAGTACATAATATCTAATAAAAAAATATTAGTGGAAACGGTATTAGATGCCTATGCAAGAGGTGTAAGAATAAAAAGTTTCTCGATCCAAATGTTGTAACAATACATCTTCTATGAAACAAGATTAGTAAAGGAATATTTGTGTTGGTATACACATAAAGAACCATATATTCCTCATGAGATCATGATCAAAATAATGGTTGGGTAAACATATAGTCTAGCATTGTGCATGGAGTTGTATATGACAAAAGTAATCCTTATAGAAATATGATTATAGATGCGATGAGAATGAATCAGGGTCATGCTGGTCAATATCCAATCGTAGATAAAGAACCTCATACAAGTACGACCAAGTTTTTTTTATCTTTTGAAAGATTGAAACGAACCATTATGGGATGATTGCACAAATAACAATAAATTATTGGTCGTTGCACAAGTGTTCACCATCAAGTCAGATCATGGGTTGAGTGAGGCCAGTTATGATAGAATTGTCAAATGAGTGAGAAATATTTTACTTGAAAGAAATAGACTAGAAAGAGATTTATATGTTGTTAAGTCCATAATAAAACCCCTTGGTTTATGATAATATAAAAGTGACATGTGTTCATACTTCTAAATATTGCACTACCTTAAGAATACAAAGTGACCTAATGCAGGACATATAGACATTTTCTTTATAAACTCAAGACTGGTAGGGGAAAAGCACCATATACAAAAATCTTAAATACTTCCCAAGCACACCTATATTGCAAAGATTATTTATATCACCAAAGACTATTGCACAAATGAATTAACACCACTCATATGATGTTGTGGATGAAGTGATGATACACATTTCTGATGGTAAAACATGGAAACACTTTAACAATTTGCATACTTAGTTTACAATGAAATCAAGAAACATGCATCTTGGGTTATATATACACGGATTTAATCAATTCTGGTCATTTGCTTCTCCTTATTCTAGTTGAATGGTTATACTCATGATTTATAACTTACCATTAGGGATATGTATGGGGCTAGAGTTCATGTTTTTATCTTGGTCATACCCCATCCTAACAGTCTAAGTCAAAATATTGATGTTTGTCTTCGACCGTTGGGATTTGACTTATAATATATTGACAAAACAAAATATTCACTTTCTAGAAAGTGACAAACACATCGCTAACTAGCTTTTTTATACAAACTTTAAGGGTTCATCTTTAGCGAGGCTCTCATCATCCTTAAAAGTCTTTATGGTATTAGGGAAGTATTCCCTCTTAGTAGTTAGGTCAATATATTTGGGTTAGATCCTTTTTTAATCCAATACCTTGTTTGGAAGGAAAATCTAAGAAAAGTCAACTATAGTGTCTAGACTTGTTATGTATGACCTAATTAGGATTTTTTTCCTTTTACTGTGTATCTTTCTAATTCAATGTAAAATGTGTTGTTAGGGACAACTTTTAACCCAAAATGAACCCTAAAGGTATCATCCACGCTCAAAAATCATAAAATATCACCTTTAAAAACAGGTTACCTAAAAAATATATAATCATAAGGAATTGGTGAAAAAAATCTCAAAGTTAAAATATCCAAAATCATACATAACAACTAGTACATGATATAGAAAGACCCTAAAATCCTTGTAGAAGTATATTGTAATCCTAAAAAATAAAACTAGGTTGATGGTGGTTAAGAGAAGAAAAGATGGGTTGATAAGTTCCATGATCCATATTTTATCCATAAGAAAATAGGTGATTATCTACTTATTATGAGATTCCACTGTAATTGTTAACACTATAGAAGACCAGAATAGGTAGTCAACTATATAAATTATTGTAAATGTCACCGTTTTATTTCTGTCCTTTCCTATTAATATTCAACTCAATTGTAGGCAATAGATTAGGATCCTAATACACCTATACTTGTATAAATCACAGAATGTATGTATGAAATATTCACTGAATATATGAAATTCTTACCAATTAATTACTTCAATCTCTGTTATTGAATTTCTTCAGTAATAAAATTAATTTTTAAGATGTTATCTGAAAACTAAGTAAACTAAATGCAGTGATTCGATAACATTTCATAATTACCGCTTAATACAATAGCATTTCTTAATTACCATTATTATTTATTCTTCAACAATATTTATCTTATTTTTATTGACAATGATGAATTGTTATATATTTTTTTTATAAAAAACCCGGATCTAAAAGCATTTGTTTCAAATACTATTAAATTAATAGCGTTTGCGACAAATATTTTTAGATCCAATGTCGATAATATTTTGTTACAATGACTAGTAAAAATAATATAATTATTTTGAAGTTAAATAAAAGTTCATAAAGGCAATTGGTTGAGATATCATTGGACATCTTAGTCAAAGTATTGATATAATTATTGAGCAATTGCCACCAAAAATTTATTTATAACAGTGTCCAATGCAGTCCAAACACACCTATAATTGATTGAGCATCCACGCTTCGAATCGGACTGTGGAAATTCATCATGTTTATATAGAGAAACCAATTTTGTTACCGACCGGCTTGCTGATAAAATTTTTGAGTTCGAGAATTGGCCTGCATGTCCTCTCAAGCTGCCTAAGCCTCTCTTTTTTTGGAGGCATTTGTGGGTTTTTTCCTTCCCCAATTGGCGTCTTGTTCGTAATATTTTATGGAGATTATTCTCTACATGGCGTCCTAATAGGTGGCTGAGACTAAAGAAAACTGTAGTCTTACATGTACAGCTATGAATCCTTGGGATTGCCATTGTTTGCCGATTCAAGAATAATCGTAGAATTGATTTTTTAACTGATTTCTTATAATCTCCCTCAAATCTTATATTAAATTTTGGATATAGATGTATTGAAAAGAACCTAAATGAAAATTTAGTTTTTACCTTAATTGTAAAATACACTTTTTTTTATATCTTATTAATTCTTGTTTACTATCAACCAAACAAATTATAGAAATAGTCATTTTATTTTTATATCATTACCAAATACAATTTTGTTTTCATATTAGTGTCCTATTTTTAATGGTCTTCTCTGTTCTAATTATCTATGTTTTTTTTTTACACAATTCTATAAATTATATTTTGAAACATCATTTGATAATTTAATATTTTAGTTTAAGATAGTTTTTTGACATGATATCAAAACATTATTGACTAAGCAGTCAAGAGTTTTAATTTCACAATCTTTATTTTTATTTGATAAAAATTCAGTATAGCATACTACAATTGCAATTTTAAAGTTAGTATTCCTACAATATTAATGTAAGAGCAGGTCTCGAATTTGAGTCAAGGTATGTATTTCTTGTAAAATCTTGAGACAATCGGAATTTTACTCACTCACCTGGACCCACAAAGTGAACTTTTCATGAGATGAGGTTTCCTCAAATAAAAAAAAATAAAAAATTCCTACAATACTACTGGATCCTTAGCTTGTAAAGTTAATTATCATATATGGAATTTTGGTTAGTTAAGCGAACTATGGAGTTGAATGTGATCAAGAACTTAACTTATAAAGTAAAAATAAAACAAGCTTAATTGGTATAACATGATGAAGCCAACAAGAATACTACTGGACGTAAGTGATTGAGCTGCCGAAATAGTATATAATAAGAAGCTAGAATCAAACCAGTGGGAAACCAAACCTGCTATTCAAATAACTCTGCCCGTTTTAGTGCCACCATTCTTGACATGCAAGCAATGGTCCAGGACGCTGGAGCCTATATAAACTCATGCTTAGCTAGATGATCATTATCTTATCAAGGCAGACTCGTCTGAAGCATTCATCTTGCAAGCAATAACCAGGCAAATATGGCAGGAAACTCTCTGAAGTCTGTTTTGGTGACCCTCTTCGTCTTCGCTATGGTGCTCTCTCCGATGTTGCCATCAGCTGAAGCAGGCCGTCTGAATCATCGAGGTAATTAATTACTTAAAAGTAGCTCTCTCGAATTCATTTTTTTTTCTCGTTACAAACAAAAGATTTTCTATTTATGTTGTGCATGTGTGCGTGTTGATAGGTCTCCAATCTGGACCGATATGTGTAACCTGTGTATGCTGCACACCTCCACCTCCAGGGTCCTGCTGCAAAAAATGTTGTGCTACTCCCATTGAAGAATCTGCAACTGGGTCTCCATGAAACTATTTGGATAATGTGATCAAGAATAAATTAGTTTATGAATAAAAGGAATATCACTTTCCTTCTTCTGTATTCCTTAGTGGAGACAAATTCACGTTGTATCATCAAATAAACCCTAACGATGCTTAAACTTTTTTTCTTGCTAGTAATAGCGATGCTCAACTTATTATCTTATGTTACAAAGTCATGCAAGAAAATAATAATCCTAATAATATTGTGAGTGATTACTAATAAATTAATTTATTTGACCATAACTCAACTGGATTTGAGCTACTTCTTGGTCAGTTCATGCAAGATCCATGCCAACCCCATCTTTCACTATATTGAGTTGATTGTCATTTCATCTGTGAACAAGTTCAGCACTTCCCACGTTTCTTCTGCAAACCATCTTGTTGGTATTTTTACTAAGACTTTGGTTCGTGACCACTTCTTGCATTTTCTCAACAAGTTCGGCTTTTCAAGCATTCATTCTTCTGATTGAAGGGGAGTGCTGTCCATGATACACTCCTAGTTAATTTTTCCAGGATATGCTTTGTAATTACTACTATATAGCCTATATAATTAAGACAACGAGATAGAATGAGAAGTTAAGCCTTTTGCTTACTATACTACCCTTTTTTCAATTTTTCCATTTGACTTTCATCCAAGAAGTCCCCCTATCTTAAAAATGATTTATTAAGAATTATCTACTTTGTTCAACAATGTGACTTTTTTTTATTTGACTATAAAACATCGTTGTATAAACTCTATAATTAAAATGAAGCATTTTTTTGAAAAAAAAAATGGTGACTTGATAGAAATTTTTTTAATCAAATAACTTTTCGTATGATCTACAATTCAAACTTAAGAATTCAATGAATTTATGTCATTATTTATTGGATTTTAATTTCTGAATTTATAAAATAATAGAAAAAAAATCACATAAAAGTTTGGTTCTCAACGAGGTGGGATCTTGAACCAAGATGTGGGTGTTTGATGTATGAGACTAGATATGCAAGCTTGGTTTTAGGCTAGACCAATCTTTGAAAAAATAAGTCTATTGCAAGAGATTGTCTAATACTTAAAGTTAGTGTGTTTTTTAAAGAAGTAATATGCAAGGCAAATAAGAGAAAATGTGTTGAATTGAGAAAACGTATCCCTTGTTGTTACCTTGTTACTTAATGTTTTTATAGACATCCATCACGCTCATCTCAATAAATAAAGAGTTTTATAATTAGTAAAAACCATAGCACCTAACATCACGACAACTTGTCTTCTTTCCTCAAATCTAAAGGGAATTAGTTATTTTAATGTGTGAGATGGATGAAAGGTTTAATCTTATGATCACTAAAAATCTTAACTAGTCTTTAGAGATTTACAGTAAAAAAATAATTATGCTAAAAAAAAGATATTATCACCCCTAAAACATTCAACCTTTAAGAGGTAACATTACTTATCTTATTCTAAATTAATAAGGTTATATCGTGTTTAAATTAATGGTGATCTATCAATTAGGTGAATGCAGGTTTACAATGATGAGTTAAATCGTGGTCAAAAGCTCAAAATCTATTAAGTCTAAAAATCCGGTTGGTTTTTGCCACTACTATTTGTTTCATGAGCTAACAACTCTAAGGTTTTTATCCTGGATCACAACTTAAGTTATATCGATGAATGTTCTAGTGGACTCATGTTAGATTCATGCAACCTAGCGTCAATCCTAACAAAATTTCCATTAAAGATATCTCAAAGAGCTTTGTCTATCCTAGAGCACCTCTTTTATTCTTATCTCTAGTGTTATGTAATATTAATTGAAAATAACCTCAGTTGATGAGTATTTCAGCAAATTCAATTTTATTCTTAAGCAAAATCTTCATCATTATTTTGTTTAAAAAAAGTTATGGTGATATACTCAAATATTAAAAATAATGAGAAAAACATTTCCCTTAATAAATCAATGACTATTTAATTTTGGCAAGTCCTAATAGACTTTATAAGCTTGTTATAAAGTCCAAAAATGAATATAAAATATTTTAAAAAAATGCTAAACAATTTTTTTATAAAATGATAAAAAAATGTAAAATATTTTTAGTCTTCACTTTTTGTAGAAATGGAAAAAAAAAAAGAGTAATGATAAAAAAAATTAACAAGTGCAGTCAAATCAAAAGTCTTTTGACATGAATTTAAAATAACTAATAAAACAATATAGTCACAACCCATTAAATGTATGTTTAAGAGTGAGAGTATAATTGAAGTTGCTTATAAAAATGTTATTTGTTTAAAAATATATCAAAATAATATTTTTATTTGGTTTTTTGAATAGTGTATATATGACTTTTTTGTTAGTGTGTACTCCAATGGTAAAAGTCATTTCGGAGAGCCATTTTTTTATATATTATTTTAAATATAGTGTAATTATCTTGAATGTAGTTTAATTATGCAATTAATTATACAATTAATAGGAGTAGGTTATATAATTAAATAATTGCTTTTAAAAAACCCTCCAACAATATAATTATTATTTTTGTATATAATTTTTTACTCTCTTGTTGAAGTATTTTTGAATAAAAACAAAAATAAATATTTTTAATATAGTTAAAATAATATATATAGAAAATTATATATATATATATATATATATATATATATATATATATATATATATATATGCACCTTTCCCTTCCCCGAGCCCCACTTCCCCAAGCACTCCCTTTTCCCTCTCCCAGCCTCCCCCTGCCCAACCCTACTTCTCCCCAAGCACTCCCTTCTCCCCTAGCTCCTACCCCTTCTCCTCCAGCCCCAGCCCCAGGCATATGCACTCCCTTCTCCCATAGATAGGCACCCCCTGGCCTGTCTCCGCCAGGTATGGGTAACACTCCCTTCTCCCCTAGCCCCACGCACAGGTACTCGTTTCTCCCCACAAATAGGCACCCCCGACCTTTCTCTCCCAAGTATGGGTACTTTTTATTATTTTTTAATTTTTAGCTTCTCTCTCGAGATATGTAGGAATGGCTACAGAGGCAAAAAATAGTCATTTTGGCTACCGGATAGCTCTCCCGTTGGAGACATCCAAAAGAACAAAAATAGCCAAAAATTGAAAATTTTGGCTTTGCCTCCTGAGATGCCTCTGCCGTTGGACTTGCCCTCAGAAGGGAAATAAGGTTAAATTAATGCTTTTGTTTTCAATTTTCTCCTTGATTTTTCAAAATATTTCGATTGAGATTCAAATCGTCCCTAATATCGATAACCTTTGCAATCTTTCACTCGTGGACTAAATATATTTGATGAAAGCTGGTCCGGACAACCCAATTATCAAGAGAAAAAAAAAGTGGGTCTGGGGTTTAATCGTGGTGCGTGTAAACTGGTCTGGACACTCTAGTTATAAAAAAAAAAAACAAAAAAAATGTATGAATGGAAAAAGAAATAAAAAAAATATAACCGGGGGAAAAATGTTTTAGGGGAAAAAAACAAATGAAAAAAAAGAATTAAAAAAAAAATTGGGTTCGGGTATTAGTCGTAGTGTGCAGCTGGCCCGGTCACCCCAGTTATAAAAAAAAAAACAAAAAAATATATATTAGTGGGACAAAAAAAAAGTATAACTGGGAAAAAAATGTTTAGGGGAAAAAAAACTGTAGCTAGAAACCAAATAAAAAAAAAGAATAATAAGGGGGTAAGCACTGTAGCATGAAATCAATGTAGCAATCCACAATGAGATGTATGGGGAGCTACGGTGCTTTTCCCACACCATTTATATGGATAATTATTGAAAATTTCCAATAAAATTTAATTTATAACAGTGTACATTGCAGTCCCAGCACACTTTTGTTTGAATGAGGATGCAGTGATTACATCCTTCCGATGGGGCAGTGGAAGATCATCATCTTTATATAGAGAAAACCCAGTTTTGCTACAACTGGCTTGCTAATAAAACTTCTGACTTTGAACTCAAGTTGTTCAAGCCTCTTTGCCGTCAGAATAAGCGGCTGAGACTAAAGAAAATTGTAGTCTTGTGTGTACAGCTATGAATTCATGCCTTAGAATTTTGATTGTTTGCCGATTCAAGAATAATTCCTCTCTTATGATCCCTTAAACTCCAAGAGACATTATTAAGATAAGATAGGAACATCCCAACAATATTAATGGATCTTGTCCAGTTAATTACCACTGGGATTTTGGTCGGCTAAACAAGCTGTGGAGTTGAATGTGATCAAGAATTTTACTTATAACGTAATAATTAACACAATCTTACTTCTTCTTTTTTTAATAATTGGGGCGGATATGTCTTATTAAATTGAATGAGTTACAATAAACTCAATTAGATCATAATACAAAATATAAAACACTGAAAGTGACTCAGCTACACAAGCTTAATTGACATAACATGAAGCCAACAAGGTGGCTAGTTACAAAACTCCACGTCATCTAATATAGAAAAAAATACTAGTTTGAAGAGTCAAATTCATAAAATTGTATTTTGAATAATACAAATATGGTTTTTTTTAACATCTTTTCAAGCATATAAAACAAGCAATGAGAAGCCAAAATAATTATTTATTTATACTTTTTATTTACCAATTAGCATAGATCTTGGAGTTGCCAAAATAGTATATAATAAGAAGCTAGAATCAAACCAGTGGGAAACCAAACCTGCTATTCAAATAACTCTGCCCGTTTTAGTGCCACCATTCTTGACATGCAAGCAATGGTCCAGGACGCTGGAGCCTATATAAACTCATGCTTAGCTAGATGATCATTATCTTATCAAGGCAGACTCGTCTGAAGCATTCATCTTGCAAGCAATAACCAGGCAAATATGGCAGGAAACTCTCTGAAGTCTGTTTTGGTGACCCTCTTCGTCTTCGCTATGGTGCTCTCTCCGATGTTGCCATCAGCTGAAGCAGGCCGTCTGAATCATCGAGGTAATTAATTACTTAAAAGTAGCTCTCTCGAATTCATTTTTTTTTCTCGTTACAAACAAAAGATTTTCTATTTATGTTGTGCATGTGTGTGTGCGGATAGGTCTCCAATCTGGACCGATATGTCCAGCTTGTGTATGCTGCACACCTCCACCTCCAGGATCCTGCTGCGCTGAATGCTGTGCTACTCCCATTGAAACTGAATCTTCGACTGGGTCTCCATGAAACTATTTACGTTCGCTTTGGGTACTAATATCTGTATTCAGCAGGAATAAATTAGTAGATGAATAAAAGGAATATCACTCTCGTTATTCTATACTCCTTAGCGAAGACAAATCCATGTTGTATCATCTTGAATTGGAAATTTTAATAAAGCAAAGTCCTTTTTTGTATAAGAGTCATTTATTCCCTAACGTCGGTTAACCCCCCCCCCCCCCCCCAAACAAAAAAAAATAGCGATGATCAGCTTATTATCTTGTGTTAGAAAGTCCTCAGCTTATTATCTTGTGTTAGAAAGTCCTGCAAAAAAAGTCCACCACATGGACTTTATGCTGATCAAAACTCTTTCATTTATCGTGAGTGATTACTAATAAATTAATTTGTAAATGATTGTTGAAGGATTTTGACCTTAAGAGAATAGAAATGCGTTAGATTTACATTTGTGTATGCGTGTGTGTATATGATATCATAAAAGAGAATTCGGATACATGATATTTGTTGCTTTTCATATTGTTAGTTTGATTTCACGTTAATTCAATGATTTTTTTTCCAGTAACCTTTAAATTTTGGCTCTTCTAATTAATTTTTCCTAATTTAGAGCAAGTCCAATGGCAAGAGCTATTTTTAAGAGCCAAATCATAGAAATGACTTTTTGAATAGTATATATATGGCTTTTGAGTTAATATGCTCTCCAATGGTAAGAGCCATTTTGGAGAGTCATTTTGAATAGCCACTTTTTTTTATCTTATTTTAAATAAAATTTAATTATTTTGTATATAGTTTAATTATACAATTAATATAAGTAAGTTATATAATTAAATAATTGCTTTTGAAAACTCTCAAACAATAAAATTATTTTTTTAATTATATTTAAATTAAAAAAATAAATTTAAATATAATTTAAAAAAACCACAATATTTGAAATTTGAAATTTAAGCTACTTATTGTATGTTTTTCAAGTAATTCTATGTTTTTTTATGGTTGTTGTATTTGAAGTTAATTAATGTTACTTATTGTCTTTTAGTGTTAGAAAAACTAAAAAAAAAAACAAAATGAACACATTAACAAATAATCAATAAGTTCAAACATAATTAATTAAAATACATTCTATTACAAATAATTCAATCAAATTAATTACAAATTAATACCCCTATTTTTTATGCTAACTATTATTATAATAAATCATTATTAATAATAATTATTATTATAATATAATCATACTTACTATAAAAACCCAACCAGCCCCGTTTGTCCCCTTCATTTTCATTTCAATCTAAAAAACCCTACCTTCTTCTCTTCTGGCTGCCCCCCGCCCCCACCCCACCCCCACCCACCTCCGTTCGCTGCCCCACCCACCGTCCACTCCCCTCTAGCCACCCCCAACGAAGTCGTCCACTCCCCTCTAGCCGCCCCCCCACGCCGCCGTCCACTCCTCTCCAGCCGCCTCCCCACCCCACACACACCCGTCCACTCCCCACACAGCCGTTCACTCTTCTCCAGCCGCCCCCCCACACCCATTTCTTCTATTTTCCTCCTCCTCTTCTTCTTCGTTGCCCCCCCTCCATTTTGCTATGTTCTGTTGTTTTCTTGTTTGGATTGGCTGTGTTGATTGGTTGTTGTGTTGATGTGTGTTTTAATTTGGACAATGGCAACGGTAACATTACAACGATCGGATTTTTTTTGCCTCTGCATGATAGACATGTAGGAATGCCTCCCGAAGATGAAGAAGCCATTTTGGCTCTCCATTTAGCTCTCCCCGTTGGAGACGTAAATTTAACAAAAATAGACAATTTTTTAAAATTTTGGCTTTGCCTGCACTAATAGCTCCCCGTTGGACTTGCTCTTAGCCTCCCAAATTAAAAATTGTAGCTTTGCCCCTCAGGACGTTGTTCTTAACCATCGTGAAATTACAACTTTAAGCACACTAGATGAATTATTTCACAAAAAATAGGGTTTATGATATATAAATACTTTATGAATCCGTCAAGTTTTAGGCGAATAATCTTTTTATTCTCAATATTTTTTACATATATATTTTCATAAATTATCTATCTAAAATATTATTGAACTTTCTCTATCTATACAAATATTTAAGCATATAAGAGTTTTTGCATCTATTAAATAGAACTTTTTGCAAGTATCAACTACCACTCGCCTCACTTTATCAGCTACTAGTCATTTTAGCTTACCACGTACCAACCACCTTAGCTCACCTTAATTTAAAAGAATGGATCACATTGTTAGAATTAATAGATTAACCAATTATTTAAATCATATAAGTTTTATTTATAATCTACATGAATTTTTCAGACCATTATAATCAATATATAGACAATCACTTATCAGAAGTTTAGATCTTATTATGGATACACTGTCAACTTAGCTTTCTTAAGGGATAATGCTAAAATTACTCAAAGTAGCAGTCCTGGGACACCAGATATGCCAATTGAGCTTATTGTTTTCCCTCTAATATCAAGTGCATTAATTGATCTGCAATCTCTTCTCCAAGTTTTCAAAGCTTAAATGGTGTGTGTGTATATATATATATATATGATCAAATATGAAACGTGAAACAAAGGTCTCTCTTTTGCTTTCCTTTTTATGCAGTTTTTATAACATATCTCTATAACAAGGAGCATGAAAAGATCAACGAGTGAGACATAAGATATGTTGAATATGTGTGACAAGCATAATATAAGTTGTTACATTGAGCTTATGAAAATAGATTACATCTATGAAGCTTGGGATACTCATGTTAATCATAAAATAAAATAAAAAATCTCCCACCACTTGTGTGGATCACAAAATTAAGATTATTATTCATAACCAAAAACACTAGTTAGGTTACTCCAAATTGAATATCTATTGTTTAGATTATAGAAGTTTGTGTTATGAATTTGCCAATAAAATTTTAACTTAATCGGTCCATGAACAACTTTTATCAAAGCATTTAATCAAAATTGGATAAATCATCAAATTATTGTTCAAGAAGTTGTGAGTTTTTCAAATCTTCCTATTTTTTTCTAGAAGATTACACATAAACATAATATGTTTCTATTAATTTATTAAATATAGTAAGATTATTTTTTTTTCTTTAAAAAAAGAGGGTATTAGACAATAATTTAAAAATAACTTGAAGTTTAAGGATTTTAAAAATCTAGCTCTAATACCATGTTTTCAATAGGAATAAAATACTCTTTTAATGTTCTTACTTGAAGAATGAGAAACCAAACTTATATATACAATACTAGTTAAGCTTTTTTAGCGAACTAATTATACAGGAAATCAAGAACCTATTAAACAAAAAATGAACTCTAAATCCATATATATAAAATATTAACAAATATACTTAGTCTTGCTTGAATTTCTTATAGCATGACACATAAGCATAAGTAGCTTCATATAAAACATAAAACCTATATGAACATGATGTCTAAAAAACAAAAAAACAAAAAAAAAACAAGGTTTTCATTAAAAATGCAAGACAATGTCAAAAAATTACATTAAACTTTAACATTCTAAGGGGGAAGAAAAATATGGTTTAATGGTTATGGCATCGCCATATATGCTTTGTTTTAGTTATTTAAATAAATTATTTCCAAGTTTATTTGAAAAAAAAATGATATTTTAGTTTTGAATATGATGTTTGTGAACTAGTAAAGAGTTATCATGATTTATTTCTAGAGAGTTTGATTAAAAGCCCATATCTATTTATAATTATACATTATGTTATTTGAGGTCCAATCAAAGTCACTACTTGAGATGGATCATATTAGTTTGTTACTTTTATTGATGAAATCTAATGTTACCACTTTGTTAATTATACTAGGATGACTTGATAAGCTTGATAAAATCCAAAAGTGAAGTGAACATGTTGCTTTAAAAGTTTCATTTAATAGTTGAATCTCATTACAAGGCACAAGTTTAGGTTTTCTATGGTTATAATACGAAAGAATATCATAGTTTTGAACTTTAATGATATTTGGAAGCACATGGAACTATTTATCAAAATATTTGATCTAATTATGATATTTTATACATAAACTTGGATTCTAAGAGTAACGATTCATAAGTAAGAAGGATTAAATAAAAAAAGAAAGTTAATTGGATTTGAATGATATAATTTTGCACTGAAGTGGTGATCAACACCCAAACACTAAAGATATGACTCCAATAAATACTTTGTTTAAGTTAAAGTCCTTCACAATTTACATAACAAACTAATTATTTATTGAAGATGTCTTTGAATTGATATTTGAATCAATTAGAAAATCATTGCATTGTCACACTAAAGGGATTTCTAAACTCATAAATAAACCCAAACTTTTTAGTAAGGTCAAATATCCTATAACCTATTATGTGTCTAGCCATTATTTTTTATAATAAAATATTTTATTTTTAATTCAATTAACTATTGTATTCATTCCTAATAGTTTATAGAATGTCTTAGTTAATCCGAGTGGAAAATAGCTATGAATGAAAAGATAAGATCCTTATACAAAATTGGAATGTAAAAATGAATTCATTCTGAAATAAGAAAGAAACCAATTACATGTCATTGGATTTACACACTAAAGAAGAAGCCTAATGGCATAATTTATTGATTTGAAGTAAGAGTGGTGGAACAAGGTAACTCTTGAATTTATAGGATCGATTACACTAAGACATTTGTATCTGCAGTTGAAATTGACATAAAGTGAGTCTTATTATCCTTAGTTGCAAGCTTAAAATTTTCATTATAATAATTCAATTTGAAGAATGCATTTTTGTATGGTGAATTATTCAAAAAAGTCTAGATCTTTGACTAGGATGCATGATACCTATAAGGCATAGTCAAAAGGTGTATGGGTTGAACTAGTCATTGTATGGTTTGAAATAATCTACGAAAGTATTGTCTAAACTATCATAAAATCTATGCTAGTTTTTGCTTGCCTTTAGAGCAATTTAGATCCTGTGTTATTCCTGGAAAAACAAAAGGTAAGATGTGTTATTCCTGGAAAAACAAAAGGTAAGATTACCACACTCATTGTATATTTAAATGATATGTTGGTTATGGAAAATGATTATGAATAAAGAAAAGTCTTATGAGATTATTTGGCCATATAAATTAAAATGAAAGATCTAGGTCATTTGGAATTATTATTTTTTTGGAATTGAAAATCTCATGAAAAAACTCGTTATATTTCTCAAGAAGAATATATACTTGGGATATTTTACAAAATATTAGAATATCAGCATGTCAACTAATTAAAACTCAAGTAAAAGAAGGTTTAAGGCTACATGTTGAGTCCAATCAAATATCGATTGATAAA
The DNA here is from genome assembly GCA_964035475.1 of Salix caprea. Classification (NCBI taxonomy): domain Eukaryota; kingdom Viridiplantae; phylum Streptophyta; class Magnoliopsida; order Malpighiales; family Salicaceae; genus Salix; species Salix caprea. The sequence goes on along the minus strand of OZ037759.1, from coordinate 4,014,484 downwards.
AGAAAAGAAGATACTCAAGACTTGTAGGGAGTCACATATGACTTATGCATTAATCACTTTATGCATAATTTGGGAGAGCAACATATCAATGCAATTATATGTATTTTGTTATATTTGAAGGTTGCACATTGAAAGGGAATTTTGTTCATTAAAAATGTATAGTGTAACATTATAGATGCATATACTAATGTTGACTAAGCCAAAGTGGTAGATGATAATGGTGTACTTTATAAATAGTAATCTTTGTTACAGGAGAAGTAAGAAACATGATGTTAATGCTCGCTCAAAGTACAAAATTTGAATGAAAAGGTATAACTTTTGGATATTATGAAGCATTGTGATTACGACTTTTATTATAAGATTTAGGTTATCCATCTAGGCAATCCATTTCACTATATTGTGATAATAAAACAAAATATATGTATAGAGCATGTGGGGATACATAGATTATTTATTAAAAAGAAGTTTAATAAAAAAATTATGGAGTTGTCTATAATCAAATTTGATGATGAAATGATCTATATTATAATCAGAGTGGTTTTAAATCGAGTGTCATTAAAGTTTTTAAATAAATTAGACATGTAAAACATTTATGCTTCCATTTGAGATGAAGAGTTAAGATTTTGTGATTTCTTGTATAGTGATTTATATAATTATTAGGTTCATGATTTTATAAGTTAGTATTGTATATATAGTGTTTCCTCTTTCTATAGAAAATCACATAATTACTTTCTTTCTATAGGAAACAAGATGAATAAAAATAAAATTTGATGAAACTAAAGTGCAAAATTATATTCAACCAATTAGTTGAAAGATAAAGCAAGAGCACTACCTCCTATGCTACATTTGCTATATCAACCAATAAGTGGATCTAAAGGAGCATCGGAAAATATAAGGTAGAATTTAGCTTTAACTAGCACAAGCAAGTATCGAAAATTGTTTGGTTAATATATGTATTCCAAGAACTTGTTATCTCCGCGATCTTGCTGATTACATGTCTAAAAAAGAAAATAAAATAAAAGAGAAGAAAAACTAATTAAAGTAAAAGTAGTATATCCTTTTCCTTTCTTATCAAAACACACGCGTACACAACTACACAAAGGAAAGAAAGAGCGTAGCGAGCTAGTGACAAAAAAAGGAAAGGCAGAATATTATTATTATTATTATTATTATTATTCTCAAGGAAAGAAAAGAGTTGGTCGTGGCCATGCATGGGTGAGAGTCCCAAGGCAGAGAATCGAATCAGCAACTTTGCTCTTGCTGGCTCTTCTTTATAGTTTGCCCCTCTTCATGATCTCCCCTTTACTCTTCTCCAAGAGAATGGATGACAGATATCTTCAACATTTTGATATGGTGTACGCTCTTTGTATGTTGTTTTTGAGAGAGATTAAAGGTGGTTTTAATTGGAATAGCAGACGCAGAAAAGCAAAAGGTGGTCAAAATGAAACCTCTCCTCGATAACTTGTTATTCCCAGCCTTCAACTATCTTTATTGAAACTCACCAGTCAGTCGCCTTTCTCTTTTTCTTATTTTTTCTTTTCCCCAAAATGGAAGTATTTTACGTGTATTTTTACACAATATCCCTTCTATATATATACCAACAGCCTGTAAATTAATGTGTGTCTGTGCTGTGTAGTTCAATTGCAGTGAGAAATATTTGTGAAAATATGAGGTTTGATTATGAATTAATCAGCGGGAGAATATGACAGAGAACCAGAGAGAATATTTAGAGACTACCGGGACTATTCAAAGAAAGCATCAAGAATGAAAAAAAGGGGAATATTCAACTTCGTAAAGCAACAACAATTTACCAAGCCATTCGCCTCGCCCAAAAAAATTGCTGATTCTCAAAGTAATATTGACAGAGACAGGACTCATCATGGAAATAATTGAGATAAGAAGTGGGCCTTCCTGAAGTTTATAATACCAAGAGTACTTATTACATGTCTACCAAGATATGCTAATTAGGATTCTTTTTTGGTTTTCATGGTAGTTGGAGAGATCTCCCTCCCGGCCATGCTAACTGCGAATACATACTTTGAAAACATGCTAGTGATTTGAGGGTCCACGATGCCATGGTCAAAGGGGGCTTTCTAGGGTTCGTGCTTCACTTAATTATTTAGCTAGATTTTTGGATTGGGGTTGTTGTGCTTATAGGCTGACAATATCTTCTGTTTTCTTTATGTGGGATCCAGAATTCTTGGTCTAATCTGACCATCTAAGCTCAACTTGGTTCAGTTTGACTGATTACTAGTCCCTCACTTTTGCTGGGCATTGCGCAACTTAATTTCTCCTAAGAATTCATTGGAGAAAGCATATACAGTGATCATGACCAGAGAACTCCTATCCTATCCTGTGCATGCATCTCACAATAATATTCTTCAAAACTAAAACTAGTTGAAGCCTCCGTATACCTAGCTCTTACATCAACTTTTTATATCCTCAATTAACGTCCCCTTATCTAAAGATTACAAGATAAAAATTCTCATGTATATCAACAATAAAAATTACTAAAACATCTTGTAGTGTAAGCTAATGAACATTTTAAATATCATCAAATTTTCATATTTATTCGTGTATATTAATAACTCGTCATTATACTCTTGTAATTAAACATCTATCTCTTTCTAACCAAAATCCAACAACATTAATCCTTAACCCTAAGTCATCTTCATTCACACTTAATCCACAACAATCATAAATGTTCGCTCTCAACTTTAATTGTCATTATCCGCGCTCGCCCCACAACCATAACAGTTCATGTTTGACACACAACTATCATTATTCACCCTTTATCTTTTATAAATACCCACCATCCTTGAGTATTGTTTTTAGTTTTTTGCCTCAATTTTACAGATAAAATATTTGGTGATGAATGTTGAAGGAGTAGAGCTGAGATTGAAAACGATTGCTATAAAATTTAGTACTACCTTCACTCCAAAAAAAATTATCTTGCAAGAATATTGATTATAAATAAAAGACTGATACTGAAGAAAAATATCAATAAAATCATATTTAAATTTCATCGGATAGAGTCATGTAAAGCAAAAGTGATTATTGACAAATATCATGTGATAAGTAAAGCCTATTTTTTTTATTAAATAGGAGTGGGGGCCTAAATGTCATTATGAACAAAGCCTAAAATAGAGGTGGATCGAGTATTATTAGTAGAAAATAAAAGCTTATAACTTTTAGTAAATCGACACATAACATAAATAGTGAGATTAGGCTAAATACAAATAAGAGATAAATATCCTTTCTTATGCAATAAAAAAATTAATAAAGTGATTAACATGACCAATACTCACATATCATAGGTCATATGATGCTATAAGTATAAATTTATTTAGGACAAAAAATAAATAAAGCATTATTTCCTTACTGTAGTATATAAACATCTTCACATCTTCTGGTTTCCACCACCTTTCTTCTGATCTTGTTTTGAATTATAAAATAAGATTCCCAAAGAGGAAAGTCATAAGTCAATTTACTAATAAATAACATATTTTTAATTAGTTGAGGTACCAATAAGACATGAATCAACTTTGAATTTGAAGAAGGTTGAGATGTACCTGTATAGGTAATGGGTAAGTAACTCTAATTTCCTATAATGACTTTGTCCTTACCAATATATCGCTCGAAGGTGTTGAGTGCAATTGAGTTCGATGTTATATGAACAGAGGCACCCGTGTCAAGGTATTAACCAAGCTAAAAGGGTTGTAAGAGAGAGAATGATTATTATGAAAGGCTTTAACAAGTTATACTAATAGCTCTACACAATCATATCGATTCCAAAATTGTACATTGGTGTGTCCTTTTGTTTTATGAATCTAGCAATGGGGGTTGTATGATTGGCATGATCGGTTACTTTTAGAGAAATGACCACTGAAGTTGCTAAAATAAGAGTCACTTATGATGTCATTTAAACCACCCTTAGAGCAACAATAACCTTTGGAGTGAAATTCTCCACCATGATTAGGAGTTTCAGTTGTGATAATGGTTGTAAAAGAGAGAGTGTGGAATTTAAATGAATTTTAGAATGAATCAAAACTTTTAGTTGGAGGGACCAAATCATGGAATGATGGTAGGGATGTAAGATCCATTTGTATGGAGGAGAAACAACCAAGCTCAATACTAAGAGAACAGGGAAATCAATGAGATTTGTTAACTTTATCAATTGGTCATCGAGTGACCATTAACTTATCACAAAGGCTTTTAAATGCACAAGCAAATTCAATAACACATGTTCATGTGTAACACAGACATCTCGATAGGTTGTATGACCAACAATGGCTACCATGGCTTCTTTTGTGAGGATGAAAATAACAAACTCAAAATCCATTAAATTTCTAGCTTTCATTCAAGGAATTGGGGGTTGGGAGTAGAAGTTTTGTGTGTGGTGTTGGGCAAAGCTTTAGATGGATTTTGAAGAGAATCATTAACGAAACTCAGACAACCTTGACATTTAAAAAGAGGCACGTGATGGCTTTTCTAAAGCAAACAATTTATAATTAAGAGCTCAATGGTGATCTATGGACCATAGTATTGAAGGAGAGAGGCTCAGTTATGAGGAAGAAGGGAAGATTTTTTATGGAATCTAACCTAGAAGACTCTTGATACCATGATAATGTTATAAAAACCACCACACTTTAGGTGGAGACACAATTTTCATTTATAGAAAATGTATATAGGTATAGTTGTGCAATGGAGAAGAAATGAATCACATCATAAATACAATATATTACATTCCCATAATTAAAGGTCAATCAGAATAGTTGAGAATTAGAAGGAGATTTTGGAGAATCTAACAGTTTTGCTTTTCAAATAATGTTCTATATTATTGCTTTGCTAGAAATACAAAATGGTGGCTTTATACCACTATAATCTATCCTATGAGTTTGGTTTTGGTTTTAAAGTTAAGGCTTTTAGAGCATTTCCAAGACTAAATCACTTTAAGAAAATATCAATCTAGCTTTATGGCTATAGTTAAGAACCCTATTTTAAAACGTTTTTATTAGAATCCCATATCTTCATTCTATTGTTTATGTTAGTTTGTTTTGAAATAGATTGATTATTGTTATTCATAGTTTTTTTTACTTAAAATTATTGCATTCTCACGGCTTGCATTTCAATCTCCTCGGCCTACGTCTTGTTTTAGCCCTTGTGGTCTTTGTGTTTCTCTAGTGCTATTATTCACTCGATAGTATGAAGTTGATGGGCGATGGAAAAAAAAAAAAAAAGGAGCGAATTAATGGTGTACGGGCAACAAATGACGAGTGTGTCTATTTGTGCATGTGCTTCTCAAATTTCACGTAAAGAAACCCTAACAAAAAAAGAAAGCAATATATAGCTGGCCAAAATGCATGTTCCAAGTTCAAAAAAAAAAAAAAAAAAAGAGATCCAATCCAGTCTTGGCTAGAATTTTCCCTTTATCTCTTTTCCTACTTTAGATTTTTGTTGTTTTCCATTTATCCAAGTTTTTGCAACACGAAAAAGTAGGATAACACTAACACACTCCTCTATTTATTCCCCTTTTTCTGAGGTCTAAGCATGTATATAATCACCCCCACACCACACATTCTTCAATCACCATTTGCCTTTGATCTTCTACCTCGAGAGATTTTTGAGATCCCTTTCGCTATTCTTCTCTCAGTTAGCTCTTAGTCTTCTTCTCAAATCATTTCACAGGTTTGCAACTCTCATCACCATTTGTTTAATTTTTTATTTATAAAACCACACTGCCTCCATAACTAATCCTCAATAGCTAGCTAGATTTCAACTTTTAATGCAATGGGTTTTCTTCTATATAGCTGTAATACAATCATTAACATTAAAATAACATTTCTTGCCTTTTATCTTGACGCACGCAGCAAATATGAGCAGGCCAGGAGACTGGAACTGCAGGTCATGCCAGCACCTCAACTTTCAGAGGCGGGACTCATGCCAGCGTTGCGGGGACCCCAGGTCCGGCGGTGATTTTGGAGCTTTCGGTGGGCGGGGTGGGTCGGCAGCATTTGGGTTTACCGGCTCGGATGTTCGCCCCGGTGACTGGTACTGCACCGCCGGGAACTGTGGGGCCCACAACTTTGCTAGCCGCTCGAGTTGCTTCAAATGCGGAGTGTATAAAGAAATGGATTCTGCTGGGGGCTTTGATATTTCTGACTTCCCTCGCTCTAGAGGGTTTGGTGGCAGCACTGGGAGTGGCAATCGATCTGGTTGGAAATCCGGGGATTGGATTTGCACTAGGTACGTATCACATTTTCTCTCCCCGTACATATAATTATATTTCTTCCCATTTTGGTAATAATTAACCTCATGCGTATGATTAGTTGTATAACATTATAATTAAACTGACGGTCGTAGCTAATTCAACTTTAATCTGTTAAAAGAAGACATCAATGTGATTGAGACAACCTTTATGTATTAATACAGTCACTAATTACTTTACACCTTACAAGCTCTTCGTAATATTCAACTCCTAATTCTTTTGACTGCCTTCCTCTTCTTTTTTTCTAAAAAAAGGAGATGCTTTATTATAAAGAATCTATCCCACTCTTTCTCTAGCGGTAGCATAGAATAAAATGCAATCGAAACCTATTTATAAAGTAATAAAAAACAATATTGTTAATGTTTTAATTATTTGGATGTAATTCACGGGACAGGTGGGGATGCAACGAGCATAACTTTGCTAGCAGAATGGAGTGCTTCAAGTGCAATGCCCCAAGAGACCTTAGCAACACAACTTCATACTAGATATAATTTCCCCATTTCCGGGTATGAAACATACAGCTAATTGATTGTCTTTAACTTATTTATGGTTTTCAAAATAAAATTAATTGTGGTAATATGGTCTCTCACAATTAATATATAGTGTGTGTTTGCTTGCAGGGACCGCAGCAACGAAGAAAGACAGCATTATTAAGAAAATATATATCACTGTTTTTCCTATTCTTCTTTATTTCTTTTTGCATCGGCTAGCAGGGGGGGCTTGAGTTGAAACGTGGTTTGAAACCATGTTTACTGCTTCAAGCTATATAAACCCTTGGCATTTTGTTAGGCTTCCTGTAGGAAGTATCACTGTATTTGTGGGCTTTTGATATATTATATTCGTTATTGATCTATTGCCCATTTCCCTTTTGTTTTAGAGACTGCTTTCTTTATTGTATTGTGCATGGTTTTCTTAAAAGAAGATGATTCTCCTACTTGTATATTTCTTTTCTGCTACCTACCTACCACTTGGAATGATATTTACCATTAAACTTTATATAGATCCCTACTTTTTTTTCTTTTTTTTATGAGAGAAAACCCCACCTTCCGAAAATATATTTTATAAATATAGGTAAATGAGTAAAATCCTGGATATATAAGGTTTTTATAAAAAATGCACCTACTAATTTAAAACAAGAACGGCTATGCAGCTGACTGGTTTCACGTACGGAATGGTCCAAAATATAGTTTACAAACTTAACCAAGGAGTTCCTTGAAACAGAAATCAAAAGTGAGATGCGATGCAGTGAGAAAGAAATCATTTCAAAGCTTGCGGAGTGGGGTGATATCTCTCGAAGGATGCGCACCAAGAACATATGATTTAGAACCAAGGCATTACTCCACTCCATTGGGCAAAAGGTGGGAGAAAATTTGTTCATCCGCCTGCCACTTGCAGTTTGAAAAAAAAATTGATGAACACCCTCATTCCAGTTCGCGGCTTGATGAAAAAAAACAGAGATTTTGTGTTTTAATTAGCATCGAATGGTGGGTGTTTAAAGGATTGTTCGGAATTTAGAGATGTCAATATAGAACTTGGGATTTAAGAGTTCGGGATTAACTTGAATTGTCCGCCCCGTGATTTAATGATAAAAAAATTTAGATCTGCACAGCAGATCTCAAGTTCGAGTTAGAATGTGTATTTTTTGTAAAAATCTAGAACAATCAAAATTTTATTCACTCATTTAAATCATAAAATACACTTTTAAAAAACTAAGAGTTTCGTTAAATCCAAAAAAAAAAAAAATAAATAAAACCGTGTCGCATAGAACTTTTGATAAATTCATGTAGAGAACCAAAAAAGAAGAAAGAAACATAGGATTCCCTTCATTGACCTGCACTTAGATCTTCAAAAAAAGTTGCTCTGCAATCATAATGCCTCTAGCACTACGGCTTTAGGCTTTAGGAGATTCTTGTCTTCCTTCTAAGCTAGCTTTATGTTTGATATTTTCCCGGTATTACATGTTGGAAAATGTTCTGTCTGATCCCATGGATCGACGTCCACATGATGTTGCTTGGGGTATTCTCTTAATTATGTACCTGGTCGGCAAAATGAAGCTCATGTGAAAATCTGGACCATTCAACAAGGTTGTCCAACAAAATCAATTATGATGTGGCAATAATTAACCAGCATCCATCATGATTGGTAAAAGCCATTTTATTACATTTATTTTTATAGTTATTTTTAAATTTATCGTACTCTGAGTTATTATAAACTTTTAATTTTTTTCTAATTAAAAGCTAGAGGTTTGATTATTACCTAAAGAGCTAAAACAGCTCGTCCTTCCTACTGTAGCACCAGACTCATTGGCACTGTTCATTGGCCATTTTTCGGCCGTGCGTCGCGGCTGTTCGTCTGCCATTTTTTTTTTTTTTTTTCTCTTATGAACAGTGCACAGACGCTTTTAGCCCCGGTAATAAGACAAAATACCGCCGGGCTGAGTGTAAAACACGCTGAGGATCAGGGGCATGCATGTCATTGCACGCGTGCGAACCGGACCGGTCCGGTCCGGTCCGCCGCAGTTTTGTTTTTTTTAATATATTTAAAAAAGGCTAATTACGGTTATGGGCCCGAGTAAGACAAAAAACTCTCTTTCGGTCCAGGGGCTTTCCGGTAATTGACCAACTTTTTTTTTTTTTGCCCGGGTGTTGTCAGTGCGTGCGACGCACGCGCCTACCTGTTTCACGCCCCACGCCCTGTTCAGGTGGCGCGTGCGTAGTAATGCGGTGGACTCAGGCGAGATTCCGACGGACAGAGCGGTTCGCCTCGGCGTCTTCTTCCTCCCGCGGTGGCGCGTTGACCCCAAAAATTACGGTGGACGCGCCCGTGACCGGTTAAAGCCGCCGGCCACTTTCTCTCTCTCCCCTGCACGTAAAAGTGCAGGGGAGTCCCCCAATTTGTTAACCTTTTTAATTCAGTCCCTTGACTTTTGATTTTTGTTTTTGTCCTGATTTTGGTTGCATAAGTTTTGATTTTGTTCGATTGGGTCCTCCGATTGCAATTGATTGGATGTCAGTGTTTCAGTTCGGTCCTCCTTCTTTTAATTTTCGGATTCGGTTTAAATTATGCAATAAATACAGTACATAAGTTTCGATTTCTTCAATTGGATCCTTTGATTGAAATTGATAATATATTGAATTTTCATTTTGGCCCTTATAGTTTTGATTTTTTATTTTCAGCCCTTGATAAATTGATTTTTGTGTTTTATTTTCCATTACTAACATAATAATAATAATAATAATAATAATAATAATAATAATGAGAATAATAATAATAATATTACTAATAGTAGTAGTAATAATAATAATAATAATAATAATAATAATCATAATACTACTAAAAATAATAATAATAGTAATAATATGTGTTTTATTTTCCATTATTAACATAATAATAATAATAATAATAATAATAATAATAATACTAATAATAATAATAATAATAATACTAATCATAATACTAATAATAATAATAATAATAGTAATAATGTGTGTTTTATTTTCCATTATTAACATAATAATAATAATAATAATAATAATAATAATAATAATAATAATAATAATAGTAGTAGTAGTAGTAGTAGTAGTAGTAGTAATAATAATAATAATAATAATAATAATAATAATAATAATATATTCTTTTTCTTTCTTACTCTTTTGTTAATGTTTATGGGTGTTTTTTTTTCGGAATAATTTTATAATTTTCATCGTTTTTGCAATAATAGCAATAGTCATTTTATATCTAATATTACTGGAGATAAAAGACAACTCAAAGACACCAAATAAACAAATTTACCTAGGTTATAATGATAACGATACTAATAATAATAATACTAATAATACTAATAATAATAATAATAATAATAATCAAAATAATAATAATAATTATTATTATAATAATAATAATATGTGTTTTATTTTCCATTATTAACATAATAATAATAATAATAATAATTTTATAATTTTCATCGTTTTTGCAATAATAGCAATAGTCATTTTATATCTAATATTACTGGAGATAATAATTTTATAATTTTCATCGTTTTTGCAATAATAGCAATAGTCATTTTATATCTAATATTACTGGAGATAAAAGACAACTCAAAGACACCAAATAAACAAATTTACCTAGGTTATAATGATAATAATACTAATAATGATAATACTAATAATACTAATAATAATAATAATAATAATAATAATGATAATAATAATAATAATAATACTAATCAAAATAATAATAATTATTATTATTATTATTATAATAATAATAATAATAATATGTGTTTTATTTTCCATTATTAACATAATAATAATAATAATAATAATAATAATAATAATAATAATAATAATAATAATAATAATAATAATAATAAGAATGATAATAATAATAATAATAATGATAATAATAGTAATAATAATAATAATAATAATAATAATAATAATAATAATAATAATATATTCTTTTTCTTGCTTACTCTTTTGTTAATGTTTATGAGTGTTTTTTTTTCGGGCTTATTTCATAATTTTAATTATTTTTGCAATAATAGCAATGGTCATTTTATATCTAATATTACTGCAGATAAAAAACAACTCAAGAACAACAAATAAACAAATTTACCTAGGTTATCTACAATTAAAAAACAATACAAGTCACTTTTGTCTCGATTACACTGTTCCTTTTAAACGGCAAACAAATCATTATTATATGTTTTAATATTTATTTCATATTATCTCCTAAAAGTATATAAAGAGATAAAAAAATGACCTCAGATTTTTTTTATTAACAAAATTAATATCAGCATTCTTAAATAAATTTAATATAATAATATGATGAATAAATCTTATAAAAAAAATATTTGGCTTTGAATTTTAATTTTGTGCTCTTTTGTTAAAGTTTATTTCTTAAAAAAAAACAAAAAGTTTAATTTTTAATATTTAACATCTAATATTACCCGAAAAAAAATACAACTCAATAAAACAAGAGGTAAACAAATTTGCCTACATATCTACAATTAAAAAATATATAAGACACTTTCTGTTTCAACTACACTGTTCTTTTTTAACAACAAATAAGTAATTATGGCACTCAAAAAATTTATATTTATTTTTTGAAAATAAATTTCAGTATTTTTGTTTATAATGTGTAAGATCTAATATTATTAGGGAAAAAAGGCAACTAATCTTTTTTTTTTTTTTTTACAAATTTACTTAGGTTTTCTACAATTAAAAAATATAAAAATCACTTCCCACTTCGATCACACTTATTAGTATGTGAGACTAAGTATATGTGTTTAATATTTATTTAATAGTCTCGCCTACAAATATATAGACAGAGAAAATAAATGACCTACAATTTCTTGAAGAAAAAAATTAATATAAGTTTTCTTAAATATATTTAACACAATAATATAATGAATGAATCTTATAAAAAAAAACTTTGTCTTTGAAGTTAAATTTATATTTTAGACTCTTTTTTTTTTTCCTTTTCAGAAACTCTGACCTTTTTTCCGCATGTATTTTTTATTTTTTAGTGTCCAAGTAAATTGTTCTTTTTTTACCGAGCTTCTTTTTTTGTTTTTTTTTTACCAAAGTATCCATGACAACAAATTTCTAATAAATCATTTAACCTTCTTAGCAAATTTTCTAACAAATTTTATCAAAAGTTTTTTGCCAATAGCAATATTCAATCACATTTTGGTTGAGAAAAACCATTTTTAACAGACTTTATCAATTACAATTATACTAATTAAATATTAAAATCATAAAATACAACATTTATAAAATCAATCAATTTTCTACATAGATAAAAGAGCCCAGCGGAGCGGGCAAATCAGCTCGTTTTTTTTCTAAATAGACAAGTTATTCTCAACCATATGTGACAATAATCAGCAATGATCCACTTCATATGATTAGTCTGTTAAGGAACCATCTCACCTAAAAATTTAAATTGATAGGTGAGGCTCCAGAATATGATTTATATTATTCTCTAATACACTCCCTCAAATGAAAGTCTTTTGGGCTTGAAACTTGCACAAAAGTCCACTCTATCTTGTGCTTGATTTTTATCATATAGAATGAGGGTGATGAGATTCGAACTCATGACCACTGGGTCAATAAGGCTCTGATATTATGTTAAGGAACCATCTCACCTAAAAATTTAAGCTGATAGGTGAAATCCCAAAATATAATTTATATTATTCTCTAACATAGTCTAACACATTTTTATTGTATTTATTCTTTGTAGCTATTTCTAAAATTATTATTTGGAAAGTTTTAGTAAGTTTTGATTTATTTTTACTGTTTAGGAGTTAAGAGTTTTGTTTAGTTCCAAATAGATTAATAGTATGAGTTATTCTCAAATAAAATAATATAACTCGAGTTATTATTTTGAAAAAATATTATTAAAAATATTATATAAAAATAATTTTAAAAGAGAGAGAGAGAGAAATGGTCAGCAGCAAAGTTAATTAACCATGACCAAAGCTGATTCATGGTTGAAGACGAACTCCAGCGCAGAGCATTTGAAGCCGAGAGAAATGCAAAGGAACAGAGGATGGGAAAAATTGAAAGAGGAAGCCTAATCTCCGATGGAAAAATCGAACGACTGGTCGTCTCTGTAATAGGGATCCATTCATTATCAGAAGTGTTTTGGACCGGGAGGTTTCATCTCTGGAAATGTGGTGTGGTGTGGTGTGCTGGGCTTTTGGGAGGCTCTGGGCCATAAAAGAATAAGCGATGTGCCATTGAAAGCCCTGGGCCGTATGTGCTGGCCCTGTTTCGTTTATTTTGATAACGTATATTTTTGTGACAATAAGTTTATAATAGAAAGAAAATGAAAAGGGATATGTTCAACAAAATAATATAGAAAATAAAAATATATATAAAACAATACAATAGGAATCATAATGCTTAATTGAATTACTTTCCCACGTAAGAAACAAATACATCTTATAATCTAAAACATGAATACTATTATAGGCCCTTGTTTTTTTTTTTTTTAACAAGATGGTATTTTCATGGCAATGACCACTAACATATATGGCCAATAACATTGCTAAAGAAAGAAAATGTCTATATAATTAGATACAACGCATATTTCATGTTATTTATCCATGAAATATGTTTAAAAAGACCTAGACTTTACATATGTTTAATCATGTGTTTCTCCTATTTAGGGTATTCTTGAAATCTCGCTTTATAAAGAGCAAGGGAGCATATACATCGACACCAATTAAGTTACAAGGAAAAAATAACTTTATATATAAGTTAATTCATAGTACACAATATCAACCATTCTTATAAATATTCTAAGAGTATCAATAACTATGAGCATTAAATTAATATTAGAAGTTTAAAGCTTAGCATTAAATTAATATTAGAAGTTTAAAGCTTAGACCTGAACATCCAAATTATATTAATAAACATTTTTTTTTTCTTTTAGGGTGGTACAAACTTGAATAAGGTGATCTAAATATTATTTTTTGTTTTTGTTATAAATAAGGATACCATCACAATACACCACCAAGAAGTTTTCTATAAAAGGCATAAACACTTGTATCATTACCCTCATAAAACTATTTGGTGCATTGGAAAAACCAAAAGACATAACTAGTAACTCATAAAATCCATCTTTAATTTTATATTCTAATATAAAAAACAATATGATTTCTTCAATGAACGAGTGGTTTTTTAGGGTTTATAATGTATTGTGAGGGAATCTTCGTTGATCCCTAAAAATTCCAAGTTATTGTAGATTGACTCAAGCATAAGAATAATTATGAGGTTCATAGTTTTCTTAGGCTTATGACTTTCTATCATTTTTTCATAAAAAGATATTGCATTATCATGTCTTCTATAACATATTATCTTAAACAACTTTTTAAGGTGTCTAATGCATGATCATAATGGGAATTGAAATTTATTTAAAAAAAAAAACTAATTTTCTGATAACAACTTTGCCAATAGGTTGATAGGCACAAGCCTACTTGAAGTTATACATGATTACAAGTCTAATAAGCTTTTAGACCTTCTTCTCATGTCTTTTTATGTTATGGTGTCTCAGTCATTCGAGTCATTTAAATGTAGAATTCAAGATTTACATGTCGAGATCACTAAATAGATTCAAGGAAGTAATGCACAATATAAATTTCAAGTTAATTTACATAAATAACACAATGAATTTAATATTAAATATTGAATATTGAGGACTATGTTATGATACGGACTAGACCCATAATGATATATTTCAGGAGCCAACAAAAAATATTGGCACAAAGTATCAAACCATTTAAAATGCTAAAACGACTTAGTCCAAATTCTTATGCTATTGATTTACCATTTAATTTCAATATTAGCTCCATATTTAACATTCATGATCTAGTTGCATATAAAATTCATATTCTATTTCAAATGATCCTTATGAGATGGTACATAATCCCACTCCTAATAATCCGTGAAACCTCTACCTTTTTCACCGGAACATCATCATAAAATGACATTATTGATGTTATTATGGATGAACAAGTTGTTTTTATTAGAGATAAAATTGTTCAACAACTTCGAGTTCTTTGGGTGGATCGACCTTATTCAAATTGCACTTAAATCATTAGAGGTACATAGTAGTAGATTGACCCAAATATTTAGGAGCACTATCAGAGTAGTTTAGAGCTACACTCGATAAGGTCGAGTTTCTTCAACGCAGGGAAAGTTGACGGGGAAGCAGAGCTACATCATTATGGGCTCGTGTATAAAGCAATTTATATTCTTTTAACACATACCGTTTCCATCTCCCTGTGATTTTCTTTCTGACATTAATATGAGGTTAATGAACAACCCATGTTTCGTTTCTTCAATCAGCTTAACAACAAATACAGGGGTTAACCACTGGGTCCACCTTCACTTAAATATTTAGGCTGTAGAGGTGAAGTCTGGCGATGATGTTAGCCTACATTCTAGATTTGGAGGATCTCTTTGATTTTTCCTATGCTCTCCATATATTTGTTGAAAATTGTTGCCGGCCCTTCCCACAAAACACAGAAAACTAATTTTAGTGGGCTTTCTGTGTTTTTCTAGGAAGGGCCGGCAGCAATATTCAACTGAAGACGAAGTCCCGAGTAGCTTATGATCTTCCCACATGGAAAAAAGTGGAGGTCTAGCTTCCACACCCAAGTATTATATATGATACGTGTTTCGAGATTACATAACTTGCTTTTTATATAAAATTACAAAACTTTTTTATAACACATATATAGCTTTGTATAAATATATTTTTAATTTTATTTAATTGCTTGTGTATGTGTTTTTCTTATTATTTGATTAAGTAAAAAAATTATTAGATATAATTAATACTTGATACATATCTTTTTTTTAATGCAAGGAAACCTCACCTTCTGGAAAGCATATTTTGTGGATCCAGGTGAACGAGTAAAATAGCGTTGTCCCAAGTTCTTACAAGGGATGCATGCCCTAACTCGAACTCGAGACTTGCTGTACAAATTGTAAGCCTTCTACCATTATGTCACTCCCCTAGAGACCATGATACATATTCTGAAATTAAATAATTTTGATTTATATTAATTTTTTAGTTTTCTTATGAAGATTTGTTTTTGTTAAAAAAACATGATGAAACAGTATGTATATAAAATTTCATTTGATAAAAAGTATGTATATTAGTTTTTTTTACAAAAAAAAAAAATATCTGAAAATTATCACGTCTAAAATAGCTAATAATAATCTATATAACTATAATATATACTAAAAGATATCATGGTTCAGTTACTGTTGCTTGTGAGACAAATAATTGTGGATTACAATAGCGTTACTCAGTTTTCGGGTAGATTTGGTTCATTCGGTTCGCCAGTTTACTGATTTTTTTATATTTTGCATAGTAAAATAACTATTATGTCCTTTTAAAAAGACAAAAAAAAGGTTCTACCGAGAGGAGTGCCACGGTAATTGCACATTTTCGGTTCGGCTCGGGTCACTGGTTTATTGATTTTTTTTATATTTTTTTGCACAGTAAAATAACCATTATATCCCTCTAAAAAGACAAAAATAAGCTCTGGCCAGAAGGGGTGTCACGAGAATTTCACATTGTTTGAAAATAGCTAAATATTTCTTTGCCCCGGTAATTTACCCTTTTTTTAATATTTTACGCCGAATACTGTGAGCGTATGTGGCACACTCGGCCTACAGTATTTTGGCCTCACACCCTCTTCGGGAGGCACGTGTGAAGTCTCCTAGTGACGGAAAATGTCCATCCGGCGTCCCCGTGGATGCGCCACCGTATCCTCTTCCTCATGGTATGACGCATGTCCTCACACGGTGGTCAGAGACATGACGGTGGACAATTGAACTTTTTTTCTCTTTTCCCTCCCTGCATGCTAAACTACATGCCAACCCCCTGGTTTTAATTGGTTTGCATGATCGTGTTTTCTGTTATATAAGTTTTGATTTGTTTCAATTGGATCCTTCGATTGAAATTGATTATATATTTAGGTTTCAATTCGGTTCCCGTTCTTTTAATTTCCGGATTGATTTTAAACCCTTTAATATATTCGATACAGAAGATTTGATTTTTTCAATTTTGTCCTTCGATTGAAATTGGTAATATATTTGGTTTTCATTTTGGCCCTTATACTTTTAATTTTTTATTTTAATTCCTTTATTTTTTTTATTTCTTACATAGCCCCTATTTTTGTCCATGTTTATATATATGTGCTTTTAACTTTGGTTTTGAATTATTATTATTTTCTCTTTTGTTGAAGTAGCATTGTTTTTTGAAAAAAATTGTTCTTAAATTTTAGTTTGTGTTTGTGATCATTTGAAAATTGATATTTATAAATTTTTTTATTTGTTTTTTATTTATTATTTTCATGTCAAATGATTTGTTTAACTAATATTTTTTTGTTTGCTCTTTTTTTAAAGTTTTTGGGCTTTTTTAATTCTTTTATTGAATTTATTTTCCCATTATGCACGCAATAATAATAATAATAATAATAATAATAATAATAATAATAATTTTAGTTTTTTTTCTTGCTTTTCGATTTTTTTTTCTTAGGGTAATTTAATAATTTTTATTTTTTTATCAGTAATAGTAATAATAAAATTTATATTTCTTTTTTTTCCTTTGTTCTTTCCTTTTGTTTTTTTTATTAGTTTTTTATTATTATTTTCATGTCAAATGAATTTTCTTAGGTAATATTTTTTATTTATTTTTTGTTTGCTCTTTTGTTAAAGTTTTTGGGCTTTTTTTTATTCTTTTATTGAATTTATTTTCCTATTATTCACGCAATAATAATAATAATAATAATAATAATAATAATAATAATAATAATAATAATAATAATAATAATAATTTTAGTTTTTTTTTTCTTACTTCCTCTTTTGTTAATATTTTTGAGTTTTTTTTCCTCAGAGTAATTTAATAATTTTTATTTTTTTAACAATAATAGTAATAATAAAATTGATATTTCTTTTTTTTTTATCCTTTGTTCTTTCTTTGGTTTTTTTATTAGTTTTTATTTTATTTTCATGTCAAATGTTTTTTTTAGCTAATATTTTTTTATTTTTTGTTTGCTATTTTGTTAAATGTTTTAGGCTTTTTTTTATTGAATTTATTTTCCCATTATTCACACAATAATAATAGTAATAATAATAATAATAGTAATAATAATAATAGTAGTAGTAGTAATAATATTATTATTAATAATAATAATAATAATAATATGTTTTGTTTTTTTTCTTGCTTTATCTATTGTTAATGTTTTTGAGAGTTTATTTTCTGAGGATAATTTAATATTTTTTTTATTGTTTTAGGAATGATAGTAATGATATTTGTAGATGTTATTCTTTTGATGTTCTGTTGTTATAATAAAATGTGTTGATATGATTTATTATATCAAAACTTTCATGTATAGATATTATATTTTATTTTTAAACTAGTAAGATATTTTAATCATTTCTATCCCAACAATTATAAAAATTGTTTGGTAGTATCTTACCATAACATAATAGTCAAAAACTGTTTTGATGAGGCTATTTTCGTAAATGGAAAAACCAGTTAAAACTGCATTCTGGCCTGTGGGTGTTTCTGCCACAGGCCTCCTTAGCTTGAGCCTCAAGTTGGGGGATATTTGGTCCCAGCTAGCACAAGCATGGTTTTTCAATCTCCAGCTGAAATCGTTTCCCATTCAACAATGGATCATCCAGTACCTTCTCCAGGAATGTAGAATCATACAAAAAGCAAATTTCGTATTTGGGATCACTTTCTTTTCTTCTCAAATCAGCCCATCTGAGTTTTCTTGATTTTGGGTTGCCAGTCTTTTCCTGTATAAGAACTCGAAGAAAAGTACTGAAAGATAACTTGTTTGGATACCTGAAATGAGTGATTCTGCACCTGCTTGCAAATACTTTAATTTTAGTACCCAAATGGTTCATTCTTGTTCTCAATGCTCCACTCATAGCGAAGGGTTTGATACTGTCTCTAACATTGGAGATCTACTAAGGAAGAAACCAAGAATTTGTGAAAATAACGCTGGCCCAAGTTCTAAAATGCTTGTGGGAAAAAGCAATGCCATGATGACTGGTGGTGACAGCTTCAAGACCCAGTTGTGCATGAAGTTCAGAACGGGGCAATGCAGTCATGGAAGCAAATGTCTTTTTGCCCATGCTGTTTGTGATTTGAGAAAGGCCCTGCCTAAATTGAGAAGGGTTCTTGCCAATGAGGATAAAAATCTCTGTAGGATGTTCAACTCTGGCAACGGATGCACTTATGGGAATAAGTGTCGTTTCCTTCATGCGGGTCCTGAGAATTTTAAGAAACATTTGGGCCAGTACTGTGAGAGTTCAGCTATAAGCATTGGAACTACAGGGACTGCTTCTTCAGGAGTTCACAAAAAAGGGTTTAAGAAAACAAGGCTTTGTAACAACTGGGAGATGACTGGAGGCTGCGCATATGGCAAGGTGTGTCACTTTGCTCATGGACAACAAGGTATTATTCTAGTAGCTTCACTTACCACAACTATCTTTTCTTAATCATGGGCATGGTTTAATCTATTTTATAATTAATTATGTTGTACGCTTCTTTGTGGGTGTGTGTGTGGCTGGTATTTTGGTATTATTCTATGGATGGTAGATTTTGATTAGCATTATCAATGGGATTAGGGTCTTCGAAATTACACAGTTTTTATTATAATTTAATTGGCCAGTATAAAAGATATTTGTTCCATGGCCACAATTGTTAAATCTATGTGCTATCGCTGTTCTTTGCTAATTGAACATCTATAATAGGCCCCTGTTGGTATCTTTTAATAGCTAAGAGCTGGAAAGCTAGGCTGTTTCGTGATCATTCCCTGATGAAAACCAAAAGGAAGGGTTATTCAGATATAAAACAACTTTGTGTTGTTGGCATTTGTACCGACTCTTCTTTCGCCAGTCTTGGTAACTTATTGATGGTAATGGAATTAAATTTTTTTTTGTTTATTCCCAATCTCTTAAAATCAAGACGTTAAGAATTATATATCCTACAATTGGATAGAGTAAATCACGGCGCTGACTATAATTGACTATGTCATTTTTCTGGAAAGATGGAAAGAACCATTGGGCTGTATTATAAAGCTTTCTGTTCACTGTGCACTGGGTTTCGATCGGAGTTGTCCAGCCTGAAGTGAGAAATTAAACAAAGAGCTTGAGATGATGCGCCATTGGCTTATCACACAAACGAACGACATTTCAACGTGTTCTTGACTTCCTGTGCTCAAAGGAAACTGAATGGCTCCTAGCGTGGCAAACCATTCTATCATCTCAGCAGAGGCGTTTGTAACCAAATGTCAGGGATATTAAATTATAATTAATTCCTTTAGTTCAGGTTGAGGGGTCCCAGTTCACTAATGGCCAAACCTTGATTATGGTATTCTTCTGATGGCCTGTAACCTGGAAAAGATAACATTTTTGGTGGAGTAACGTTTGTTGTTATTTCCCTCTACAGAGTTAGAGAAGTCTGATGGCAACATTGCATTGGCATCTGGGATTGTGCCAACTGAAGCTTCAAAATCTCTTCTTATGGGGAAGGATGACATTGGTTCTAATCACAAGCATGAAGCGCAGGCAAAGCATTGCATGTTCAAGTGGAAAGCAATCAAGAAAATAAGGGGTATATATGCTGACTGGATAGAAGATATGCACCTTCTGCATAGTTCACTGGACAAAGTAGAGAACTGAAATCTTTACTCGAACAGTCTTAATTAGATAAAAAAAAAATGCTGTTGGGTTTGGCTCCCTTTTCCTATCTTGTTTTCTCTGTTGTAGTTGCTGAAGGATCTTGATTGATTTCTATCTGATCCTCTGTCATCTTGGTTTCAGATAAATCTCTCGTTTCAGGAGTCTATATGATATTTTGAATGCTATCTGAGTCATTTTAACAGTTTCTTATATCGATATAAGGAGAATGAATTTTTCTTTGCATAATTTAATAAATAGAACTGTGCTCTTATATAAAGTTGAAGGTTTGGACTGTCAATGGTCTCAGGCTAGTGACTTCTACGGACTCTGGCTGTCTGCAGGAAATGGAGAATTGAGCTGTTCGTAAATATCTTATTCATTTATTTGTCATGGTTTTACTCTAAACTTCCTGGGATTCTTGTTCATCTTGTCCTTCTGAAGCTACTGCTCTCTTTCCTCTCTCTATTGCCTTTTTATGACATTTAGTTTGCCAATATAATAGTACTGCTTTACATAACTCCATTGATGAGATTACATTTTAACTATTCATTATATATTCTAGTGCCTTTTCGTTTGAGTTGCAGAAACGTTGACTTAGTCCCAAGAAAAAAACCTTAATAAGCAAGATCGTTGGGTTGACTTACTAGGCCAGTCAAGACTCTTGTATATGTGGTTGGAGAAATTATCGAGGTTGTTTCTGCTTCAGTTTGGTTTACAATTATGTGGATTGAAATAGCTAATGTACACACACACACAAGGTTGGCAGCATAGAAAAGAAATTATGTCGATGGCTGGGTTAGCGCGTAAATGATCAGGTTTCTAAATCAGCATTAGCATGTAACCAGGCATAACCTTTTATTAAAGGAAAAAGGTATCTAGTGCTTGTATACTGATCAATTAAATGTTCATGTAATTATTTCCTTCTCCTTAGTACAAGAAATACAAAATTGATGGTAGAAATTTTAATACCTATAAAAGCAATTTCCATAGGTAAGACTTAAGACCATGCAATAATAAAATCATTAACTTTAAATGAGAAAGACAATGAATAAAAAAAAATTGCTTTAAATTCCAAGAACAACAGTGTTTGTTATGCTTTTGTGTGATTAATGCCCTAATATATATAATTTTTTAGAGCAAGAAAACTTATGAACCCTTCACTTTAAAGTTTTAAGCGGTATTTAAACTTTCTAAACCTAGTCGTCTCAAGGGAGTAAAAGAATTGGAAAGTAATTAGCTCTTGATAACATTAATGAGGGATAAAGATTTTTACACATTATTATTGAGAGATAAATCTCTTACAAATCATTAATAAAAATAATAGCCCCCTTGTGAGACATTCTACAAATCCATAAATATAGAGAAATGGTTGTTCTTGACATGAATAAATTATATCAATAATTATGGGATAACACCAGGATCCTATATAAGTCTTCAAGACCAATTGGATTAAACGTGTAGCCAAAATCGATAGAGATAGACCTAACAACTTGTTAGACTCACAACGACATAAACTTAGTCAAGAGTTGAATATAAGTATATTGAGTTTGACAACTTGCTAAAATCATAATCTTTTAGGTTCAACTCATGGCTAAACCACGTGTAGCCAAAATCGATTGAGATAGACCTAACAACTTGCTAGACTCACAACGACATAAACTTAGTCAAGAGTTGAATATACGTATATTGAGTTTGACAACTTGCTAAAATCATAATTTTTTAGGTTCAGCTCATGGCTAAACAAAGTATATTGAGTCTAACAATTTATCAATTTCATGTTTTTTTGGGTTCAACTAGTGACCGAGTTCAAATATATTGAGTTTAACAACTTGCCATACTCATAATTTTATTAGGCTCAACTCATGACTAAACTAAGTATATTGAGTGTAATAACTTATCAATCTCATGGTTTTTTGGGTTTAACTAATGATAGAGCTCAAATATATTGAGTTTAGTAACTTGTCATACTCATAATTTATTAGGCTCAACTTATATTGAGTTTAAGTATATTAGATCTAACAACTTACCTGATGCATGATTTTTTAGATTCAATTCATGAATAAACTCAAGTATATCGAACAAAATATTTTGCTTTTCTGGGCTCAATTTATGGCTAAGCCCAAATATATCGAGTCGATATTTATTATGATCCATGTTTTCTTAGGTGTGGTATTTGACCAAACCCATGGCTCTTTAGTAAATGAACTAAATATATTTTGTTTGGTATTTTACAATCTCGGCAGACCAGACCATCTTTCCGTGTCTGCATGGCACCATTGGGCAAGCAACACATCTCTTCTCGAATTGTTGAATGTTCTTCTAGTTTACAAGAACTTTCAACAATTCGAGAAACTCGTTAGAAATTACACGCGGCGCCGAGTTGTCATGAGTCAATGCCGAGAAAGACAAAATAAAACGCGCGGTTTGAGGGGGAAAAAACAAAAAAGAGTAGTGGTTTGAATTTTGAAAACAAACTGGTTTCAAGGATTGAAGTTATTATGGAGGCTGATATCAGAAAATTGATATATATATATATATTTCCTTTTGTATCCCACCCCCTTCTCTTGGAAACCTGAAGTGCTTGAATAAGTTTTACATCTGCAAAGTTACAGGTGAGTTAACTGCAAGACTTGTCGTTCATGCTTCTAATGGACGGTTCCAGCAACAACAGAATGATCGTGAGGCCTCCTCCTCTCGATAAATGACAAGAGTGCTGCTGTTCTTAGAGCGTGTTGG
The DNA here is from genome assembly GCA_964035475.1 of Salix caprea. NCBI lineage: Eukaryota > Viridiplantae > Streptophyta > Magnoliopsida > Malpighiales > Salicaceae > Salix > Salix caprea. The sequence continues at coordinate 3,991,261 of OZ037759.1, read as the reverse complement.
AAAGACACCATGACTGTCCAATCCTGGTAACCTAGTAGCTGGATTTGTAGGCTTCATTCCTTTTCTTCTTCCAAGTATTCTGTGTCTTCAACGAAAGAAGACAACAAGTGTCAGGAGTGCCTGGAGATATCAGGTCTGTATAATTAGTCGAAGTATTACTCGGACACCCACATTTCAAAAACAAAAAAGATGATACGTTGAGGTAAATTAACAGCATTGTTCCTTAACTTAGGCTAAATTTATTGATTTGGTGGCTAATCTTGCTATCCACATATTCTTTTCCGGTGCCCATCGAGAAAAAAGACACCCACCATTGAATTTATAATGACTCCTAACTGTCGAGCAACACACGAATTTTCCGTTGCCACTATAGTCTCTCTTTCGAAAGCTTTTTAGCATGTGAGATATTTCGAGGTCAAAAACATTTTGATATATGATCTATTAACTCTTTTTTTGGGTCATGCAGGCTAGGTTTCATAAATTTATCCTCAAACTATCCCATCATTTCATGTGTTTATATTAAAAAAACAAATACAAACACAAATTATTGTGAATTTTAACAGTAAAATTATCATTTTACCTCTCAGATCAAAAACTTTAACCCTCAAAGCTAGGGGTATTTTGGATATTTTCAAAGAACATTTATGATATTTTTAAATTGTTTGGAGTTTTCTGCTATTTTCTATTTTAAATTACATCATAAAAATATTATTTTATCTCTAGGAGCCGACAAAAAACCATGAAATAGTGAGAGTATTTTTAATTTTTCATATATTTATACACAGTAAAACTACATAAATACTTTTAGAAAAAGATAAAAATGAATAGCTGGAGTTGGGACACAAACTACTTAATTTATTAAAAATGGCTAATATATATATATATATATATAAAATAAATATATATTTATAAAATAAAGTCTGAAAAGTTAGGGGTAGACTTTCAAGTTAGCAGACCGTTGAATTTTTATGCATCACATAGTTTATATTATATATATATTGTGGTTTGACCGCGGGTTGGACCAGTCCGCGCCATCCACCCTCTCCGCTAAGACCGAGCTATCCTGACCTGAATCTATTATTAAACAACCTCCGTCCCTCCTTTCCCATTTATTTATCTATTTATTTATCTGTTACGTGACGTTAAAACAACCGAGAGAAACTGATCGGACGGAGCCTGAGACCAGAAAAACTGTGAAGGAAGGAAGAAGAATGGGTCACGAAAGCTCTAAGGATTTGCCTGATACTGATACTACTACTAATAGCGAAGGAGGTTCGACTCGCTTCTCTCGAATGAAACAGAAACTTCACTTCCACAACAAGGATCATCATCCTCATCCTCATCTCCGTCGCATATTCCGTCGCCTTTCTGTTTCTCGAAGAAATGGAAGCTCCTCCTCCTCCTCCTCCTCCACTTCCGCTCTCAAACTCGTCTCCCCTGAGGATTTTGCTGGAATTGCTCTCCTCACTCTAATTAGCGCTGACATGCAATTCAAAGACAGGTGGCTCGCTTGTGTTTCCCTTGGCGAACAGACTTTCCGCACCCATATTTCTCACCAGTTAACAACATCTCTCTCGTCCTTCCTTCCCTGCTTTCTTGCTGTTTGTTATTTTAATTTTTTCTTTTTTTTTTCTTTTGTGTGTTGCAGGACCCATAAACCTGTTTGGAACTCGGTCACCTACTCTCATTATCTTCTTCTTTTTCCTTTTTTTTCTTACCTATGATCAAATACACAATTGAGAAATCAGCAATAAATATTGACTATATATTTTGTCATGCAGGAAAAGAAGCTTCTGTTAGAGAAAAATGGGCCTCATCTTGCTAGGATTTCTGTTTTTGAGGTCAGCAATTACCTTACTTTTGACCCATCTATTGCTTGCCATTATTTTTAAATTACCATGCTTGTGCTTGCTTGGATCAAAGGCTTTTCATTTCTTAGGACCGACCTATTTGAAAGTCACAAGTCTTGGCTACGAAAACTGGCTACATTGCAAACTATTTCTCACTCGTTTAGTGTTCCAATTACCGAATGAACAAGTCCAGGACCGGTCATTTTCCATGTGATTTTACCATTTCTCTTTAGTCACAAAATTCACCTACATGGTGGTTAATTGGGTTTGGTGGACAGCCATGAGGTATAATGTACTCTGCTAATGTGATTTTTCCCTGTTCAGTTCTGGGCACAATGCTTTCCCACACATGAACTCTATTTCCTGACTCACTTTCTGTACAAATCACTAGCAAGTTGTGAAAGGCCATTTCCTTTTCTTTCGGTATTGGACAACCTACAACACGTTATATGACACAAGTATTACTGCAATCTGGTTGTCTGGGCCACATCTTGGCTTCAGCTATGAATTATGTTGTCAGAATCTCACATCATTTAATGATGTGGGTTGCTTTTTTCTGATTGTTCTCTTATTTCATAGTGTTTCTTTTCTTTTTCTTTAGTTGTTTTGCTATGGTAGTATGATGGTTAAGTAATTTCTCATATAATGATGCAGACCAATAGAGTATCGAAGAACAAACTTGTTGGGTATTGTGAGATCGATCTACTTGAGTTTCTAGCACAGGTAAGCAACTTGATCATTGAGTGACTGCTCACTGCAAATATGTTAAAACCATTATCATATATGCCAAAAACATCTCTGTTTTTATCCTGTCAACCGTTAGACAAAAAAAAAGATCTCTCACTCTGATTCATTTATCTTCAAGGATATTTAGATGATTTTGAAATTTGGTGGAAAAATGTTACGGTTTGTTAGTCTTTTGTTTCTCATTTTGCCTATATTCTACATGATTTTTAAATTGATTTTCTACAGTCTCTTGCATCTTAAACTGTCCTAATTTCCCCCCCTTTTGGTTTCTTTTCTTGTCGACATCTTTCATATCATCTTTTCTGGTGATGCTCATTTCAGTTTAGCGAATCTAGGTTAACTTAAGAGTTTCTGTTCACAAAATGTTAATCTCTTTCTTTCTTTCTTTCCTTCTTCATTTTTTATAACATTAGTTATTTTTACCTCGACACGAATACTATTTCATTGCAGGATTCAGATTCTGACTTTGAAGCATTTGAACTTTTTGACCCAGCATCAGCTGGTAAAGTTGTCGGCAGAATTTCTCTCTCGTGTTCTGTTGAGGTGCGCAGTATGCAATTTACACCACCATTGAGTAGTGAGACTTGAGAATGTGTTGATAATCTTTAACATTGCCTGAAATTATTGACAGGACCCTATTGAGACAGAGAAAAATTTTGCAAGACGCATCTTAGGAATTGTGGTATGTTTGCATAATCCTTCATTCTCTTTCCATATTGTTGGACATACAATCAGTTTTCAAAGTGCTTGTGCATGCCAAGTCTAGCTGGCTGTTTTGAGATTTGCAACTGATTGGAAGAAAGATGGTCTAATCACCTCAACCTCCGTGTTCTCTTTTATTTTATTTTTTTGTTTTGTTTCAAAAAGTGGTTTCTTATTCTATCCCTAAAAGGAGGAAAAATATCACGCAAATATTTATTTCTGGTTTTGTGAGTTCAGTTATAATCAAAATCAGCCTCTGATAATTACTAATTAATAAAAACATTAAAACTGTTGACATTTGCTTCACTAATTACGTGTGTTAGCAAGATGAGTGATTTAGGTAATTTGTGTACGACAATTCTCAATAATAATCCAGTCACACCTTGTGTCTTCAGTCCTTTGGTAACACACTTCCTAATGCATATACATTTATCGTTACCATAAAATATCATGAATTAGTTTCTCCCCATGGTCAGTCCTTACTTCCCCTGGTGCCATAGGTGAAGACATCTAGATTTGACCAGACAAATTAACAATTGGTAATGTATTAGACAGATGGTGCTGCTTCCTGAGTTTTGAAGGGTGAGTGCTGGAAAACAGATAATTGAATAGAAGGAATGTGATGGCAAGATTACAGAAAGGATAGAAAGGAGAATATTTGAGGAAAGAGAATGTGTTGTGAACTCATGTTAAGACTTAATGGAGAAAAATTCTGCTCTCTAGTGGTCGAAAATTATCATTTAATATAGAAGAGATCATAAAAAGAAAGTGGGGATGGGAGGAAAGGCAGGTAACAAGGTCATTACCATGCCCCTGTTTAGCTTTTTTCTATTGAGTAGTATGTAACACACTTGGCTTTCTTGAAGTGGCTTGTGATTTACATGTACTTGTTTGTCTCATGGAACCAAACCTTTAGGTATGGAATAAGGCTATTTTAGCGTGTCAAATTCATTATACTTCATGTTCCAGAAGTTTGTCACTCGTAAGACTATCATTCTATACCAATGGCTCATGTATAATCCATGCTAATAAATCACTAGTATTTTCCTACCTTAAAAACGCTATTGGTAGTGAATTTTTGTGACCTTATGCTGTGTGCATAGGATTATTTGCCTACTTTTTTATAACACTATTGGTAGTGAGTTTTTGTGACCTTACGCTGTGCACAGGATTACAATGAAGATGGGCAGCTTTCTTTCTCTGAGTTCTCTGACTTAATTAAGGCTTTTGGCAATCAAGTGGCAGATAACAAGGTTTGACCATAAGAAGTTATGTTTTTTTTTTTTTTTTTTTCCGTTCTTTGCATGAATTTCATATTCCTAGATTCTGAATTCTTGACATATCAGTTAGATTGCAGAACTGTTTTGGATTTGAAGTGAGAATTTCACAAATTTTAAATCTATGGGTATTATAAAATGACGCTTTGACCTTTTTATTTGATGTTTGGGATTCTAAAACTTATCAATATTCATTTTATAATTCCATTTATGTTTGTCTAGTGGGATTGGGTTTTAGGATTTAAATTCAGAAAGCTATCCTAATCTTCAAGTGCCTGTACTGTATGCTTAACTTTGAATATGTTTTCTTACTAGAAAGAGGAGCTTTTTAAAGTTGCTGACAAGAATGGTGATGGTGTTGTAAGCATGGATGAATTGGCTGAACTTCTTGCCATTCAACAAGAAAAGTAATGATCCTCTATATTTAATGGCAGTTAGCAGAAACAATGTTTCTTGTATAGCTTGCTTTAGGTTGAAATGTTTTTTCTTCCTCCCCTGCTTTTGTGGACCATCTTCTGTGGACCTGTTAGTTTGGATGTATATTCTGCAGCTTGCTTGTGAATATCTTCCAACTATGACCACGACTCTTCTCATGATTCCAAATGTTTATTTCCCAATGCTATATAAGGGGAATGCTAGAAGCATGCAGTTTTCTTGACCCTGACTGTTCAAGTAATATGTAAGTTACTTTTCTGGTACATGCCTTGATCTCTGTGTATTTCCTGTATTGCAGTGAGCCTCTTATAAATTGCTGCCCTGTTTGTGGTGAGGCTCTTGAAGTTTCTGATAAGCTAAATACCCTGGTTCATTTGAGTCTTTGTTTTGATGAGGGAACGGGAAACCAAGTTATGACAGGTGGATTTCTGACTGATAAACAAGCTTCGTATGGGTATGAACTTTAGCAGTGTCAACTTTATGAATTCTATCTCATTATGTGGTCTCTCCTATTTTGATGGTTATGTTGCTTTAAATCACGGTTGAGGTGCCCAATTTAAGTTTATATTTTGACAGGTGGATGCTTAAACTGAGTGAATGGGCTCATTTTTCATCATATGATGTTGGTTTGAACTCAGGTTCAAGTGCTTCACATATTCTGGTATCTTTTCCTCATGACCGTTTTTAAGAATTGCTAATATTAATTTTCAGCTTCTATGATCTGGGTTTTGTTCACGTCAGAGATGTGAATTTGGTGCTTTGTGAATGTCTTCTTTCTGTCAGCATTTTTAGTTAATTTATTTTCGGTAGTGGTTATCAGCCCCAAGATGCCAACATAATGTTTCAACAACTACCACATTACAAAATGCTTAAATAAATGAAACTTACATGTCCCCAGGTTGCCCCTTTTTTTATTTGTTGTGGTTAAGTCCAAACAAATTCTCTAGATTGTAAGTCACATTTTTGTCATCATTAAATTGTTACAAAGATGAGAAATATTCTTGCCATAGGGCATTATAGGAAATCCATTCTGAACACCTTCGTGGAATCTTGTGTTGAATGATACTAAGTGCTATCTGGGAGTATGGTTGAGGTTGCTTTGGAAAGTGCTTTTTCGATAAGAAATTCATCAAAATGATATTTTTTTAAAAAAATTTAAATATTATTTTTAATATCAGCACATCAAAATGATCTAAAACACCAAAAATATTTAATTTCAAGTAAAAAATAAAAATAAAAAATTTTCAATTTTTTTCAAAAGCACTTTTGAAATGCAGTGCTAAACACCCCCTAAGCAGGTGGATGAATAGAAGGTTCATTTTTTAAGGAAAGTCTATTTCTTTTCTATATCTACTTGAAATTTATACATAACATGATCCAGCAAAATACGTATGTTTTGCCGAAGTTCTTGAACAGTTTTGCATAAGATGCTCCATTAAAATTGTTTTGTGCATTTCCATACAACTCTTGAGTATTGTAAATGTCATTGAATTATATATGGAACCAAGATCTCATGAATGCAAAGCTTTCAGCTAATAGCTTAATGCTTTAGGTATTTGATAGGAAGAAAAAGAGGCTAGTGGAGGAGTTAATTGATAAAAAGATTGTTCTATCAATGAGAGCAATTTATCAGTCAAGGATAGGACTGGGCCTTATGGACAAAGGTATGGCTTAATTTGTGTAAATGGAAACAAAGTACAATTTGAAAAGAATTAGCAAGTTTAAAGATTTGTTCATTTATATTTTACCAGCCGGAGATAGACTTAGTTTTATGGTTTATCTCTCTCTCTTTCTCCCAACATAGATTTGTTCATGGGATGAACTGTCTAATTCTCCTGCCTTGGCCTCATATTTTGAGTCTGTTAGGCTGGCCTGTAAACTAGGCGTGTTCAATAGACGTTCGAAGTTTGTGATTAGTTATGAAACTCCAGCCTAAGCCTGCTCCAACATAAATTTCGCCCATTTCCTTGTTCTTTTATTGTAGTTTCCTTCCTTTTCAATCTTAGAATCTAAGTGGTGTTTAGTTCATGGAATTGGAGAGGAAAGCGAGCCAAGAATGTCAGATTTCAAGCATTATTGTGTCAATTTACCCTTTTTTCTCTTCTTTTATAGTGGATTGAAATTCATCATATGTGTTGAATTATTAATTTTGTATTGTATATTGTGATGATGGTTGTTTTACTGTGATCTAGATATAGTCAATGGATGCATGAAAAACTTATTTATTTTAAATAAATTTTGTTGTGATATTTCTAGAGACCCGTTTTATTAGCACACTTGATTACATATCAATGAGAATTCATCCTACCGCAATAATAAAGGATAAGATGGTGATTTAGTTGAAATAATTAGGATTTCCAATAAAGGGATGAGCAAAAAATTGATACCTTCCTAGGAATCCTCTATTGTTAAGGATTGCAAATCCTCTACCACATTATCGCATGATTTCATTTTATGATCATTTTGTACAGTTGCATTTACACCTTATTTCACAGTGGAAATTTGGAAGTGTGCATAAATGTTACAGAAAACTGTACCTTGAGATCCAATCGTATATAATAGGTTACTCTTTCTCTGTACTGGCTTGCACCCTCTTGCCTTTTCCCTTCTATTGAATTTACAACAGAAAAAGGCATGGTTCTCAGTGATCAAGAAAAGTGAAATTTTCTACTCGTACTCCTTTCTTGAGTAATTGTTGAAACAACATTAATACAAAAATTCTTTGAAAGCGTATACAAATATCTTCAAGGCCATGCAATCACCCTCTAAATGCATCCTGCTGAGGTCCAACTATTTCTCTTGGTCCAATCCTCCATGTCATTCTTCAGATCTCCCTCATCTACTTCATCCACCTCACTATTCTAATTGGTTAAGATTGCTGATGGTTCTAAGCATTTTAAATTTATACAAGAGTTATTGGAATTATTACATGAAAGACAATGCTTTTATTATTGTAGTCCTGCATTATTTGGTTGACTTACCTGGGTGCAGGAGCAAAAGAAATCTTGCAAAGCATCTCTGAGAAGCAGGGAAGGGAAATGAACACTATTGAATCTGCTAGAGACATTCCTAAGTTTGTTAAATTTTTCAAGGTATGATTATCTTGCTTGACAAACAAAGAATTATGTAAATGTTTTCGTCTCATGATTATCAAGTCTATGACTGAAAGTAATTTTGAAGATCATCTAGCTGTGGCTGATTATGTGTCATTGATTGCTGTGTTTGTACCTGATGTTTTAATTTATTTTTTTTATTGAAGTTGTAAGATTTATTGATTGTTATAAGGAATTAAAAAGTCCCACCTCAAAAAAACATAGTATTGGTTTCTCTGCTGACCGAGGTATTATAGAACATTTTGTTCTTTGATTATCATGTTTTAATACCAAAACCAAGCGAACAAAGTGGCTGCCTCTTTATCAAATGAGAAGTATGTGTGCTTGATGTAAGGAAAGGAGGACCACTTTTTGGTCTTGTTAGTTAGTCAAACTCAAATACCGATACAAATATGTACAATTTTATAATTAATAGACCCAGACAGAACCTGTATAGATCCAAACACTGGAAACAAAGAAAGTACATAAATAAAAGGCAAGAATTTATGTATAGCTGTGAGCAAATCTGATCACCACCAAGTAGAGCTGCAGAAACTATGGCATCAACTAAAACTTTCAGAACCACAGAAATTCTCTAACAAAATCTGCCTCATATAATGATTTGCTGCATAACTTAAAACGCTGCAAAGTAGATTGTAGTGCTGGAAGCTGCGTAACTGAAACTGCTTCAAAGAAGACTGTAATGGCTTAACTCCATAATAGATTTTTCAACATTATCACCGATCTCCTTTCTGTGTGGAGATCAAATTTTCAGAACACTCTTCTTTTCTGCATGATGATTATATGTTTGATTATATGATGATTCATCAACAATATACCTTTAAGTTTGAAGTTAAATGGATACTGGAATTGGAAGTATTTCAGATGATAAATATACAAATTAATGGTTTGGCAAAGTATAAGATAGAAATTTGAAGCCAGTTTTCTTCTGAAATGCGGACTAGCAAGTGTAAATACGAGAAAGAGATTGTTGTATCCTATAATAATGTGCTCCTGTATTTCAAAATAAAAACTAGTTGTGTGTAGCAAGCAACCTCCCAGTTCCCCCTCCAATGATCACATGTAAGTGGTTTGTCCCTTTCACCGGTGCACTAGAAACTAGATGTTAGAGGCAAAATGCACGTGTCACTTTCACCAGTGTTGCACCAGAAACTAGCTGTTATAGGCAAAATGTATTTCATAGGTATATGAATCTTTGGGTGGTGTATCCTTCTTATGTACCTGTTGGGGCATAGAAACCATGATTGGAACATGCTTAGTTTGCTTGACATTATTTCATTTATCTATGTTTGTGGATAAAATCTTCTAGGACTTGAATGTAATAGAAGTGCAAGTATAATAAAGATTATTAAGCGAAGCCCAATATGGTAAGTTATATCGTATCTATATGTAATACTAGCTCGGTATCCAAAGTCCAATAGGTTAAAATCTCCACGGGAAAACTTCTATAAATACAATTGTATATCCACATGTGCAGAAGTTGAAAACTCATGACAATAATAGTATCAGCTGCAGCTGCGAAATTTTCCAGCATGCTCTCTTTTGTTTGATTTGTATTTTAATAAATATCGTAAACTGTTATTTTGAGCTGTATGATCTTCATAATTAGACTGACTTATCAATGAATTAAATGCATTAACTGAAAAATGAATGAGCTTTGATTCCCTTCAATTTCACAACTCCTTTGCATCAAGTTGTTTCTCCATGTTTTGGTCTCCTCATATTCTTGTGTCTAAACTTGCCTATCAAGAAAAACTCTTAACGGGGTCCTGGTGTGAGTGGTGAGGGCGCTCTCATCCCTTAAGAGAGGTCAGGGGTTCAAACCCTCCTCTTGTATGGAGCCGGCCATTTGGGGAGCACTTTCACCCCTTCGGGGCCCACCCGGTGCGAACGTGGATTAGTCTGGGCCAGCGCTTAGGACACCGCGTGGTTTATACCAAAAAAAAAAAAAAAAAACTCTTAACACAACATTTGTAACCATAAAAAAAGAAAACCGGTTTTGACTGGCTTCCAGCTCTTTCTTAAAATATGGATATTTACATGCTAATTGTATCACACTGCTTGTATATGATAAATGTAACTATGGTTTTGCAGGATCAAATCAATTTGGCTGAAATTAAGTACCCTTTAGAACATTTCAAGGTAAGCAAATATTGATTTTTTGTGATAAAATTAAACTAGGCGTCAGATTTCTGAATCTTGACAGGAATCTTAACTAGTTTGTGTTTTTTAATTGTTCATTATCACATACCGTTTGGATTTTTTCCATTTTTCAGACATTCAATGAGTTCTTCATAAGAGAATTAAAGCCTGGTGCGAGACCAATCACTTCTGTGGAACACGATGATGTTGCAATATGTGCAGCTGATTGCCGTTTAATGGCTTTTAAGTCTGTAGAAGACAGTCTAAGATTTTGGATCAAGGTATTTCTACCTCTTTCTCTTAAATGCTAGTTTTTCCACCGTCAACCCCACTCTCATATTCCTTAATTGAACACCTTATGCTTGTGTGTGAAAGTGTGTTCCAATGCAATAATGAATGAGTAGACAGATAACTTCTTTCTGCTGAAGAGAGCTAGTCATCTTGACAATGAGTAAATTGTTTTTTTAAAATATTTTTCTGTTATTTACTCTTGGTCATTATTGGATTCGCATGTTTAATTGCTGGTATAATTTTTATAGGGCCGCAAATTTTCTATACAAGGGCTTTTGGGAAATGAAATATACTCAAGTGCATATGCTGATGGTACCGTGGTCATATTTCGATTGGCACCACAGGTACTTCGTACAAAATCTTTATAGTAATTTGCAATGTAAGTTTTGGAAAAGTAAGATATTTAAGTGCCTTTCTGGTCCCAATGATGAGGTGGCATTGATTGTCATTTGTTGAAGCTAAGAAAAATAAATAAGAAGAGACAATTTAAGGAGGGACCTCAAGTCCAGATCTTTACTCGTAGTTTGAATGTTAAGGGTGATAAGGGGAGAAATGTGACAGCTTCGTGATAGCAGGTTTATATATCTGTTTCTGTGACCAGCCAACCAACCACTCACTCACCCTTGCACAAAAGAGACAGTAGAAGGTATTTGGAAATTCATCTATGAAAAGAAAAGGTCTGGTTGACAGATCAATAGACCAACAAAGGGAGAACTTTGTTGCCAATTTCTTACCTTAGTTTGGTTCATGAATTTAAAAGAAACTAACAGATCCTTCTGCTTCAATTCTTTCTCAATGTCTTCTTTCATTCCGACAAATCTTGAGTATCACGAGACTTTATTTATCTGATTTCTTCATTTTCTTTTCTTTTTGATTGCTGCAGGATTACCATCGTTTTCATTCTCCAGTTTCTGGAACCATCGACAAGTTTGTAAAAATACCTGGATGTTTATATACAGTATGTATATATAACCACAGGACATTTTTTTTTAGTATTTGTAATCAGTTCTCTTATATGTTATTACCCCCTTGTGTCTATCTCGTTCTTTTTTGCAGGTTAATCCTATTGCTGTCAACAGCAAGTACTGTAATGTTTTCACTGAGAATAAGAGAGAAGTTTCTATTATCTCTACTGCACATTTTGGAAAGGTATATTATCACAATCATCAGGCTTTACAAATTTCAACAATGATTTTTTTGCTGTTTAGTTTGTGCTTGAAAATACATATAGGCAATCTGCAGGAAATGTTTCTCTATATCCATTTTGCAAACAAGATCGAATTTGGACGGAATAATATGTACCAGAAGATTATTGAATCCCTTCTTACCCTCTCTTTGTGTATGTGCTTGGTTGCGTTTTCAATGTAGAGGATGATTTTTGTTCCGTTAATCTTAAACTTCTATTAGAGAGAGCTGCTCAAGAGCAATGAAAGAGTAACTGAGTAGAGCTGTTTTTGTATTCCTAGGATGGATTAACAGGCCAGTTTAGTTTCTACTAGCAGTTATTGAATATTAAGAAGAGGTTTTCTTTTGTGTTTTTGGCTGCAGGTGGCATTTGTTGCAATAGGAGCAACTATGGTTGGCAGCATCACCTTCTCGAAGAAGGCTGGTGACCATGTCAAGAAAGGAGACGAGGTGAGCAATCTCTAAAATATTACGTTTTTACATATTGTTTTCCGCTATATATAAGAGGGCAGTTTCTAATTGGTAGATTGCACTGAATCTTCAGTTAGGGTATTTCTCATTTGGTGGAAGCACAGTGATTTGCGTCTTTGAAAAGGTTAGTACTGTGTAGAACTGCGTTTCAGATCCTGGCTAATTCAATCAAAACATCTGCATTTTCCCTCTCGAGTATCTACAAAAGTTGTATGTAACTTCCAAAAAAAAACATTATTCTATCATATCTGTAACTGGCACACCAAGATTTTCCAACCTCCAAATATTTTCATTCACCGGCAATTTCCTAAAATTTCATGTGCTCAGAGGTTCAGCTTTTTTACATTCAAGCTTTGACAGTGCACTGTTAAACAAAAACGGTGATTTTGTGTCAAAATGCATGATCAATAACCGATCTTGGGGTCACTTTGCAGGACGCGATTAAAATAGACGAGGACCTCTTAGCAAATAGTGCCAGGTCACTCGAGACATTGGTTACCGTTGGAATGAATTTGGGTGTTGCAACTAGAAACAAACAAAAGCTGGTATGCCAAAATCGATAATGACCCCATTATCGATTTTCAATGAAATATACTCAAGTGAATGGTTAGAAGAATGAGAGAGCTCATGATTTGGTGTCATTTTGAACCTTGCAGTATGTCTGGTATTCTTTGTAAATGTTTCCAGAAGATGATGTGAATGGTTGCATTCTTGGTGTAGATGGTGTTGTAGTCTTGGCATGGAAGATGCAACTAAATCTCCTTTAGCTCCATTGACTTCCTGGCTTAATCTTCTGATTGATGCAATAAAATTGAACCAACTCTTGGAATTTAAATAGATGCCCCAAGGAAAATCGATGGCTCTGTTTTTTTTTTTTTTTCCTGATATTATTTCGTTTTCAATTTGAGTGCATCTGGGCATGTGGCTGTTAGGAAATTGGTAACCAGATAGTGGGAAGGACCAAAATGATAGGACCTAAACAGATGCCTGATACGGGTTTAAGGGGAATGGTTTCAAATTCAGAGAGAGAGAGGAAAAGGAGAGAGGGCAAGAGTCACGTGGAGAAAAATAGAGAATAATTTGTTTTTGATTCATCATATGTCTCCTCTCTTCAATCTCTTGCACAGGTAAAAAAGTATTTCTATTACAATGGTAAGGATGGTCGTTTGGATTATTATTTTGAGTTCTATGACAAAAATAATGAGATAAAAAGGGAAAAATATATCTAACCATTTTTATTTTAGTATTGTTATTGCCTGACACAAGACTCTCAAGCTAAAAAATTTAAAATTACTTCAACATTTAGTTCTTGAAAAAGACTAAAGATATTAGAAGTACACTAATTTCAAATAAGAGTGTGAAGCTAACGTTTAAGAAAGAAAAAATCTTGGCAGATCCCCTCACAATTTATTGTAGAATTCCATTGATTTTTTTTTCATCCCAAAGCCTTGCTCTTTTCACTCTTATAGATACAAGTGGATGCCAATTTATGTTAGAAAATGGTGAGCTTCAAAGATAGGCAATTAAAGGGAAAAACACCATAGAAATATGTTTTTCAAAGTTTAGGTAAAATATTCATTTTGGACCCCAAACTTTCCAAACTATAAATATTGGATCCCTTCAATTTTTCAAATTTCATAAGAAAACCAATTTTAGTTCAAAATCTCATTTTTATTATTTATATATATATTTGGTTTGAGAGAGAAGATAAGGTCACTAAACTTCAGCTTTACAGATAGTATCATCGTTGACACTATTTTTGTTCACGAAAATAGTTTTTCTTGGTGTCAATAGTTTTATTTGGTGAGAAGATTTATACTTAGGTGTTTTTTTTATCTTAAAATTGCCTTAAAAATAGATCTAAGTTAAGGTAGTTTTTTATTCCATGTTGATTTTGGATTTTTGTGCTGTTTTTTTTTAGTTTTTTAAGCATTTAATGGGTTTACCAAGATATCTATGGATTTTCTAGCTTTTTTGGGTCAAAATAGGTTGAAGATTAGATTTGTAGGTTAGAAAACAATAAAGGATAATTCTTCATACATTAAATCTAGGCAAATACAAACAACGCTTTATTTTATTTATCTTTTTCAAAAACATTTAGGGTGAACAACATGTCATCCATCCTATTAACATTTAAATAGGTCAAGAATGACCTCTTTCTTTTTCATTAATAAAAAACATGTATTGTTTTACATTTTTTAATTTATGTTTCAATTAATGTCATTTCTCTCTGATTTGTTTTTTGCTTATTTAGTTGTTTTTAAATAGTGGGTTTTTAAAATTATTTTGTATGTATTTGATTTTTGGAGTGATTATTTTGGTTATCTATATTTTTTTATTTAGATGAATTTTATTTTTATAAACAAAATAATTTTATTTTTTATAATATTTCTAATTTTGCACTAATAAGATGAAACTAATTATTTTTTATACACCATAACTTGTTTTAAAGTGGATTTTAAATTTAAAATAAGTGCAAAATTTCTTTTTAAATGACAAAATCCAAAAATAAATCTCACCAAGACCAAAAGATATAATATTAACAACATGCTCACTAAGATGCTCATTTTAGATATAAGACGACTCTAAGTAAATTAGATTTGAAAAAATAATAGTTATGGATACAATCTTTTTAAGGGTAAATCAAGGAAGGAAAATTTTCTATGAGAGCTAAATTGATCACTAAAAAAACTTGATTTACAATAAACACCTTATACTACATTTGATGTCATCTTGAGAATATATAATATTTCATGCAAAAACTCTTCAAAATACATCAACACATACATTCTATTAACTAGAAATAACTTTCAACAGTTTTAAGAATACCATTAACCTAGCATTAATAACTTCAATAATCAAAACAAAAAGTAATGGATGCTTTTAGTTAACATTCTCATCTATTATAAGGAAACAATTGTCATCAAGGTTGATTTTTAAAACATGTTGATAATCAACTCTGATTACGAATACAATTTGAAACATAGTTCATTATATAATTCTTAATGAACAATGGAACCTAAAATATTAATGTGCTAAATTTCAAGACCCAACCAACTTGTATTTTGAGTACTAGCAACCTAATAACCCAATAGTTTCCAACAATGCAACCTTCATACACTTGTCTTTTGTTATTAACATGATTTTCTACTAGTCACAAGAACTAGAACGTTTTGTCTTTGGTTTATGTTTGTAAAAGAAGGAGAGATGAAATCAAGTTTGCTTGTATTAAGATTTTTCTAGAGAGTAGCATCTTTTAGGAGCATATTGTAATTATGTTCAATACTCTTACAACTTATCCTTCACCAAATTTCTCTTAAACATTATATGTATGGCTATCACTCTTAACATGTATGTTGGTATTTTTAAAAACAAACATAAATAAAAACAATATATTTTTTTAAAAAAAAGTAGGAGTTTCAATGATCATATTAAATAGATCTATAATCATTTAAGGTTTATGCAAAGATTATATGAATATCATATGTTCTTTTCAAGTAGATATTTGGTGTAAGACTACGTTGTTGTAAACTATAAGCCATCCAAATATTTGGCCTCTAACGGTAACTCACATGAACCACCAATGAAAAAAAAAATTAAACCCTTTCAAAAAAAGAGATTGTTATACCTTTAAGTGTTAATTTTTTTATCTCGTTTTCAAGTATTTTTGTATTATACTCTGCTCACCTTAAAAAATAAAAGAAATGGCTTATTACTTGTAGGGAAACCTAAGAGCCCCTATAAATAGCAAAATATTCACTTGCCCTTTAAATAATATCACATATATTCTTTTAGGCTAATTTGAAAATTTTATTCAAACAAGTCCTTAATTGTTTTTAGGTCTATAATTGTAATCACAATATTAATTATATTTAATTCCTTAATTTCTAAAACTTATTAGAAATCAAGTCTCACTTGATCAATCATCCTATTTTATTTTTTGACTAATAATTCTTATGTGTATGACCAATTATGGTTTCTAATAAGTGGACCTAAATATAATCCTAAATAAAATAAGATTAAGTAAATTAAACAATCCAATTTATTATCAATAAAAATTGATTGATTTATATGTAAATATCAAGTACAATATTTTACACCTTATTATAATTCCCTAAATATTATGAAAATCATAAGTGGTTTGACTTAATATTTAAGTGACTAGTTTCTCAATTAAATTATTTGTGTTCATCAAGAATGTTATGATTTAGACATTATAGCATAAAATTTATTTGTTTTGTTAAATCATTTTAGTTTTCAATATTATAGCCATTGATTTTTTTAATAAAATTTTGAAACTCTTTTCAAAACATATTTCATCTTGGTCAATGATTTTACAATCAATACAATTTGAAAAAAAATGGAATTGTTTTTCTAATTCACCTAGAATGATGAATTCTCTCTTGATTACTTAAACTCTTTCATATATTTTAGGTTATAGCCAATATTTGCTTGTTTATTACCCTTGATTAAGATAATATATGGTCAAGATCAAAGCAAAACATTCATTATATAAAATAACTTAGTTATATCAAGTCTCTTATGATATCATCTGACAAGCATTGTATATTAGTCTTAGGTATCCCTCGTACCTCGATTTATAAGAACAATAAATTTCTATCATAAAAAAAATATAATATACTTTAGTCTCAACAACTATAATTAATATTTAATACTAAAAGAAAATGACCAGTAGTATTTCGGAATAATATTTTGATGCGTTAGGAATCTTATAGTTTTGAAACATTTATAATTTCATATGCAAAGCATTACTATTTCATCCAATTTTATCTTTACTCTAAATTTATTAATTAAATATAATTGAATATCAAAGATAAAGAAACTTTTATTAATAATAAATACATTAAACATGAATAAATTCAGTGCTGCGTGTAACTATTTAATTGAATAAAAGGAATATTCATTAACAATTTGAGGGTAGATTTCAGAATTTTAGTAAGCAAACCGCCACATATCCTAAACCTAGCATAACCCAAAATAGCATCAACCCGTATATAAATTCAAACAAAAGTCATTTAAAAAATCATACAAACTCATGTATGAACATGATGCCATGCTTACCATAAATATCATGAACTTGGTGGCTTACAAATGTCTTGGAAGAAGAAAAAATGTCGAGCTGGAAATTCTTCTTATAGAAATGGAATGTTGATTTTCTTTTTCAATCATATGCTACTATCATTGACATATTCCTGTTGAATATGATTATTACATATTAAATTGATCATTACTTGTTACCTCTTCTCTATATTTAGTTCATGTTTAGAAGTGTGATTAAAGTATTTTTTTTTATTTACAAATGTATTAAAATAATATTTTTTTAAAAACATTATTTTTGATATCAACACATGAAAATGATCTAAGAACACCAAAAAAATTAATTTAAAGTAAAAAATAAAGTAAAAATTCATTTTTTTTATAAAAAAAATATTTTTAAAACACAGTCAAATAATTTTCAATTTCAAATAATTTTCAAGTGGTTAACTTGTTTACATATTTACCGGTAACTTTGAGCTGTGATGGATGACTATTTAATGACCAATTATTGTCAATGCCTATATGGCTAGGACATAAATAATATTTCTTTGTTGGTCACCTAACTTTAGCTCTTTGTTATGCTTTAAGGTAAGCTCCTAATTTATTTATTTTTGTTGAGAGATTGTTTTAATTAACATGATTTCAATAAATTACAGATGAATAAGAAATTAATCTTAAAGAACCCTTGATTTTCTAGATTTAAAACTTGATTTATGATGGTTAATCAAAGGTTAATAATGGTAGGAGTTGATTCTTGTTAATTCTTTAACATTTTAGCGTCCAAAATTTACTATAAAAAAAGGGTGAACGAAGAGTTTTTAACTTGTATTCGTTAGATTTTACACTCTTCCTTGTCTTATTTTTAGTGGTTTTCTTCTTCTTCTTTTTATATTTTGGTTTTCCTTATCTTATTGTTGAGATAATATTTAAATTACATAATCTTCGGTTCAAATTCCTTATTTAGAAATGCATTTAAACTAATATGATGATGGTGTTAGAATCTTGTAAGGCATGCCATAAACATCTTAGTTACAAAAGCGAGGAGCAACAAAGCCTTGAAGATAAATGATTCATCATTGACAATAATAAAAAAAAATCATTATTTTAAAGTATTTAAGCAAATAAATGTCATTCTTGTTTTAATTTAGGCATAGTTAATTTTAGTTGGTATGCATACTAAGATTTATATATATATATATATATATATATATTAATTTACATTGTTTGAACCTTGATTTAATTAGTGGGAAGCCATATTTGAGCATGCATCTATGAGGTTGTAGACAGTAAAAAACAGTGAGAAATAAATAAATAATTGAAAGGAAGTGTGTATCCACGAACACCTTCAAGGGACTTCGTCGAGATCTTTACTATTTACAGCTTCTATATAAATTCAGATGGGCAAATGGCCATACAAGCTGTGTCTATGGCAAGGAAGTTTATTAAAATGAAACGAAAGCAGACAAAACGTCACAGCAATATTTTCAAATGATGACTACACCAGCACACTGTCTGGTTTCTTCAACAAGCATTCACTAAAGGATTTTATTTCTTGATTTTCTACAGGAGCTATGAAGGTATTTCTTTAACAAATATTTCAATACAGTTCTATTTGATTATTTTCACTATCTGAACAACAAACAGTGTGGGGACCAATTTTCAACACATACATTCCCCAGGAATGGCAACAATATATATATATATATATATATATATACCAAAATATATTAACCTAAAGACTAAGTTTTGCATCAATGGAGATGCATGAAGAACAGAGTAGTCCCTGATCTCGATATTACTTATATACCTTTTTCTGCAGCTTGCGCCCACTTAATTGTTGAACGGGCCAATGCTTCCAATGGATCAATACATTTCTTGAGAAGTGGATCATCCTGAGGCAAGACATCACGCATTTCGTCCGAAGCAAGGATGACAGTGTTCACTGCCCTCACAAGGAGAACTTGCAGTGCAATTCTCAGTAAATTCTGTGCGCCTTCCATGTCGTTTCTGTCTAAAGCTTCAATTGCAGGAATTATAGTGTGCTCCATGGTTGCTCTATCTGGAAGCACAACCTCAAATCCCTACATGCACAAAAAAAAGTTACCTTCAAATGAAATAGAACCAGTGGCATGGATAAAATAGATGGCATGTCTATCTAGTATCCGAAATCGATTGAAGAATATTCCTTCTAAGCAGAGATCTTTTGCAATCTACCAATCTAAGATGCTTACACGGGATTTAACACAAGTGACACGGTGAAGATATCCACTTCTCTGAAACTAAAGGTGTGTTTGTTTTTACGTTCAAAAAACGCTTTTGAATTTTTTCTTCAAATTAATTTGATTTTTAATAATTTTGGATCGTCTTGATATAATGATATCAAAAGAGAATTTTAAAATAATGAAAAAAATATTATTTTAATCCAAGCAAAAAGCATTTTGAAAACAATCGCTACCACAATCTCAAACATTACCTAGGTAATTGAAACTGAGGTAATGCAAACTGAGGTAATGCATGGAGCATTTGTGATCAACATGTAGTAAGAAATGCACTTAATCTGTGGAGGAAGGACATGATCATGGAACTGTAATAACGAATAACAAAAGGCATTCAACTTGAAGAAATTGATTTTCACCCAGAAATCAATGTTTGGTGTCGAAATATATTCCATCCCTTTACAACCTACTATTCACATAAAGCAGCACCTTAATTAATTATCTAGGGTAATAAATTAGAAAAAATGAAAAATCAATCTGTTTCCTGGTTAGGCTCATCAACAAAATATGACAAGGAAGAAAATGTATGTGATCCCAGAAATCAAAATTAATAAAACAGAAATAAAAAAAAAAACTGGCATCAACGACCCTGGCGCAAGTTTCTGATAAAGCTGATGAGAGCTTTCACAATTTGGGAATCAAACCAATATCAAAAGTAATTTTTGACCAATTTTCTTTCCTCTTCTCTTGCATCCCAACAAAACATCCAGGATAGAGATATCTAGAGACACTCAAAATGTTAAAAGCATGAAATTCATTTATGTAGGAAAAGAAAGATGGGAACTACATCGTTACCAAATAATCATTGAGAGTAACATATTTCATTTGGAAATTATCATGACATTCCTACAATAATTTAGTCCATTCATTTTATATGAATGCATAAACCCCCAACATGAGCCCCTCGGGAGCAGCTGCTCAAGTCACTGAGGGGTAATTATATGGAATGAGTAAAGTGAGAGCCAGTACTTGTCTTATTCTCAACAAAAACATCTTAAAAGCATTATTCATTCAAAAAGAAGAAATGAAAACATGAATCCAACACTAAACAGTAATACTCAACAAGGGTTTCAATCAACATACAGCAGAATAAACATAGAAGGGAAAACAAACTCTCAATTCATGTCATTAAGCAATCTTTGGGTGAAATTATATTACAGGACTCCCACTTAATGAATTGTAAGGCATCCATGATCAAAAAATAAAAACCAGATATATACTTTGCTTCTCAGAACGTTAGATTGAATTTACTTGTTAATTAGATCACGCCTAATTGGATTTGTAATGGAAGGATAATCTGATAGATAAGAGAAAAGGTGTCCCGGAATGAAATTACCTCACTCTGCAATTTCTCCTGATAGAACCCTGCAGCCAAAGTTGCATTGGAGGCCAACAACCCAATCCGCAGAGGACTACCAGCTTCAAGTGGCTTCAGCTTAGCTTCCTTGAGCTCCCTTGCAACACACTCACCCATATGAAGTAATGGAACAGAACACCCCTTAGAAACTTCATCATGCCATGAATGCAAAATATGACAAGGCATTACTATGCACTGAACTCCTGATTTCTCAAGAAAAACCCTTTTATTCTGCAGATTCTCTGCAATTGCAGAATGATCCAATGGATATTTTTCATTATGCCTACGGGGAGAAGGACAAGAGTTTCTCTCATGCGATAAAAGCTCCTGGTTCAATACTGGATCAGAACAAAGAACAAAAGGGAAGCAATCTTTTCCTTCTTTTGAACTCACCTGGACTAGTTTTTTCAAGAAATTCAAAGCAGAATTCACTGATATACCTCCTATTATACCCACTGTATTTTCATGACTAAGCAATGAATCAGAAGAATCCCTTCCTCTCAAACCAGAACCCTTCTTAGAATCAGGAAATTTACCACTCTCATCTGTGTGCAAGAGAATCGATGATGGGGGTATAGCTAGAACTGGTTGCAACCTTGACTTGTGGAGGGCTCTATGTGTATTTACATGGCCCAATATATGACATGGGTTCAACGTGTGGAAAGGCATTGCCAATCTCCCATCAAACATCTCCAACATAAAACAGAAACAAGTTTATCAAAGTAACAAGATGGAATGATTTTAACTTCAATTGAGAAGAGTTGCAAACTGAAATCTAATTTTTTTACATATGAACAAAAACTCAGAAAATAAAAGGAATTTTATTGAAATTTCTATGCTTCACTTGATGACTACTTAAAAAGTTCTCTCTATATACAATCTTCCTTAAATTTTTGCCTTCAGAAGGAAAACCAACATCCGAAAGAAACAAATGATCAGAAGTTACAAAACTTCAGCCTTTGGACCACCATAATTTATATTTAAAAATCTAAGTTAGGAGCTTAGAAGCAACAACCCACTTCCAAAACTGCAAACCCTGTATTGGATTATCAAAAGTAGCTACAAAAGACACAACCTCCTTCAGCAAGGCAAATCAATGGACTCCCACCCATATTCTTCAGACAAGAGAAAGAAAACCCAACTTCCCAAAACCAGAACTGTTCTTGAGGCAAACAAAAAGGACCCAAAATGAAGATCAAAATCAGGAAAAGGCAAGTGGGACTTACAGGAGCAAGTAAAGACACTAAACCTCCAAGTTTTCAATATTTTTTCCTTTCAGTTATAATAACCAATAGAAAAAAAGATGGACCCATCACTCATTGGCAAGTGGAGATAAGTTTTCGAGGTCTGTAGAGTTTCTCCTAATTTCACATTTCACAATGTATCTTGCTCTACTGTAACTGCTGTCAGTTAAAACAAGAAAATCACTGAAAATATTACAAACACAAATTCTGTTAGTTACCTTGTCTGGAAATCGCAACTTGCGTTCTTTTAGTCTGCTGTGAAACGAAAATCCAGTTCATCTTGGTGTCGTCGATTAGGCAGGAGCGGCTTAAACTGTCGAACTGCCTGCTTCAATGTTGTCGATTTTTTGGCCACCTAGCGATTAAGCAATTGTATAGATTAACACAAAAACCATGATATCAATTACTTTACATAACATTTATGTTTAGAAACAAAAAAAACCTAATTTCATATCATGCATAAGTAAGTTATTATATTTTAAATCAGTTGGTAAGAAATTCAAACTAATTTAAATTTTATAAGACATTTAAACTAATTTAAATTTTATAAGATATTTACTTATTGAAGCTTTTAGCCAAATATATATTATTGTTATCAAGATTAAACCCTTTTTCTTTAAAATTAAATATTTGTCATGTACTCCAAACTAATACACTTGTGATTTTTCTAAGAACTAACGATTAGTAATAAATCAAGGGTAATTAACTTTTGTATAGAATTAGTAATTCACCTAACCTATCTTGTTATACCACAAATCATTAGACTCAAGTAGGTACGAAGAAGCGACACTATTATTGCTCTTCTCATTCATAATCATGTTTTTCAAAAGAATTCGAATTTTAAATATTTTTTAACACATTACTGTTTTATTTTTATTTTTTTAATTTGCATTAACATTACACTGTTTTGAAAAAAGAAAGAAAAATTAAAAAAAAATCTGGGCAAACAGATCAAAATTGAAAAGGAAGAAAACAACAAACCAAGATAAATATTTTTCGCTGTACATAGGGTCATCGATAAAAGAAGAAAATAGGTGGGATTAAGACGAAACATCTTAGGGGACCAAGAAAATTAATTTCATACACCCAACCACACAACACTAAAAATCCTAAACCTAAAAAAACGTATCATGCCACAGCTTGGCTGCCGTCAGCCGAAAGAGACCAAAAAAACCCTCAGTCAACTGTTAACCCAGCTCCCCCGTAACCATTTGTCCCTTCTCTCACAACCCTTCCCCCGCCGTAACTGCTCCACCCCCTGACCAAAAACTCGATCTCCAACCGGCAACTCCAGGCACTGCAACATCCCTGCTCTCACACTCCAGCCCTGCTCTTATCCTTTTCCCCATTCTTTCAAACATGATAGATCGATCAGCTTCCGATCTAGCAGCTTGCACTCCTTCAGTGGTGGAAACGCGTGGATTCATGCATCGCTACCGGTGGTGGTGTGTGAGACTATCCCCGCTCTTCCAAAGTTTTCCGGCATTGTTCCCGAGTCTATTTTATAATTTGAGATGATGTTTGACATTTGAAAGGTTTTTTTGTAATTTAAAATGTTTGCGTATGTATTTAAATTATTGTCGGATTTGTAAACCATGTAATTGTTGTGCGGGGAGGTGTAAAAGATTGTAAAAAAAGGTGTGTGCGCTGCCTTTTGTTTTTTTTATTTTTTATTCTTGTTTCAAATAGATAAAAACACCAAAAGAAAAGGATAAAACGCTTCAATAGCACAAAAATGTTTTATTTGCATACAACTAAATATCTCAAAAAAAAATCATGTCATTTAATATCCTTAAAGAAATTCAGAAAAAATCATATTTGCATGCATCTCAATATTTAATAACTAGTTTACAGAATCCACAAGAATTCCATCAATATTTCAAAAATTCATATTTTTAGTACATTAGAGTTAATGGTAAAATTTTTAATACAAATATTGAACCTATGCGCATACTAATATTTAAATATCTATAATTTACTAAAAACTTTCTAGAATTATTCTAAATTTTCACTAATTTTATTAAGTGTGTAACCTTGCTATTAAACAATGGTAAAAGATCATGATGGTTTTGTTGCAATGCATTAGAACTATTTAGAATATAGTATTGTTGCATTTAACTTAATGGTTGAAAGATCAAGACCTGTGCTCTATAAGATCACGAGATTCTTAAGTCTCAAGTTCCACTCGTCTAACTGAATAATATGTGTGTGTGTGTGTGTGTGTGTGTGTGTGTGTGTGTGTATTTTAATACATTAGAACTAAGTTATTTGAAATTTTGAACCAATGACTTCAAAATGGAACATATGATATGAAATGAAGTTGCCTTAAGAAAAGTTTATTTGTCGTATCACAAAAGTATTTGTAAATAACGCACTTTTATGGCTTACTTGAAAGAGAAGCATATTTTATTTGATGTGACAATGAAATATATATCTCCTGTTAATCCCATCCTGATCATGATAAAATCTTTTAAAAAAACTTTGACATGGACCACACCTCCGCACTAAGGGGCATACGAGGGATTGTTTATTGAAAAAATAAAGACAACATTAAAATCATCGGTAAATTGAATGTTAAGAATGAAAGCTCAAGGTTTGAGAAAAGGCTAAAAGTGAAAAGCCTTAGACAGGAAAGGCAATAAAGATTTTTGATAAAAGCATAATAAATACTAAGAGTCGATGCCTTAGAAAAGAAAAGAAAAATATTGAACTACAACATGCCTTTTAGTATCTGTGATAAAACCTCATGTTGAGGAAAATGTTATTACAATTTATTATGTCTTCAAATAATGACATAAAAGATAGGTTATCTATCAAATAAAGATCTTCAGCTATACTTTGTTAAAGACAATAAAAAGATGAAAGAGCATAAATGATAAATAATAGTCAATGAGTTTTAATATTCTCTTTAAGTTTGAGATCGATAGTAAATAGAATGACACAATTCTAGGGCTTATTGAACCATTGATTGATTGATAATAAAAGTTTCTTAAGAAGAATGACATGATTTTATATCATTTCTTCTATAAAACAATAGGAGAAAGAGAGTTAATGAATATTTAATAGTGATCAAAAGTCTCCAAAATTCTAAACACTTTTTAAGCCTATGAATTTCCTTTTTATAGTCATAAGTCAAAGCCTCATTACATGCTCTTAAGAACTTTTTTTTATAAAGCAAAAGATTCTAATATATAAATGATACTCTTAAAACTTGTAGACTTTTTTATAAGGGTCGTAACTTCACGAAATAATTGACTGGTCATTATGCATCTTGATAAAGTAAATGCTGAGAATGAGATAAATTTTGAATTAAACTTTAAGTCTTTACTCGAACCTCGTGTTGTTGAAATCATAAAAGGCCATCTTATCATGTATAATAAAAAATAAACCTAAACTCAAAGATTAAAATTGACACAAAGAACTATTATAATACTATTTTAATCTCAAATGGGTTGATCTCTATTTCTTAAAATACAAAACATTTAAAGAATTGCATGTATTGAATATTATGTATAAGGCTTTTGAAAAAAGAAGTTTGATTTTCAAAAACACTTTAAAAAATTGACATCTTTTTTATTTCATTTAATATTTAGACTTGAATGGACATGATATTTAAATATGTGATTTAATTATAAAGCAAAAATGATTTTCAAACAAAGAGAACAAAGACTGAGTTTACAAAATCCTTGAAAATAATGACATTGAAAGTTCTTGATCATTCTTCAAAACTTTAGCAGTCAGAGGTAATGTAATGGACCTTTAAATGGATGTAAACAATATTCAAATCAAAAGGACCTATATTTGAAACCGGGTAAGGATGCATACATGTTATCTAACATGAGCACAATACATATATATTTTTGAAATCCTCATTGAAATCTAACAAGATTTTGATGAATGTTGTTGACTAAGAAAGAACCATTAATCTATGATAACAAGAAATCCAAAGTTTTCAAAACCTGTAATCAGGAAATATTAGGATGACCCTAGGAACAGGACGTACCAACTTTTTAAACCCCACAATAAAAAAATCAACTCAAGCCCTGCAATCGGGAGACTTCAGGTTCAACCTGCTATTAGGAAATGTCAAGTTTCCAACCATATCATCTAGAAATACAATCCAATTTAGTCAACACGATGAATTATCAACCTTACAAACATGAACAACCAAAGAACTTTATTAAATATTATCATCAAGAAAGAAGAAAAGGTAAAACCTTGCAATCAAGAATCCTAATTTTCAATCATGTAAAAAAAAAAGGTAAAACATTATCATCAAGAAGAAGAAAAAAAAATTTACCATCAAGAATTTGAATTTTAGGAACCCTATTATCAACAATCTCAATTTTTAGTTCTTCAGTCAAATTGTTTTGGCTTCAATAAAAAAAAGATTCAAGCTAAAGGGGATCGGCAAATAGGATCTCAGGTTAACAAAATTAAACAAAAATAAATAAAACTCTATTTAAAGGGTTTCTAGATTGAGATTTCTAGTTAACCCAACCAATATTAATGAAGATTCTAATTAAAGAGGATCGTGAGATGAAATCTTAGGTTAACCCAACAAAAAAAAAAGGTTAAAGTTAAAATAGGTCTCAAGATTGAGATTTCATGTTCACCCAACCAAGGCAAATAAAGGTTATAGTTAAAGGAGATTATCAAATGAGATCTTAGGTAAACTTAACTGAAGAGAAAGATTGAGATTTTAGATTAACCTAGTAGAGGGAAATAAAGGTTATGCTTAAAGGGGATCACCAGATGAGTTCTCACGTTATTCCAACCAAAGACAAAGACTAAAGTTTTAGTTTAAGAGGGTCTCAAGATTAAGATTTCATATTGATATAACGAAGACATATTTTGGTTATGGTTAAAAAAGATCTTTATATGTGATCTCAAGTTGACTAAGATGAAGAAAAAATAGCAAGGTTGTTGTTAAAAGATCTCTACATTGAGATTTCATATTAACCCGAATGTAGGCACATTTTTGTTTTGTTGAAGCAGATTGTTAGATAGGATCTAAAGTTGACCCAATCGAAGTCACATTTTGGTTTTGGTTAAAGAAGATCACCAGATGGATCTAATTTGAAAAGAATCTTAGCTATTTTTGGTTTTGATTAAAGGAAATCTCCATATTAGGATTTTAGTTTGGACAAGTGTTTTTCACATTTTGGTTCTGGTTAAAGGGGCTCACCATATGAGATCTCAAGTTAACAGAGCTATTTACAAATATTATAATTATGGTTAAAAGAATCGTCAAATTAGGATTTTAGGTTAATTGAGTTATTGCATGAGATTTTGACACTAAGGGAACCATTAAGATGTGGAATTTTAGGTCAACCTTGAAATCAAGTAACACCAAGAAGTTCAACACTACAATAAAGAAGAAAGTGAGAAAATCAAGGTTTTAGTTAAAGAAAATCATCATATTGGGGTTTTAGTTTGATTATAGTTATGGTTGAAGGGAATTTCTACGAAAATTTTTTTAGATCAATAGAACTAAAAAAGTTTGAGAACTCAAAGGTTGTCAAAATAGCGAGTTGACTCTTATGATTTTATGAGTCAACACGTATTTACGTGCTAAATCGGACTAAACTCGAAAACTAGTAAAATTAGACTTGACTCGTGAAAAATTGGTAAAGTAGTAAAATTGGTCTGATTTTACAAGTTTACTAAATTTATGTTATGAACATTAAGTTAGTTTTGAATTTGGTCTTATAATATTTGTTGCCAATTTGGTGAGATTAAACATATTATTTAAACTATATTTTAGATCTAGTTGAAATTTAATAGGGAAATATTAGATACATGAAAATATATTTTGTTAAATTATTAGAGTAAACAAGTTTAGAAATATATTATTTTATAGAGTCAAAGTTACCTGATAAATCTTTCCAAATCTGTCAAACTAGACATTCATGTTAATCTTTCCAAATCTGTCAAACTAGACATTCATGTATTGTTTTGGACACATGAAATTACAATTTTTATTTGTTGAGATTCTAGATAGGAGAGAAACTAGACATCTCAATATTTTTAAATATATATGATAAACTCAGTAATTTATTCATACAAGAGAGAACTATATATTTGAAATCATGACTGAAATCTAATACGAATTTGTGAAAAATAAAGATTTAGACTACATGAAAAAAAAATAGAATGAATACTTTGTTTTTATTATCATATTTTATTTATTTATTTATTTAATGTTAAAAAAATATTTTTGATTTAATTTTTTTGGCGCATTAAACATGTTTAATAGTTTATTTTAATTATTAGACTTATGCTAGTTAATTACTAATTTAAACTGATTAGCTTGCAACCTAAAAACGGTTCATTATGACTTGTTATAATGAGAACAACCAAGTTGTTACGGGGTTCTTGTGTACTTACTATTATTTAGTAATTGCTAATATTGAAAATTTTGATTTTGAGTTTTTTCTTTCTTTCATGTCATTGATTTATTGATTTATACTATCTATCTTTATTATTTATTTAAATAACTAAATGTTTATAATATTGTTGACTCTCTTTATAATATTTTAATGCAATTTAATTTATTAACTAAAATTGTCGATATATAGTTAAAAAGAATATACTTATGTAAGGTCCATTTTGTATTTTTTTTAATGTTAACATGTGTATTATTGTTATAATCTAAATTTTTAGTTTTTAGTTTTTGTAAACATGTAATTGTGATGTTCATGAGTAAAATATAGTAAGAAATGTATATGTGTGTTTGTTTTTCTTTTATTTATTTTTTATTCTTGTTTCAAATATATATATATAAAATAACGATAAAGATATTATAAGTTTCAACAAGAAATTATAGGTTTTGATTAACACAAAAAATGTTTTATTTGCATACGATCAAGTATCTCAAAAAATATATAAAAAAATCATATCATTTATTATTTTCATACAAAAATTCTAAAACAATTATATTCGCATGCATCTCGGGATTTAGTAACCAGTTTACTGGACTTAGGATAATTTGGAAAATATTTCAATAATTAACATTTTTAATTCATGAGAATTAATGATAAAAATTATAATACAAATATTGGACCTATGCATAGATTGATCTTTAAATATCAAGAACTTGGTTTGCTGATTAAAAAGAGTATGTTTTTATTTTTTGGATTCAAATTTTAGAATCAACATCAGAGGATTTAATCTTGATTTCTCACTACTCTAAGAAGTTGGGTTTAACTTTCTTCATATGCAAAGATGCATGACTAATTTGTGACAATCGTTCACTGAAATGAGATGGATGAAATCAATTATTTATCTACAAAGACACAATCCCCCCACCCCGTATATATCGATAAAAAAAAAAAAGGATTTGGAGGAGTGTCATCCAAACATATTAAACAAAATGATGGAATCCATATATATAATTTATATCAATGTACAATAAACAATGTTTTAAGTTTATTTTTATAATCATCACCTCTTCCTTCTCTTATCCACACCATATCTGAATTTAAAAAAAGAGAAAATGTCAAGGAATTTACATTTTCCTTTCCCTCTCGTTCCTCCCCTCCACTTTCCATTTTCGTACAAACAATTTGTAGGTCACTATCAAGTTACACTGTGCCTTGAAAGATTTTGGAAGTGGAATTTGTTTTTTAGTATTTTTGTTTTTTGTTTTTTGTTTTAAAAAGATAGATTAGTAAGGAAGATGTCATTTGACATAGGATGCTGAATGCTTTTGACTGCTTGCTATAAGCATATTACTGATTCGTAATTTCTTCTTGCATCACATTATTTTAATCCTGATATTCCCAAGCAGCCCTCGTGCCATGGGATTCCCATTGTTAGCCGCTACGAAATACTATTATATTACATTCCCTAGCAAGATATGGAAGCTTAAAATATAGCTATTCACGTGATTTTTAAATCTAATTTGGAAAATGACTATTAAAGTTTTGTTGTAGAGTTGTTGTATCAATCTCTAATTCATTTTATTAATTGGAGTTAATTATTTTTATGAAAACAATAATGTTTTTTAATCATTTGGATATAGATCGACCTCTTTATTTTTGCATTTCAAAAACATTTTCGAAATAAATTGATCTTTTTTTTAGTTGCTTCAAATTATTTTTTTATATATTTTTAGATCATTTTGGATGTTGTAAGAAATTTCTTGAAACAACCTTATTTTATATTTTTTTATATCATATTCAATTTAATTAAAATCTTCATCTATAATCCTACATTTCTTGAAACAACCGTACTTTATAAATGGAACAAGTTTAATGATTATGACTTTTCAATCTCCTTTTCTCATATTTGCTAGAAGTTGTAAGAAATTTTAACTACACCTTGAATTTGAAAGAAAATGAATAGCACCTTCCAATTCTTGAAATTCCATTTCAAATCAAAGGTCTCATACTAGAATTTTAGATCTGAAAACATTGAAGTGACTGAAAATCAATTGTTATTTCAAATCAAACGCACATTGATTGCAAATTGCTGTTTGTGACCCCTCGATGAAAGCTACACTTTAGGAAGAGACAAGCAAATATTTGTCCGCATCTACTACTTGCCTTGCAGACCCACAGAGCTGCATTTCTCCAAGGACCCCATGGCTATTGCAATCGGTGCTTTACATGAGGTCCCCCTTTCAAAATGGAGGGGTGATCTTCTTCTTCTTCTTCTCTTTTGGCACAGGAATGTAAATTTACGTTCAAAAGTTTTGGAAGTTTTCTAAATTTTACATCTTCGAAAGCCCTCATGCTTTACAGTCACCGAAACAAATAAAACTGGTCAGTTCATTGAGAAAAGAGTTTTGAAAGGATACGGTGTAATGATAGAGGACTTGTAATCTGTGTATAGTAGGTCTCTAGTTCAAATTAGGACATATACTTCTTACAATAACCTGGAATAACCCGGAATTCACTCGTGTACTAGGTCTACAAAGTGTGTTTTTCAGAGATGAGGTTTTCTCGCTTTTAAAAAAAAAGGTGTAGAAGAGCTGAAGACGATCCAGTAGATATTCATGTATATCCAATTCATATGTTTTCTGATAAACCTAAAGACGCAGCACTCCAAGTGCCTTCTGTTCTTTCCTACCAAATAATCCAAATTCTATAGAGATAAAAATGCTAATCCAGTAGCAAGTTCTAATGAATTTCAAGTCACATATCTTTTGCTTTAAACCGTGGAGGCTTCGCACCTCGCCGAGTTCTGCAACAGCGGATTAGCCTTCCAACATCCTTTCGTATCGTCAGGAAAGCACAGAGAAGAGCAATGTGCATTGTTACTGCGTTGATCTGGATGCTTCTTGCGGGATTCATACTCGCAGAGTTTTTCAGGATGACTTCTCGTACAAATCCCCATAAGATGAGTAGCGTTCCGAAGAGGCTCATTCTGCCGGGTCTCACGAGACCTAAAACTGCTCCTGCCACCGTTAAGTAGCTTCCTGCCAGAATCTAGCGAAAACCCAAAAGTTCATGATTTCGGTTAAAGAAATCTAACCAATATATTATCATAAACGTTATGGCAGAGAGTTCATGATTTCAAAACGCTTGTCACAAACCTCTAGGTGCTGGAGATCAGTCGATGCGGAGGTTTTCCTCAGATTGGCCAAGTGATACAGCTTTGACAGTTTACTGTAGCTCGGGAAGGTTTTGTTCTTGATGTAAGATTTAGCAATGGCACCAGGATACAAGAGAGCCTTGGGCCCAAATGCTGGATAGAGCTCAGTTGCCATCAAGTGGGAGGACATGACCTCAATGGGTGAGCTACATGTTCCTGTCCTACATGGTACCCTGTCCAAAAAACAAGATTGCAAGACTTGAGTTTTTGTTTTCCCTTGAGAGATATCTTTTGTGGGTGAAATTGGAGCAAGGAACTTCTTTCAATTCTTCAGTACAGGAACCGATTGATTATAATTTAGGCCTCCATTTGTTTCTAGATATCATTTTTCAAGAAGAGAATTTCTATATTGTTTTTACTGTAGAATTAACATCACCGGAAAACTTGTAAGTTGTAAGATTTCAAAGAAAGATCTCACCTGTCCATCCATTTCAGAGGACAATAACTGTCTTAAGTAAAGCTTCCAGCCATATGTATTAAATGCTGATTTTACTATACACACACACACACAACAAAACACAGTAACCAATATATCAAAAAAAAAGTATTGAAGAAAACTCACAAGCGATAGCCTAGGTGATATATATAAATATATATATATACGGGACAGAAAAGGAACTGCACTGAGAATCCATTGAATTATTGAAGATATTTGGGAGTTAATTATAATAAAAGTGGATTCCAGTTTTGAATGGTGTGATCCCACAGGATGGAGAAAGGGTACGTCTTGAGTGAGGAATTGACATGGAGAGTGAATGAAGAATAATTAAACAGAGAAGAAAGTGATATAATGATAGATTACCTGAAAAGGGGAACTTGTAAGATTACGATAAAGAAATGAAGAAAAGAAGCAATAGACGAGATGATGCTTGCCCATCTATTCGAAGAAGCCATGATATCATCCGATGGAGAAGAAAAAGGACCCACGATGGTGGAAAATTGGAGGATGATCTTGCAGTTGTTCAACACGTTTCTTAGAAAACGATGTTTGAAAATGATGTAGATGAAACATAAAAACTTGCTTTTTCTCTATTTTTCTATTTTTGTTACAGTTTCTCCTCCTCACGCCGATCCCAAACTTGCAATGCAACCCTCTCTTTCTTTCTGACGTCAGGTTCTTCAGCCGAAAAAACCGAGTCCAGTGGAACAAGATTTTATCTTTTTTTTTAGAAAAAAAACCTTGCATTTATACATATTAAAAAAAAACCTTTTCATGTCAAAAATATTTTCCTATTTATGAAAAGAATGTGTCCTTCATGTGTCAAAACAAATTTTCTATATGGATTAAATAAATTGGCTTATGCCTATTCAATAATTATTATTTTTAATACAAAAAATTTAAAATTAAATAACATTATTCATTTTTTTGGAATAGAAATATGTAGGCATAGCATGGACAATTAAGCTAGCCCATTTTATATCTAGTGAGGCCCTTGCTGGCCCAACCTATATCTAAAGAGAGACATGGAAGGAAAATGTTTTCAAAATCATTTACCATAAGAAAAAAAGAAGTAATTTCCCAAATGAAATAGGATAAAGAAACTTATCAGCAACGTGTTCTTGCTAATCGAATAGCCTCTCACCTAGAAAACAAAACACAGCTGGAGAAACAATTCAATAAAAAAAAATACTTTGAAAATCAACAATTATCATATTGGTCACACCATTGTTGTTCAATCTTGTAAAAGCTACACTTTAATCATAAATACACCATAGCTTATAAAAAACAATAACAATTTTTTTTTTTATTCAAGATCACATAGCATGAAAATCCATGCTCTATTTAATCTAACTAAGACAAAAATTTAACCATTCTAGCTAAATTCATAGATTTCCATCTAATCCCTAAAAGGAATTAGAGATCGATGCATTAAGGTCTATTATAAAACAATTAGAGAGAATAACAAAAACACCCTATACTCCAATCATAACTTTTATAGTACATTAGCCACACATATTTAAAGTTTAAACTCTAAGCTAAAATGACTTTTCATCATGATGATGACACATTGATTTCTTTTATTTGAGCGCCTGCATCGCGTGAAAGTAACTAAATAGTTTAGTTAAATCATTTTTATCACCAGGAAAAGATCATTGAAAAAGATTGAACAATTTGATTAATCAAATGGTCCCCTAAGAAATCACTATTTTTCTCTTAACAAACAAAACTAACAACTTGGCAAGAACAATTTGAGAATGTTTCAAATGCATGAAAAAAAACCAAGTTGGAATTTTGGACAAAACTGAAAGCCCAATTGCAACCAGCATTGAAAGAAAACTCAAATTCAAAGTGAAATTAAATGATTAGTGGATAAATTTGCATAAACATTAGGTCCAATGATTTAATTATATTTATAGATCAATTTAATATAATCCATGGGCGAATTAAAGGTTTAATTATGTTTAAGAATTAATTTGAGTCAAATTAAAAAAAATAACTAAGTGAAATGACTTAATTATACTTTTAATAAGTAAAATAAATTTATCAAAGCCTTAAAGGGGAAGATTTGAGCTTATTTGAGAGGATTGTAATTTTAGAGGTTCAAAAGGATAAAAGTGCAAGTAAGGCCCCGTTTGTTTGCTGGAAAGTGGTTTCCTTTTGGAAAGTGAATTCCGGGGAAAGTGAATTCCTGGAAAGTGAATTCCGATGTTTGGCAGTGTTATGGAAAATGAACTGGAAAACATTTTCCAGTGTTTGTTTGTGTTATGGAAAATGAACTGGAAAATAATTTATTAATAAATTAATTTTTTTTACAAGTTTATCTAATATATATTAAATATTTAATATAAAATATTTAATCACTTAAAATAAAAAAATGAAATAAAAAAGTATAATGATGATTTTTTTTATTATATCCTATATTCATACATAGCTTATTTTATAAAATATAACAATATATGTCATATCATATTATATAGAAATAAGCTTGTGAAATATTTTGTAAGTAAAACTTATTCAATTTTAAAAGCTTAAAATAATTTTTTTTTTCATATTAAGAAAGCCAAATTAGTTTATGTTAAGAGTTATATATTTGAGTTTTTTTTTTTGGTATGAAGTATTTTTTAAAAGATAAATAGATACAAAAATATTTTGATGGGTATTTTGGATAAATATTTTTTTTTATGGGTAAAGGCAATTATCCCTTTAATATCGATCAAATAAACATCAAGAAATAAATATTTATACCTAACATCAAACATAGTTATGCATAAATATTACGTTTCGATATCATTGACATACATATTAGTTCAAATTACAAACATAAATATGCTAGACCGAATTAAACAAGTAAACATACTTGTCAAATAACAAACATAGTCTGAATCCAAATTTTGAACATATTCAAACCATCTTAGCAAAAAAATTTAGTATATGTTCTTGAGTTCTTTTTCTTTCTCTGTTTTTGGCCTCCATGCATTCTGATCAAATCATTTCCTTGATGTGCACTTACTCAGGCTGTTCAGCTGTTATGGCATTGGCGTACACCTACTGCAATCTGAAGACCCTGAAAACATGCCCAAGATTACCAAGATTAATCCCAAGGACAACCACTTCTCTTTCCAAGTATCTCTCTGTTGCTCTCTCCCTGCACGTACATACGTACATGAATACATGTATAAATACATACATAGTTAACTTGGATTTAGAATTAAGGTGGATTGCATGCCTTCTCCAATTGATATTTTCCTTTCTTCCACCAGATGAATCAATATTCAGTCAATATAGATTAGTTTTTGCACAATGATTTTACTATCGAGATTATGACCTCTTACACTGTGTTTGTTTAGAGGGGTTTCAAGGAGTACGGAAGGAAAAGTCTCGATGAAGGTTGTTTTCAGATTCTTTCAGGTTCAGATCATAATATATAAAAATATTTCGCATCAAGGATCAACAATACAGTACAAAAACCTACATTAATTCTGTACAGATTCAGCTTTTTAATACTCTAGAGTAATGCTAAATTAAACCTTTCAAGCAACTAGATTATCACCAAAACACAAACTTAAGTGACGTGCAACATTCCCACGAAATTCCCACAGATACAAAAACAATATACAATCAGAATCACAATTCTTACCTTCTTAAGGAGATCTAGCTAAGGGTAGGCTTTGGAAGATTCCTTAGTTGTAGGCATATTTGCACACAGTTAGCATCTCATTCTGCTAAAGAAGAATGTGAAAATCCCGTCTGATAATTTATGCACACCTTGATAGGCAACATTGGAGGTGCGCACTAGATGAAAACTGATAATTCTATTGTATTCTTATGCACACCTTGATAGCAATTCTATCCTTGTTTTCACTTCCTCAATTCTGACCACAATCACAAGCAACCTAATCTAACCCCAATATTTGTTTTAAGAATTGAATTGAGGCAGCGGCAGGGCAATATTATCCTAGTATTAAATAGATTACCCTTCAAGTAATTCCCAAATGAACCAAGGGAGAAGACTGTACATGGTAAAAACTATAAACATTTGCTAAAGCATCACAGAACCATGAGCATCAATATAGTTAAGGAAACCGAAGATGAATTGGCAGATTTTCAAGCATTGTTTAGCTACCTTTCTCCAAACTCAAAAGTATGTTTTGTTTCATTTTTTGGTTCTTAGGAACTTAAGTTTAAAAATCATCGTGGGAATTTAATTTTCTGTTTGATATTTATCAGGCAAATTCTGAAGCAACTTCCAATGGAAAGGGAGGTAGGAGTTATGATTTGAAGTCTGGTGGTGCTAAAAAGTTGGAAGCCGAAGTGGAAAGGCTAAAGCTTGAAAATGAGAAGATTGTTCAGAAAACTAGGTTCTTACCCACGCCCATGAATTTCTCATCTTTGTTCAGAAAACTAGGTTCTTACCCACGCCCATGAATTTCTCATCTTTGTTCAGAAAACCACATTAAGAACTTCACTTCTCAAGGAAAGAGCAGGATGAATATCACGGTAAAAAGAAAAAAAAGCATCGGCCGGCAGCCCAAACGAGTTGGCATACTTGAAGACAGAGAGGGTGTGGGCATACTTGAAATCAACACCTACGCACACGCCATGCTCTCAAAAACTCCAACTTCAAAACAAAACCCCAAAAAATCTAATCTACAAATACTCAACCAGATCGAAACTAAATCAAGAAAAAACCCAAGAAAAAATGAAAACCCACTTCAAAAATCACATAAGAAACAAGAAAAGGAGGAAGGCTTACGAATTCTTTGACGATGCCTTTGTAGACGAGGGTGGCAGGGGTCAATCTTTATCGGCCGTTCTCTTTCTTCTTCTTCACGCTGGCGATGCTGGTGGTCCTTTCTCTTCTTTGATTTTCGGACACAGAGAGGTGTTTCACAGAGGTGTTTTTCACAGAGAGGAATTCGGTGCAGAGAGATGAGGGAAAGAGATGAGGGACTGGAGAGGGAGGCGAGAGGAGGCGAGAGGCTAGGGTGCAGAGATGAGTGAAAGAGATGAGGGAAAGAGACGTGCTGCAGAGAGATGAGGGAAAGAGATGGGTCACGCGGAAAGTGTATTCCGCTCGTTCAGAGCGGAATTCACTTTCCGCGTGTTAAGTGAAAATTTAAATTGACCGGAAAAGTGGGGAAAAGCAATTCCGTTGACTTCACTTTCCAAAATGTTTCCAAACACTGGAAAGTGAGGAAAGTGAATTCCTGGAATTCACTTTCCTTGAAACAAATAAGGCCTAAATCAAAGTTTGAAGTTAAATTGATGGATAAATCGACGTGATGAGGGACTTAATTGAAAGGAAATCAGGAGAAATCAATCCAAATAGACCGAATTCATCTAAATTAAAAGAACAGGAACTGTTTTGAATAAAGAACAAAAAAGAGCTAGTCTGGCCCCACTATTCACTTTCCTCTTCCTTTTTCAAGTGAAAACGTTGGCCATGGTCTCACTTTACATATCTGTTTGATGCCCCAGGTAAGACAAATAAGACGCTCCTCGGGTAGCCTTGACAGCTTGAACGAGGTCAGTGTCAGCAATCATGCAAAAGCCTTCATCTCCTCCGCGCCGTGAGAAATACTAGAAGATCTTCTTCATCGGAAACCACTGGCCATGGAGGTACAGCAACTTCCTTCAAGCAACAATAGCAGAGTAACAGTCAGTCTTTTTCTGCCCACCATGATCAGCAACGACAGAGGTTGCCATTAATGCAGTAGCTTCAACAAACACAAAAACAGAAACCTAGAACAAATCAAGTGTAAAACCAAAATGACAAAAACTCAATAAGTAGGATTAAATATGATAACATATTTAAGGATTAAAGTTCTTAAGAACATGTCTCACAAACAATAAAAATGGAAAAAAAAAGTATTTTGAATCTAGTGTCAAATTTAATACTCAAAGTTTCAATATTTTATAACTAATATATTCAATGGAAAGATAAAACGCACTTAAACTATATAAGATTTTGTTTATAATTGTCTCTAAATTAAATTATAATTTTCAAAATTAAGAATTAAGTAATGTTAGGTCCCTTTTTACTTGAAAAGGTCAGAAGCTCGTAGCAAGTGAATTAAAATAAATTATAAAACCTGATTCTCAATAAATATAATATGGAATGATGAAATTAGAAAAAAAATATTATTTTTACCTATCTTTGACCCCACAAGAAATTATGAAAATAAAAAGGAAATAAAAAATTCAAGAGATTATACATGAACAAAGCTTATATAAGGTAGTGGTGAAGAACAATAATGAAAAGTGGGAATTAATTTTTGAGGATTTCATTATAATAAAAATTAATTTTTGAAGTCAATTTGGGTGTTAGTCGGAGGAAATTGAAGTCTGAAGGTTAAACTGCAAGTTTGAAAGGTTAATTTGGTTAAAGGGCTTAATTGTAAAAATATTAAAATTTAATGGGCAATTAGAGACTTCATTGAAGAAATCCCAAAACCATTGACTAAATTGACAAAGTAAGTAATTATAGGGTCTAAGATTGACAAAATCATGGACTAAAATAAATAAATAAAAAAGTTTGATGCTCAATTAAAGGTTTGAGTGCACAAATAAAAAACTAAGGAGCAAGATGAAAATAGCGTTGAACTTTGTGGGTGATAACAAATTAATAAAAATATCAGAAATAAAAATATAATAAATAATAAAAGTAAAGAGCGTCCTCTTATCCTATTCATATATTTTATTTGAAATGCCATGTTATCTTCACCAATTTTAACCTAACAATTTGACAAATGACTAGGTGATCTAGAAGTTTAACATGGGTGAAATTGCATGCAATTAAAAATTAAGAGGCAATTATAGGTGTAAGGGAAAGAAAATAAAAGAGTAGAAACAAACCTAAACTTTGTCAAATCTCAAATTAAAAACCCTAATATATAGGATTTAACCTAGATGACATATCATATGGGTTTAATGAAGTTTTTGAGTGACACGTCATTAAACCATTATTCAACTTCTTCTTTGACAACTTTGCTTTGTTGAGTAGTCATCTTTAGGTGCATGAATGTGGTGTCTCTAACCATCTTACAGGTTGTAACAACTATTATTAAATTGAGAAACACCTTTGCTGCAAAGTTCAACTACTTTCACAAAACATTTACATCCTATTTTTTCACTTAACTCAGTAACTTTTTATCCCTAATCAACCATTACTATGTTTTCAAGTTCTTGATTGATAAAATTAGCATCTCTAAAAAAATAAATATGAAGTTATAAACCTCCAAAATGAGCAAAAATAAATTTAAACAAAATATATGTTTTTTCTTTACCAAGTTCATGTGGTCTCTGAATATGTTTACATCAAAGTTGCTTTAGCAAGGCCTTAAAATTAGTCAACTAAGTTAGCCTTGACTGAGATATCTATTAGTTCATTTAGGCTATCATGACAACCCTCATGTGCTATTTGATTCTTATAATACATTACTACAAGTTTATCTAAATTCTAGACTTACTTGTCTCTAATTTTACCAACATCTTAAGTCCAACAATCACCCTTTTACATCGAATCTAACTATACCCATAACTTCTCAACATACCAATCCTGACTTAAACAATTTAAGACATAAAAAAAACACAATATAACAAATTTCCAAATGCCTCTAAAATTCCCTATAATGGGTGACCATTTGATGCTTAATTTTCTTCAAATTGGTTTTCAATTTCTTTATTAATATACCTTAAACATGTAATCGAAACCCCTTTTAACTAATAATTATATTTTTTTTGCATTTCCCTTAACAATTACTCATAAACCCTAAAATTGAAAATTTAGAGATTTCTTCTCTCTTTTCTAAAATTACCGTAACAACCCTTATTCTTCCTTATTTAGGTTGTTATAATGGTCTTTTTCTCAACCATACAAGGTTATCATGATAACCTTCATGTGTTATTTGATTCTTACACTACTAAAAGTTTAATCAAATTTCATGATTTTTTTGGTCTCTATCCAATAGTATACAAAGAAACACTAATTTTCAAACACTTACTCTTATTTTATCAAACACCTAATAGTCATCCCAAATAATCACCTTTTTACATCAAATCTAACTATAACTATAGCTTTAAACACACCGAACATGACTTAAACAATTCTCAAGCACTCTCATCATCATTAAAACATCAAAACAATACAATATAACAAATTTAAAAATTTCTTCTCACTCTTCCAAAACAAGAATAAAATGTAAAATTTATAGAAATTTAGTTATTAACCTTATCTAATACAACTTAATTTAATGAGTTCTTACTGATTTACCTAAAAAATCTCCTTCTCTTATTCAAACTCCAAGCTTTCCTACTCTAATGTTTTTTTTTTCCTTTTAAGCCCATTTTCATTTGCATTTTGGATTGGTCTTGTTTGATAAAAATCACCCTTGCACATTTTCTAAGCATAAAATCTTAGGAGAATAAAAATTAATTGGAAGAAAAATTAAGTAAAATCAAGTCACCTTTACTGTTTTAATGAATGTTTCCATATTAATAGGGAAGAGATAGATATGAAAAGAGAAAAAAAAAATACAATAACATTATTAATGAGTCCATGTGTTTTTTTATTATAATCTTGCTTGACCATTAGCAGCTTTATAAATTCCTTTCAAATTCTAATTACCCTGAAATTTTAACTCGATATAGAAAAATACATCAATACATTTCTTGTGAAATTTTTGTTCAATCAAATGAAGGATTGACAGTTATCCTTGACCTCATAGAACTAGATAGTAGATAATTACTTGAAAGCTTAGTGTATATTTAGGAACTCATGTATGATATATATTTTTAATTAGAAACATATGAAAATAATATTTATTTAATTTTTATTATAGCACTAGAATTATATAAAAAAAATATAAATTTAATATCTTATCAACCAAAATAATTAAAATAAAATAAAGGTATAAGCTATCCTCGCTTGACAGCTGGCAGCTGTATCCTCACTTGTCAAAGAATCTCGTGATGGCCCTGCCGGGGACCTGTTGGAGTGGTCAAATTGTTCATAATGAAATATTGAGCATACCGATGTGAAAAGTGAAA
This sequence comes from Salix caprea, assembly GCA_964035475.1. Lineage (NCBI taxonomy): Eukaryota > Viridiplantae > Streptophyta > Magnoliopsida > Malpighiales > Salicaceae > Salix > Salix caprea. Next base: position 3,950,023 of record OZ037759.1, on the reverse strand, counting down.
ACGACTCATCCAAAATAGCAGAAGTTTATTCGTCCGTTTCTTATTACTCGTCGTCATGATCTATCTTTAAAGTAGAGAGAGAGAGAGAGAGAGAGAGAGGTCTTTCTGGCCTTTTGTGTTAAAGAAATACTAACACTCACATGGAGGCCAGATCAGATCGTGCTTGTGGGTCACACACAACCGTTTTTCATCTTAAATAATTGCTTCGCTTTGTGACCTCAAATTGTATTTATATACGCTTCCATGGCCCAAACTTTAGAGAGAAGCCGTTTTGAAAAATGTGGAGCCACCTCCCATTTGATCTCCTTGCTAACATCTTCTCCTTCCTCCCTCCCGACTCCTTGGCTCGTGCCAGGACAGCATGCCGGTACTGGCTCACCTGCGCCACTTCATACCCCTTGAGCACCGCCACATCAATGGTCCGGCACCACCAAGCATGGTTTGTAGCTCTGCCCACACGCAGTCATGGGCTATGCTGCTATCTTCACAATCCAAATGCCGACAGGTGGCACGAGTTATCTCTCCAGTTTCAACCCGAACCGACCCGACCCGTTGCCCCGATAGGGAGCCTAATTCTTTCAAGACCCGCAGATTCTACAGCTCTCCAATTAGCTATAAGCAACCCTCTCACCAAGGAATTCAGGTACCTTCCACAGCTACAGATTGCGAGGACTAATCCAGCTGTCGGTGTTGTCCTCTTAGGCCCAACCCAGCACAGTCCATTCTTACATTTTCGGGTCTACGTGGCAGGAGGGATGTCCGCAGCCCCACGTGGAGCTGCCACGTATGTGCCCACAGTTGAAGTGTACGACTCGGAGGATGACGCGTGGAGGATTGCGGGGCCAATGCCGGTGGAATTTGCGGTGAGGCTAACGGTCTGGACCCCTAATGAGAGTGTCTATTCCGAGGGGGTGCTGTATTGGATGACCTCGGCCCGGGCCTATAGCATAATGGGCTTTGAGATTAAGTCCAATAAATGGCAAGAGTTGACTGTGCCCATGGCAGATAAACTTGAATTCGCCGCATTAGCTCAGCTCGATGGGAGGCTGGCACTTGTCGGTGGCAGGAGCGGTGGCGGCGATGCCTGCGTGTGGGAGCTGGATGAAAGACACGTGTGGAGTTTAAAAGAGAAGATGCCAGCTGAATTGGGAAGGAGAATTTTAGGGGGCAGGGCAAGTTGGGCGGCGACAAAATGTGCAAGGGGTGATGGGGCTCTATGCTTGTATAGAGATCTCGGGTCGGGAATGGCGGTGTGGAGAGAAGTCGGTGAGAGAGGGCGACGGGAATGGTTCTGGGTAGAGGGGTGTTGCTCGATAAAAGGCAAACAAGTGCGGAACTTGCCGGTTAAAGGTGTGCTGATTCACCCCAATCTTGCTCGTGCGTTCTTCAAACATAGATGATGAGGCATTGGGCGGATGCGATGTGAATCTTGCAGCAGACTGCTTGTTGTTGTTTTTATTATATATATTTTTTCATTATTTTTTCAACTTAATTTTAGTCCTTGTTTTTTTAAATGTTTTTTTTATTTTAATTTTGTCCATAATTTTATTTTATTTTTATTTTTTCTTTCTTCTAATTGCTCTTTTTTCTTTTTGTATTTTCATTTTTTTCTTACTTTTTGCATTCAAATTTTATTTTAGTCTCTTACAAATGAAGATGTAAGCTTGAAATAATCCGAAGACTCTTCTCTTACATATTTTGTTATTTTAAAAAGAAAAAACCTCGTTTGCTTACTAGTTTGTAATTTCCTCCCATCTAAAGTCATGCCATTTATCACTAATTCACTCCCTTTAATATTTTATTCAAAATCCATCGTATTTTCACCTCTTTTTTTACTATCCACTAATCCGATAGGTATATATATATATATATATAAGATTTGAAGGTATATCAAAATAACTCGTAAAAACCTAGGTATAATTTGAAAAACGTATAATTTACTTCATTAAATTAAATTAAAGAAAATATAAGATTCCAATATTTTTTTTTCCATAAGAGGGATATAAATCAAATGATACCTTTTTACTTGATAGTCAAGTTTCAGGACAGTAGCATTCCCTTAACACAAATGTCAAGCAACCATTTCCAAGGTTATGGATATATATCCTTCGCATCTCTTTAAATTTTGATAATAGGTACTTTCTTTCTCTACTGCTGTTGACTTAACTGATCGAGGATTATAATCAATCACTGCGAAAGGGACTGTATTGAAAAATAAAACATGATAGGGATCACGAAAAGATGAAGAGTACAGGTACCGAACGTTTATATATATTTGAATACATAAGTAACAGCATTTTCAAGTTACATCATCTTGGCCGCTCTTTTTTGAAGGATTCTCCCACATAATCCAGTCATAGAATGGACAAACCTCCGTAGGAGAAGTAAGAAATTGTTAGCATAGTTTTGTTGCATATATTATATGAACTATCATGATACATTTATGGATTATTCCCTAATTTTTATTCAAAGTTGATACAAAAATCAATGTTAAAATTTTGGACATTTTCGAGAGGCCAATCGTGCCACTTTTGTGCCCAGAAATGAAGGAAAATGCAGATTCAAGGTTAAGTAATTTATTATTGGATAAATTTTATGGGTCAGTTTTATTTAATCGCTGACCAATTTAAAGTGTAATCATATTTAAAAATTAATTTAAGGATTTAATTCAGTGTAAAGACTTGATTATACTTTAAATGAGTCAAAATTTTATTAAAGGCTTAATTGGTGAGAAATTAAGTTTGGAAGCCTAATTCGGGTTAAATTCAGAAGATCTGAATTTTCAGAAATGAAACTTCTTTGGGTGAAATTGGAAGCCAAAATTGAAGAAAAAAAATTGTTCTTCCCAGTTTTCCCGTAAAAAATGTCCTTTTTGTTTCAACTCATTTTATTTACTGTCTATTTTATATTTTTTGTATTTTTAATTTTATTTCAAATTTTTTATTCTAAAAAAAACTAGCATGCTAAGGCATTACCGACAACCATGTTTGTGCCATGCCGGCAGCCATAACCACCATTTACAGCACTGCAACACGTCATCTCCTAGACATCACTCACATGCCCTGCAACCTACACATTTAGTCTATAATAGGGGGAGACAACAAAGAAAAAAGGACGGGAAAATTTGGAAGAAGAAAAAAAAAGGAAACATAGGGGAGCAAAAAATAGTAAACACATAGATGAACAAAGGAGACAACGAGGGAATCATAAAATAATACAAGAACACGCTGAAAAAAGGCATACACGAGCAGCCACTAGTGACAGTGACACTCTTCCTTAGCACAAGCGCCACCTTCACCTCAGCATCGACGGTCTCTCTCTCTCCTGCAACAGTAGCACTTCCCGATGAGCACTAGCAACCTTCCCTCCAGCATTGTCAGTCTCTTCTCTTCACCGACAACACCTGCACAATCCAACCCTTGTTCAACCTTCCTTAATTTTTCTTATGCATTGGAGAAGAAGCAATTCTTCTTATATACAACAAATAAGATGGACATTGGGCACACAATTTTGATGATGATATTTGAGGGTTTTTTTTTTATGTTTAGTTTCCAAGAGAAACAAATTCTTCTAATTTCTTCGTTTCTATGTTTTAATTCTGCTTCTATTGTTCATTATTTTTGTGTTTTAATTAACAAATATCAACAGTATAATTCCAACAAGTATATGTATTTTTTCAACTTTTTTTGCCTTTTGGTTTTATGTAGAAATGGGTAGGAATAGTTCAGTAAATAAAACATAATTTTAGCTATTGATATAATTGTTTCGTTGGAGAGGTTAAATGTAAGAACAATTGCTAAAAGTATAATTATTTAAATTTATCGTTTCAGATGACTCTTGTGTTGGACATGCTCTTATCCTGGATCAATTAGGGTTCTCTATCAAACATGACTAGAGGTCTGGGGACATTTATACAGTGGAAGAATATTGGGAATACTACAAGATGTGTCTTTTTCCGAGCACCAATGGAAGCTTTGCAAGTTATTTCTTATGTAACAGAAATAATCTCAAGTATGGTAGGAGTTGTCATTGCATTAGATCAGGCTTCGAGGAATCTTGATGAAGCTCCAAAGATAATTTAAAGCCTAGAGGAATTCGTCTATGATCTCGAGAATTTGATGCGTCAAATTACGCAAAAACATGTCTACAAGATTCATAACCCCCAGTTCGATCACCAACTTCAAAGTTTGAATGTGTTCATAGAACGACTGCATCCAAACATTACGAAGGCAAGAAGGATTGTGTCAAGTAGTAGGGTAAGGAATCTGGACAAAAAAGTAGGAAAAAAAGAGGGAAAAATTATTACTAAAATCACATCAAGTTTCTATTTAAACAAGTGTCACTTTACAAAATAATACGTAATAACGATTCCAATTAACAAAAGAACACCATTTTTAGAGGTTATTTGAGTCCTCATGTGTTACCCTAATCAAGATGGCAGCTTCCACTAGCTGATGGTCGGTTTGCACATACTAACCTTTTCCTTTCTTCTTTGTTTACTTTAATCTCTAAATATATAACTTTTTAATTGATTTTTTTTTTAGAATTCCTGTGACAGAAGCACTTCTACACCCTTACATGTCAGGGTTGTATGATCCGAGACATGACCCCCCAGCACGGCTCCCAATCAATCTTGACATAGATGAGAATGTCGGGGAACATATGATGTAAAAAATGTGTGAAAAAAATGGACCTTTTCTATATTTCTAATTAGAAGCATGATGTTGAAAAAAAATGTTCTGTAATTTTACCATGATTTTGTTTTGACATTCTGTTTATTAGTTTGAATTTCTTAGCAGGACTATGGCATCCTGTAAATTGTAAATGGGCCTGTAAAATATCATGAAGTATCGTGCCAATGCTGATGCGTCAATATCTAGAATTAGTGATGGGACCATGAGGTTTCATATTTTTCACGTTTTGACTTGTAGCAATCCTTTATTTTTCAATCATCTTCATCTTCTTCCCTGCCCCGAAACAGATCCCTTCGGTGCCTGATTTGATAGGTTGCACATGAAAACCAACCACTTGCAGCACTGGAACCCCCTCATCTTACACACAACCTATGTATTTCACCGCATGTTTATGAAACAATGGAATTGCTCAAGGGTTCACTAGGGCATAGAAATAACTATTTAGGCATGCTATTAAACTCAAATTTAGATCTTGCAATGTTGGGAAATGGGCAACTTCAGGTTCATGAAATGATGAAATTCTGGTAATATAAGACATTCTGATGGTAGTGATAGAGATATCTGCCTCCATTTTCACACATTAGTCAGTTCTACTACCTGAGAGAACATCAAACGTAGCGAAGTTTTAAATCTTCAGAATTGTAGGGTCATCAAGAATCGGAAAGTCATCCTTGGTTGGCTCGACAAGTAGCTTCTTACCCTCCTACAAAGGTTGTGGTTGAGATTTTCGCAGTTTTCAAATGATTAGAATTAAAGGGAATACAATTGTTAATTGATTGTGGACTCACTTTTTGCTTATCTTTTTTCCATCGTTTGAGTTATTTTTTGAGTTTTTATCATGTTTTTTTTTCTTTTCAATTAGGTCTTTTTATATTTTGTTGGCTTGAAATTTGGGGTTTTAGTTTGATTTAGTTAACTTAGTATGAGCTTTTCATTGTGGAAAAAAAAAAAACTTGGATTGATGCTTGATTTTGAGAAAGAGATATTCATTTTTTCTTGTTTTCAAAAAATTAAAACTAAAGCAACTATAATTATATATGGACAAAAAATCAAATCCTTTTTAGTCAATAAATAAATTTCATGTGCGGAAAACGAGGAAACAAGAGAGGGAAAAAATGATTGCTAAAGTCACATCAATTTTCTATTTTAAACATGTGAATTTTTAAAAAATAATACTTAACAACAATTTCAATTACATAAAAAAGCTATTTTGAAGGTTATTTGAGTCCTCATGTGTTACCCTAATCAAGATGACGACTTCCACTAGTTGATGCTCGGTTTGTACACACTAGCCTTTTTTTTCTTCTTTGTTTACTTTAATCCCTAAATGTAGAAATTTTTAATTGATTTTTTTTTTATTTCGAATCCAACCAAAATTACAATCCTAAATCAGATATACTTAGGTCTTAATTATATAAAGAGATTTTATAACACATATGTTTCTTGGTTCATTTTAGTAAACACAATTATATTTCGTTGCACAATCTTATTTTTCTTGAATGTTGTAACAATCATTGACAATGCCTACACATTTTTTTTTGGCAATTAACTGTATAGAGTATTCATCCTAATGTTGATCAATGATTTATTTGAGTAATGTTTTTGTTATTTTGAAAGATTTAAATTCCTAATGTACCTATTTACAACCCCATTGAGCCAGCCAAAAAGCAGACATCGAACATCAAAGGAGCGGTCAAATGTGATTTAAGATATTTTATTAATAAAACCGAGAAATTTAGTGGATTAGTTTTTTTCTTTTTTTAAAAAAAAAAACTGCATTGTCCACGCTTAATTAATTGATGGAAAGAAAGTCAATTTTAATTTATTAAATTAATCATTCGTCTGAGCGATGAAGGTGCCAGCCAGCTACGACAACATGTGGGAGGTCACATTTTCGCTTGTTTAATAAAACTCCACTGGCTGTTAATTCAGCCATTTTATTATTGGGTATTCGATTGCGTCATATGTCGTCATATGTTGTTCCATCCTTTTCCTTCCTTCTCATATTTGTTCATCAAAGATTGGAAAGTATTTTTCCTTCACATAATATATATTTGAGAGTTGATGGATTTATATCTTGGTTGAAATCAAATTATTTGCTTAACTATAAGTAAATTTAAACTATATAATAACTCTTGAAATTAGAATAAAACACTTCAAGGTCAATTATATTATTTATAATATATGCAAAAATAAATTAGCAATTTTAATTATTTTATTCTTGATTTAAAAATTATTTTTGTTTTGAGAGATTATTGTAGCAATTTAGAGGATCTCCACTCTAATTTACTTTGACATATTTTTATATAAATAAAATTCAATTATATTGTGTAGGAAGTTGTATAGCTAGTTGCCCTAAAATCGAATTTTTTTCATGGAAAAGAAACTGATTAAGCACGAAGTTATTATGGATTCAAATAATAATAATAATAATACTGATCGTGTATATTATTAGTGCCTTTCTCTTTTAAAAAATATCTTGAGTTGGAAACCCTTTGTTCCAATCCAAAAATAATAATAATAAACTATCATAATAGAAACCGGATGACACAAGGAACAACTTGTTGCAGGTGAAATAGATGCCAAAAAAGCCTTCAATTGATATGAATCTTCACTTGGTTATGAAAATCCACAAATCAAACGCTGTGCTGTCTTTGTTGAGCTTCATATATGATCAAACAGGCTCTCGGATAATCGTTCCAGCAATTCCTTTCCCCCATTACTTAGTTTTGGCTTCAGTTTATATATATATATATATATATATATATATTAACGCCCTTAATTTTACATGCAAAAACAGTACATGCTAGATGGTGCATGCTAAAACAAAGGCGGCTTCGCGTGGAGGATGAGTTAGGTAAGGGCCAGCAATGGCGAAGACATACAAACCAATCACTAACCACGTATTTATTTGCCCACATATTATATTAAACCTGAGTAATTGATCGTATAATACACAGTAAATAGCATATGAAATCACAGGCCGGACAGTAAATCAAGTGAATAAATTTACAAAATAGTTATTTTACCATGATAAAAGAAAATTACTACAATCTTTTTCGAGATGAATCTCAACAGAAAGAACAAGGCTGAACAAGTCTTGTTATATTTGACCAAGTTGCCTTCTTGTGACCTATCTCTCTTTAACCGAACCACCCGACCATTGTTTATCTTCTTGTTTTATGTCCCTTTCTATAAATATTAGTATATAGAAAGAAGAGAAAAGTCGTATATGAATGATTCATTCGTTTATAGCCAGCGCCCATTGAGAAAGGTCTAGAGAGAGAGGGAGAGAGAGAGAGAGAGGATTCATTAATGGCCGGCTTGCAAAGATCTGCTATGTCTTTCAGGAGGCAAGGTTCCTCAGGGCTTGTATGGGATGATAAGCTTATCTCAAGAGAGCTGAACCGAAAACAAGAACAGGAAGAACAAGAGCCACAGCATGATCAAAAGATCACAGATATCAAGCTAGAGAACGAAGTCAGACCAACTTCAAAATCATCAACGACGCCCAGCATCACCATTGAGAGAAACCGGTCCAGCGGCGGGCAACGTGGCTACCGCACCGGCAGAGTGTCTCCGGCGATAGAGCCTCCCTCTCCAAGGATGTCTGCATGTGGGTTTTGTGGTGCTTTCGGAAAACGAGCAAAGAATCATCGGAAAAAAGCCGCTATGGGCAGATCATCCCGTTAGGTTTCGTTATTTCGATGGAATATTCCTGTTGAAATGAGGTGTGGTTATTTATAATAGTATGGGCATATTCATACAGGTTTGTAGTTTTGTTAAAACTTGCCAGTCCATCTCAATAAAGTGGGATATAGGAGTTCTTAGAAGGAAAAAAAAGTTACGGATTGCATTTTTGTTGTGTTAATTTATCGTGGCGGTCTATTTTCTTTTTACATGTTTAGACTATGTGTATATGGTCTCGAGCACTTGATGATTTTATTTTATTTTTGTGTACAAAATCTAAATTTAATTTTGTTTCTCTTCCATGTCTATTCAAGTTGCCTTGTATCCGGAATCTTACTCTAAACACACATCGCAAAACTAGCTGAAATTCTTGAGATATGGGATTTTCGCTAGATTGGAACATGTTGTAAATGACTGGATTTTTATTCTTTTTAGCTGGGATTAAGGATTTGGGATCTTCCATCGCTCCCAAATTGTCGAAGAAAACGCAGAATCTAGGTGAATCTAACCTTCCAGTTCTGCTCAATCTTGGAAGAGATTTATCGGGATCACCAGAGGTCGCTGACCCTGTTAAATAGGTTGTCGCAGTTCGTCAACTATTTGGAATGCTTTTCTCCACTCATACAAGTTAATTATACAGCTTTAAAGAGTGAGTGAAAGTGAGTGGCTTAGGTGGTGCTTTACACCTATTTCCCTGCAGTTTTATTCTGATACGGAAGTAATCAGCATCCACCGAAATTTGAACCAAAACCCCACCACTGCACTAAATGTTAGGTCAGCTAGGCTGTGGTTACAAGATATCTAACCTGAGTCATGGTTAAACGAGTCAAATCATGAGTTGCCCAGTTTACTCGGAACCGGCCTCCGAAAGTTTGCATTTAATGTCTCTGGACGAATTATCATACAACACAAGCCTGTCTTTCTGTGCCAAAGAATTCACATGCGCTCGGATGATGATGCCATGATGGTTTAGTTACAACCACATGGTTGGATAAGAATCCTCCGTTTTTGTTTTTATTTTTATTTCCCCTTCTTGGGTGGGGTGAGGCGGGGTAGGTGGATTTAAAAATTCTCTCATGACGTTGTCTCATTAAAAATACCACCTGATTATTATTTTCTTAAGAGTAATGAGTTAAATGTCTAGTGGGGTAAGTAAATGAATGATTGTTTAAAAATATCAGTAAAACTTATTTGAAATTAACTGAACCGAACCACTTTTCTAGTTTATTGGTTAATTTCAGTTATAATTTTGTGTGTGTGTGTGTGTGTGTGTGTGTGTATTAGGTTTGATTTTGATTTTAGAAATAGAAAAAAAATCAACATAAATCAAACCACATATAAATGGTAGCCATATATATATTGGATAATTTCAGTTAGAATATGTATAAAATTGTTTTCATTCTGTAATTAAAGTAGGCAATTTGAGACTAAGCTCTCTTTCTAAGCGATCTTAAAAGCACACCTTCTAAAAGTACACTTTCTATATTGGTATAATTTATTTAGAGATGTGTAATAAATTTTCTTGGATGATAGTCTCAAAATCTAAACCTAGAAGTTTAAAAACATAACAACCCTCTTTAACCACCAGGCTAAACTTTAAGGTTACACTTAAACTCTTTGCTTTTATGATGTCCATCCTATTATGTTTGAGCTAACATAAAACTTTTACTTCATTTGTTTCCTTTTATGATGTCCATCCTATTATGTTTGAGCTAACATAAAACTTTTACTTCATTTGTTAATTTTATTTTCGCGTGGACACTTAGATTATACTAGTTTACAAATTTGTGTTATGTTACCGATTATTTTCTTTTAACGTAACAAAATATATCTAAATTGTAGAGAGCTATTTGCTATTATTATTAAGTCTGGTCCATAACAACAATCATGAAACCTCCAAGTTTGACTCCTTGTTTAAACGAAGTTTAAAATTAAATTATATGAGAATTGTTCTGATATAACTCGGTAAGTCCAAAGATAACTCAATCAACCTGTAAAAAAATCCTAAGAAAAGAATTAAAAATTAATAGGATGTGTGTGTGTGTGAACACTATTGACCTGACTCTTTCGTCATCCCAATTTTTCTTGTTCCTAGAATCACTCCATTTAAAAATTTATCTAGAGTTTAAGATTTATCTAGGCATGTAAGATAATTTAAATATGTTAAGAATATAAATGCAATAAGGAAATTAATAGGATACATACACCTTTTCATGTTGAAGCAATTGTCCAAAGTCTTTTTGTTGTTGAGAATAAAAACAATCTTCTAATTTATGCCAAAACTTTATGGTTTTTTGTGTAGATGAAAAACACAAAATTTCATTAAAAAGAGTTTTGTTAGATGAAGGAACCTTTATATGTGAACTATTTTTGCTCTTTTATCTATCATAGATGTGCACTACAAATGCCCAATGGAATCTCTTTAATTGTCACTTAATTTAAAATTTACAAGAGATATATGGTAAAGATATTTTTCGACATCTTTTTACTTGGCTAATATGACACCAATTGTAAAAGTGATAATATCTTTACAGAGTTTAAAATATCTAATAATTGGAAACACTCACACTTATAAAAAAAAAAACATATAAATTATAGCAAATTATATTTTATAATCAAGTACTTCCTCCTTCCATGTATTAAAATATAATGCATCATCAAAATAATCACTTAATGAGAAAATAAACTATCAGTAAGTCATTTGGGTCAAACTTTATATATTTCAATATATATATATATATAGTATGTGCACAGAACATCACTTTAATCTCAAAAAATAACATAAACAAAAATATTTAAACAATCAACTACAATCCACATGTTTTCTATATTGTTTTGCCATAAATGCTTTATTCATAGGATCCAGAAGATCCCCATCCACAAGCATCAAATGCATCAAATATATTAAATAAAAAATAAAGATATATAAATCTATAATAATCATTGATTATTAAAATAAAATACCTCAGACTATTCAAATATGGGGTACTAAATGGTCCATAACTATCGGTCCATGTGAAAATAAGCAAAAGAAAGATAATTAACATAGAGAAGCGAGTGAGAACGAGGCAATAATTATTTATCAATTTGTCACTGTCAATTAGAAATCATACAGAGAGCATATATATATACACACAGACACTAGCCAATGCCCCCGCGCCTCGTCGCGGACGGCACCATATTTTTTTCAACGTAAAAAATATTAATTGTGTGTATTTGCAAAAATAATAAATTTGTATAGAATTCCTATCAAGTGCAAGTTTTCTATAAAATATATGAATTTTAAATCGATATAAATTTATCTGTTTAGTAGTTTCCAACGAAATAATCAGCATAAATTTATCATCATAATTAAAAAAGCAAGAAAACTCGGATATAAGAATTATTGTGTTCAGTGTATGAGGATTAGTTTATTTTATAATTCAATTTAAATCAAACAAAAATAAATTATAAATTATGAAAATACTTGTAATAATCAAATAACAAAAATAAGTAGTTAATTTTCTGTCAACAAAAAGATGAAAACATAAATTAAAAATCCATCCCTACGTTATTGTCATTATCATTGCTATAACAGCTAAAATTATTATAAACATTACTGTCAAAACAATTAAAATATTTAATTTTCCCTGAAAAATCACTAACATTTCAGGAAAATTATTAAAAAAAAATCAAAAGATTTTTATAAAAAATAATCAGTAAAATTATCATTATTATTATGCATATAGTAAAATCATAAAAATCATCTAATCTAAAGAACAAATTAAAAAACAGAAAACAAAAAAAAACGAATAAAGGAAAAAATAGAGCAGCATTAATTTTAAATGATCATTGACATAAATTAAAATTTCAGGAGAATCATTAAAAAAAATCAAAAGATTTTTATAAAGAAACAATAAAAAAAATAATAACAAAAATTATCATTATTATTACGCAAATAATAAAATTATACAAATCATCTAATCCAAAGAACATATAAAAATAACAGAAAATACAAAAAAAATGAATAAAGGGAAAAAGGGAACAATATTAATTTTAAAATGATTACAAACATAAATTAAAATTCCAGGATTTAACCGATTAAAAATAAAACCCAAATAAAACAAGAAAACAATTAAATACAAAAAATAAAAGCATAAATGCATAAATACTAATAAAAAATAAACATTGTCCAAGAATTAAAAAAACATCAAATGAATTAATATCAAATAGAAAATTCAAAGAATAAGGACCGAAATGAAAAATAAAATATATATAATTAATTTCAACTAAAGGATAAAATTGAAACAAATAAAAACTTTGGGACCAAAATACATAATGGAATAATAATAATAATTGTTGTGTAATTTTATAAAAAAAATTCAAAGAAGGAGGACTGAAATGAAAAGTAGCATATTAACCAATTTCAATTGGAGGATCAAATTACAACAAATTCAAACTTCCATACCGAACAAATTCAAGGAACCAAAAAAATATCAAAAATCAAAAGAATAAGGACTGAAATAAAATATCCTTATATACGCAGTTTTAATTGAAGGGCACAATTGAAAATAATAAAACTTTCAATTAAATCGGCCTATTAAAAATTCAATTATGCTATTGGACTTTATTTTGTCCTTTAAATGGCTATGTAGTTGTAGTGTGATGGGAGAGATTCGTACTATTGTTATGTAACTAGTTTGTTTTGCTCAATCCCTATAAACTAAGGAATTACATGTGTTTTCTATTTTCTAATTAATTGAAGGGAATATTTTGAATCTAATGATACAAATAGTAGAGGGAGAAAAAGAAAGAGATCACTAACGATCCTTTTTTTTAAAGTTTTTTTTTTCCTTTAAAGTCATGTTTAATCATTTAAATCTTCATGATTGTTCTTTTATTTCTAATTTTTTCAACTTTGTTTTTCATTTTTCTATTCTTGGTTTTTTTTGGAAAATTGCAATTTGTTATGAATTTCATCGTTGGATCAATAATTATAATTTGTTATTCCCTCATATCTAGTCCTCATTTTTTTTTTAAAAAAAAAATGGGTTCATCATTTTTGTTAGTTTCTTTTCAATAATTTTACCACGATCTCATAGCTTAGGCAACAGGTTAGGCCAAGTAACCCTAGAGTTTTTCTAAGGTTTTTTTTCCAATTTAATCCTTTAAATTTTGGGTTTTTTAAAACAACTCAAGCTTTGTCATTTTTTCTATTTGTTATTATCTCACGTTCTCTTGTTCGTATGATCTAACTTGTGAGTATTGATGTCTTTACCTGAATTTGGAGGTGTTTTATTTATTGAGCTTTTTTTTGTTGAATTGTATTTTTAATTCATCATTTTATATCTTGATTTTTAGTTATTGGTCATTTTTATTTTGTTTTAGTTTGCTTTCTATAAAGCTAGCCTAACCTCATAACTCGGGTTGACTAGAGACAATCTACTTTTTAATTTTTTGTGTTTTATCTTTTAATATTAGGTTATCTTTATAATAAGTTTTGCAATTTTTTTGTCTCTTAACAAGCTCTCTTTCTAAGTTTCTATAGTTATTGTTATCACCATTTCTTTTAAAATTTGATCTATTGATTTTTCTTGTTTTCTCCATCATATAATTGAATGAAACCATCTTGTTTCACCTAGCAAGGTACATGACTCAACTCATTAATTTTTTTCATTCTATAAAACACACAAGAAGCACTTGAACATTGTATTTTTCATGTAGCAAAAAAATTAGTTCAACCCATGAAAAATAAAGAGACACCTATCTATTGTAAACTATGTATACTCAAGCATGTCCATAACACAAAGGGATTACAACATGTATAAAGCAAAATTAAAGTTGTTAATTGGATATTTCATAAACTAAAGAATCAAAAATATTGATCAAGGGTAACAAGACATCTTATTTTTATAACAAATAAAGCTAAAATGAAAGGCAAATTTGCTTTTCAAATAGGCTTATTTTACTATTCATCACTATAGTGCAATTATCATTTTTCTCTTTAAGAAAAATCAAATGCCTTTGTGTTATAGGTATTTAGATCTTTTCACATGATCTTCTAATTGTTAAGAGATTGATCGGGTGTAAATATGTTTTGTTTTTTTAAAACAAATTAAGCAATGTAAAATGACTCAATTAGCCTTAAAATAAAGACTTTTAAAATGCTATTTTGTTGTGTCGTTAGAAGTGACATCACAACCTCTTCATTTTAGGGAAAAGCGTGTTGGTGGTGGTGGTGCGTTTTGTCATCAATGAGGCTTTCTTTGTTTTTTTAGTCCTTTTTATTTGCTCGTCTGAAAATCATAGCTTGGTCTTTTTTTTATTGATATTGCAACTTCAATCCTTATTATTTTTATTTTAAATTTTTTTCTCGTCCTTTTCATTAGAGTTTTATTTATTTGTAGTTGTATCCTTCAATTTTAATTTGTCATATAACATTTCTCCAATTCAATACTTATTCTTTTGATTTTTTTTCTCCACCCTTTTGTATACATTTTATTTGTTTTGAATCGCATCCTTTAATCCAAATTTATGGTATATTCTAATTTTTTTTTTTGTATTCTTTTTAGTATTTTTGTTCCTTTTGTTAAAGTTATTTTCTTTTTAATCTCACCCTTCAATAAAAAATTTGTAATTTCCCCAATAATTTATTTTTATTTTTATTTTTATTTCTATCCTCATTCATTTAATTTAGTTTTTTTATTTTATTTTGGATCTTTTTGTTTAAATAATTTTCTCCCGAAATTTCATCATTCAACGTTTGATTTGTTGGCTTGTTTCATGATTTTCCATGTGTAGTAATTTTAGTCTAATGAGTCAAGTCACGAGTTTAAAATGTTGATGGGTTGACATCTTTTTTTGGCTTATTTTCATTTTTAATTTTATTATTCAATATTATTTAAAAAAACTACTTTGTAGTTTTTTTCTTTTTTATCAAGTTATCATTATCTCATGATCAGAGACGCAGGTTTAACATGTTAACTCAAGCTGACTTTACTCTCATTGCTAAAGTTATATGTCTGTCATGCTAAGTCGAGTTAACTTAGGGTAGTTTTTTTTGTCATTTTTTCTCTTTTCCATTCTTCCATATTTAATTAGATGAAAATAACTATAACATTCTGTACTCTTAAAAAAAATCTACAAGTTATAGTGATCATTTTTTTATATAATTTTTATTTTTTTATTTTTGCCGGTCTTTTTTTTTATTTGATAAAAATAAAACCAATTTATTTGACCAATCAAGGTTATAGCTCAGAGTTGTTGAGTTTTTTCTCTCTCTTGTGACACTTAAATATTATTTTTTAATAAAAAAATAATACAAAACTGTGACGGAGTGTGGGCCATATATAGTTGGACCTAGCAAATGCCATTAACTTCATTGTTAAAAAAATATAATTATTTAACCCTTTAAATGTCTTTTATGTAAAATACTTAATATTTGTTTTTCTTTTACATTCAAACACAACTCTTCCTCTCACAAAAATATCTTTAATAATTTGAGATTAAAAACTTGGAATCTAGTTTTTTTTCCTAGACACTGTTAGTCTGTTACCATTCATTCGATGCCAATTTGGGCTTTGTTAGGGAGTTGTATGTATTGAAGAGATGCATGGACTTCCGCATCTATAGATAAATGATGAATTCAAGATGGAAGAAAATTGAACGCAGGGGTTAGATTACAATTCTAAGAGAGTTTGGGATCAAAGTGAAAATGATTTAAAAATCTGAGGATCAAAGTGTAAGGAATAGATGTTTTAAAAATATATTCCGTTTAAAAAATGAGAATTAACTACGGCTTGTAATCTTAAATGTATATTTATAACATGTGTTTGAAAACTCAACAGGAATATAAGTTTATTTTCTCAATGTTTCTCATTCAAAAATTATTAATTTTCGAGGAAAAAAAACATATGGGCCCTTGTGAACATAGGGGCTGGGATGACCTAGTGTGGAGGGTTCCATGTATGTTGGGCTGGGCTTCTGTGTTTGTAATTGTTATATATTTTTATTTTCTTAAAATTGATTCTTTTTATGTAAAATTTGATATAAAATTAAGAATATAGAGGCTTTATGAGATGATTGTCGCAGGTTTCCTTAGAAAAGGGGCATTGACTTCAGTCGAAAACTAGCCTAGACCGATGAAGCTCGGAAAAGCAAGATTGCTGGAATGGAAACGGCAGAACAAACAAAAGAAATTCATCTTTTGGTTTTTTTTCAAAATTTTATTTAACCCATAGAGTAATTTTTCATATTATGGTGGGAAAGTGAAACCACAATCAAATTTTAAAAGATTCTTTTTTTTATTATTTTTGTAATTCTCTATCTATTAAAATCAATGAAATTGATAGACGTATTTCTATATAAAAAAAACATATATAAAAATAATGTCATTTTAATATGTTTATTTTGGATTATAATGGCTACATGATCAAATCTACTAAAAATATTAACTAAAAAGTTTGACATGAGAAAATCAAGTGTTACAAATGTCATACTATGAATAAAAAGCTTCTAAGATATCTCATGGATTTGTTTTGTCTTCATCTCACTATGCTTAAAAAATTCTTGATAATTTTTTTATAAAAATGACAGTAGTATTATGAAAACATAAATGAACATCAAAATCTATGTGCTTGTTTGACTATAGATTTCTAAATCTTTTTTTATCCACATGGTCTGTATCAATTGATATTAGAGTAATACATCAATTCACATTAGATTTCATGTTATTTTATTATTATCATAATTTTATCTATACTTATGGTAATATATAATATATGCAATAGATTATTTATTATCTAGTTGTTTATAATTTAGAAAAGAAAAGAAAAATCAAAATCATAAAATCAGGTAAATATGTTTTTCGAGAGTAAATTAACATCCAAATAAGGTGATTGTTATAACCTGGCATCCTAACAACTTTTTAAGAAGAAAAAAAAAACAATCTTAACTGGTAAACATATATTATATTGTACGAGACTACTTACACTAAAAGAAAATGATATTATCACTCTTAAAATGTCATAACTAAGATAGGTTGCATTTACAGTTTTGTCTTGAGTTGTTAAAGGTATATTGTGTTATGTTATTGATAGTCAACCTATAATATTCTCGACTCTAATATAAGTGAATATTCAACTATAAATACTTTCAATTAAACATTTTCAATTATGGCATTGGTAAGTATTGCATGAAAAAAGAGTTTGATATTCCTAACTTTGATATCGATGAATATAAGCTAAAAGTTAATTCTAATTCTAATGCTCATATTCCTAACTATATTGTTAGTGAATAGTAAGAATATTCTCACATTGATAATATAAATATTTATGGCTCCTGTGTTAGTGAATATTAAGATGATATTTATAATTTTGGCATTGGAGGATAGCAATCCAAAATTAATGTTCCCGACTCTAGCGTCATGAATACAAATTGAAAATTTATTTGGATAAAAATAAAATGATATTTTTTGAAAAACTAAGAAGTATATTTTTTATTTTTTAATGTTCATGAAGATGGCTCACTATGATTCCATTTACATCACATGAATAACAAACATTTTTCAATTTTTAAAAGACAAGGTTGATGGTTTTGTTATTGTTAAATTTTAGGCATGTTAACACAATGAGTGTTTTAATTTACGTCAAGCTTTTAAGGAGTTTGATAAATTTGGTATTGATTCTAAAAATACATGCAACAATAATGTTTTATGTTTCCATAAAAATGATAAAACACAAGTATTTTTACAAAGCTAAAAATGAAAAATGGTTTTATGTTTAATTTTTTATACTAAATATAGTTTTCAAAAATACTAAATTATGAAAACAAATCTTTTTAATAATTGTCAATGAGAAAATTAAAACACTTAATCAATTAGTTTTTTATCCATATATCTAACACATGTTAGAAAAATTATGCAACACAGACACATATCTTTTTCACTAGTTCACTTGCACACCCTTCAATTATACAAATTTACAATCTTATCACAATTAAAAATAAAAAAATCACAGTTATCTCACTCTCTCTTTTTTAGTTGTTCTGAAATTTCTATGGTGGGTATCTTAGTGGTGAGATTTCAGTGAAATGGATGGTTGTTGGTTTTAGTGATTTTTTAGAAAGAGGGTGACAATCAGTTTTGGTCATTTTTGAAGGAGAGAGGAATTGTTTTTAACAAAAAAAACATATGTGCAATAATTCAAATTTGTATAGGCAGAGGAAAAATTACAGGGATGGCATTATTATTGTTGTGGTCAGCGTGCTCTGATTGTTATTATATTTTAAAAACATTTAAAAAAATAAAATTTTTTTATTTTTTATTTAATAATCAAATTTTTAGATATTTTTATGTGCTGAGATTAATAATATTTTTATAAAAAAACATTATTTACTATATTTTTAAATAAAAAATATTTTTTAAAATAATTTCAGTCACATTTGTAACTTTGAAAGGTTGACGTTGGTGGTGTTAGGGAAATTGATGGCGAGGGAGATAAAGAGTGTGTTTGGCATGGTTGTTGTTGTTGTGGTTGAGGTTGAAAAAAGACAGTTTCATGAAAAGCGTTTTTAGTTGGGTTCATAACTAAAATTGAAGTGTTTGGTTAAAACTATGGTAGAGTTTGAGGTTTAATGAAAAGCAGTTTTGTGTGTTTGGTTATCATGTTTTTCATATTGTTGTCAACTTGTGAAATTACTTTAAAGGACACACACGCGCATGCACACGCGCACACACAGATATATATATATATATATATATATATATATATATATATATATATATATATATTGTAGATTAAATATTGTAGATTAATACTCATAACAATAAAATATAATTAAAAATTCAAATAAATTATATATTTGTTTTTATTCTCCCATCAAACTACTTGTGATTTCATCACGAACTAAAATTGACACATTAATGCCTCTGAACAACATCTGATAACAATATCCCATTGGTAAAAACATTTGCGATCCAGTTGTAGAGATATAATTCTAAGGGCAAATCCAGTTGCAAGTTTTTGATTCATAATCAATCAAAAAACAACAGGGTTGTGGGGTGAAACGAAGTCATGTACCTTTTTCTTTCATCAAGACTAATCTTTATCTACTAATTTTTTTTTAAAAAAAAATAAACATATATATTTAAAAAAAATCAAAGTGGGTTTGACCCAACTAAATGGGTTGGCCCAGCCAAGTTGGGTCAAAATGCCCAACTCTCCTAGACTTGGGCTGGGCCGAGAGGAGGTCTAGCCCATCTCGAGTGTATAAAAAAACCACAAAATAGTGTGTTGCAATCATCGTGAATTAATTCATGAAATTACTGTAACAGGTGAACAGTAATATGGCCGAGTGTGACGAGAGGGTCACTGGTCGATACCGATGGGTAGAGGAGGTCAAGGTGGTTCTTACTATGGTTTTGGCGTCGCAAATAATACCCTGTGGTGGCCGGTAGGATCTTCGGAATGTTACAGCTGGTGTTGCTGATGTCGGGGGATGTTGCTGCTTCTGGGGAGAGAGAAAGAAGCAATGGCCGTGACTATGGAGGAGAGAGAGGGAGCTGGCGTGACTGCATGTGGAGAGAGAGAGAGAGGCAGACCGCCAACGACAGTAATGGAAGGAAGGCAACGGTAATGGTGTCAATCCTTACGCGATGGACATGGAAGTAAAAGTGTTCACCATCTGTTATGTTCATCTGTAAATGGTTGTTTATCATGTTCCTGTGAAAGAAACGCACATAATAAATATATATGTGAAAGAAATATAGGCAATACACGAGAAACAAAATGCAGCCAAAAGCATCAATTTTCTACTTCTAGTAAACGGTGGTTCGCCATGTTTTTTGTGGGTCCCACCGCAATTAAAATTGCGATTTTATGATTACCAAACGCGTGCAAACTACATTTTTCTTAAAACATAGTTTGCACCGCGTTGCCAAACGGCCACAAAAACACGATATATCTGTTTTGTTTTTCAAATAGAAGAGTGCAAGTCTTTTGTTACCACACACGTTGCCAAACTTTTGTATAGTCAGAGGTTAAAGATGCTCCACCTCAAATGGTTTTTGTTTTTTAATGTAAATAAATATATTGTAAAGTTAATGAAGAAAAGTGTGTGGGGTAACTTTTTTCTTGTTTTTTGTGAGAAAGTGTATTTAGCTTTCAACAATTCTCAGAGTGTAATGTTTTTCCTCCTTTTTTTTCTCTTGAGAATTTTTATATACTCTCTATATTTTTTTTCTTATCTATGTCATGATATGTGTATTTATAATAAAGAAGTTTTTTTTTGGATCCAAGGAAATTTTATCTTTGAAAATCATATTTTATGGGTCCAAATGAATGAGTAAAATTCTAGTTGTCTCAGATTCTTACAAGAAGTGCAACTCTAACTCGAACTCGAGACTAGCTATGCATATCACAAGCCCTTTACCATCACGTCACGCTCTTTAGGGACAATTAAAAAGTTCTAAAGTCTCAAACAACACAAAATCATTCCTATTTATCAAATTAAAACTTAAAATAAAAAATGTTAACTAAATAGATCTCAATATCTTATTTCAACTACATATTAAGATTAATAAAAAATATATAGTCCCTAATTTTTCCATTAATTGTCACATCACACAAATTCTATAAGCTTGTCCATAATGTTTCTTAAAACGTTCAATTTGTGCAGTCTTGATCAATTTCAATCTATTTTCTAAAACTTTTCGGCAAGAAATCGAATTTCTTCCAGTTATATATCTTTTATTGTTTTTTTACACTTATCTATGACATTTTTATGTAGTAAAAACTAGTTTATTTAGCTTTTGTACTTGTGCTTTTAAGCCATGATGTTTTGAATAAATTTGTGTTTTGCATGATACAACATTTTTCTCTTTGCTGGGAAAAGGAACAATCAAACTTATAAAAATATAATTGACTTTGTGACATTCTTTCATATACATCTTTTTCACGATTCTCTAATTATTGGGTGAGGATTCATTCTAATAGTATTGGTACTTTGATTTATACAATCTTATCTCACAATTCTATCAACCATGATTATTTAGCTTTCCAAGATTTATCTTTCTTGCATATGAGTTATGTAACCATGTGATCATGTAATTAGTATCAAAGTAGTCATAATGAACTTAGAGAGGTATGCACATTTTGGTTTTCTAAATAGTGAATATTTATATTTTACATGTATGCCAAAAAAATATCCTATCAATTTGATAGGATTTCAAGAGCCATAGAGGTTATGACAAATAAGGATTTTCTATGAAGAAAGCAATGTTAACCCTTTATTTTTGTTCATCATTTGCTCTACAAAACTCGATGACTACTTAAATGTTTGTGTTATATGATTTCAAACAAGGATTGAGAACCACATATTGTAGATGTGTGCTTGTTTATTTGTGTAACTGTAATGTAGACAATCCTAGGATAATATGTTAAAATGCTTGATAACCAAAATATATCATTCCAATAAAAACATAGAGCACCACCCAGAATAGGATCGACAACCTTGCATTTAAGGGCAATTTAGTCATTACATTGTGCAACCACAGCAATGAAAGACAAAAAAGGCCCTTTATATTTTATGTGAAAAGACTTATTCATCACCAATCAAATATAATAATTATAAATATATCATATGAAAAAGATCTCCTTACCAATAGGTAGTTAAATGATTTGCTTAAGAAGGAATAAACGGTCATTTCATTATACAAAATAGGGTTTGTTTTATATCCATAAAAATTACGACTATAATTATCAGGAGTTGCCACCTAATATTAAGGTCACTTCCTACCTATTGGTCTATAAGAATCTGGATAAGAAGACTTGTTATGCAAGGGGAAGAAGCATCACCCCCAGTGCACTCTATCTAAGGTAAGATGCATTGTTTTTTGATTGTTTTTCTAAGTTAAAAAAATTTTGACATTGCATTTTCAAAAACTATTTTTTTGTCTGCGGATGTACTTTACAATGTAATTTTACACCAAAGTTAAAAAAACCTTTTTCTTATTTACAGATGTACTTTACAATGTAATTTTACGCCATAGTAAAAATCCTTTTTTTATTTGCGGATGTATTGTACAATCTAATTTTAATCCGCAGTAAAAATCCTTTTTCATCTGTTGGTGTACTTTACAATGTAGTTTTACACCCGGATAGTTCAAACAGAATAATTATTAACTTTTTTGATATTTTGGCCAAATTCCAACGGATAATCATAAACTAATTACGATATCCAATTTTTGTTTTAAAATATATGATGCAACATTTTTTTTACGAAAAATATGATGGAAAACAAACTTGGAATTCGATCGTATGCACGAAAACACTTTTTTTTTAAATGCAATTTTTTGTTTTCTTTTTAAAAAATAAAAATAAAAAATTCAGGTTGGGCCTAGCTTAGCTAAATGGGCCCAAATGCCCCACTCTAATGGGCTGGGTCAAGAGCAGCCCAGCCCAACAACCAATTCACATGAAGTGAAGTAATTCACTCGGTTTACTTCACGTGAATAGTAACTGGTGGTTGGCTGACCACGACGAGAGGGTCACCTGCCACTGCCGCCGGATAGAGGAGGTCAAGGTGGTTGTCCTTGTCGTGGTGGAGTAAAAAATGGTGACCTGTGGTGGCCGGAGGAGGCGTTGGAAGATTCGGCTTGTGCTGCCGTTCGCCTCTGCTGCTTTGTTGCTCGTCGCCGGAGAAGAAGGATGATGGCTGGGGAGCTGCTGGCGTGGAGGTGGGGAGCTTCCAGTGGTGATGAGGGTGGTGCTGGGTGGTCTGCTAGCCACTACTGGTAGAGAGAGAGAGAGAGAGAGCTGTCGAGCGACTGGTTTTAGAGAGAGATGGCTCGCCGTTGGCTGACGAGAGAGAAGGAGTTGTTGCACCATCAGGGAGAGAGAGTTGGTCGTTGGCTGATGAGAGAGAAGGAGTTGTTGCACCGTCGGGGAGAGAGAAGGAGCTGCAAACGGTGACTTTGTCGACGGAGGAAGGTGACAATGGGTTGTTGTTGACGGAGATGAGGAAGATGAAGCTCTCTCTCTGCTTAAATTCCCCCCTGTTTTCCCTTGTTCTCTCCTAGTCTCTCTACCTAAATTATTCCTTGTTTTTCTTTTTCTTTTTCCCCTGGCTTTCTCCTGGTTTCCCCTCGTTCTTCTACGCCAATCCCCCCCTTCTGCATGGTTTTTCCTCGTTATTTCTAAGCAAAAATTGGTCTGCACTGGTGGTTCAAACACTGTGGTTGTCGGCGGCGTGGTGGCTGGGTTGCTGACGCAGTTGCGCTGTCGGCAGGCGGCACAGGTGGCTTGTCGGCAACAGTGCAGTTAAAAAAACATGTGGGGACTATAGTAGTGTAATTGCAATTTTGTCCTTCATTTTGTAAGTGTTCTAATTGCACCTCCAATTGGATTTAAACTTGTAATTTTGTGCAATTTTATCCCCGTCAGAAATTCAATGCTGACCTTAACTTTGCGCGCCTTTTTATTTTGGTCCTTGGTTTCTGATTTGTGCGATTTAACCTCAATTGACCATTAAACTCTTAATCGTTTTCAATTTGACCCTGATTCGCGCAATTGGCTTGGAAAAATTCGATTGGGTCTCCGAAAATTTCAATCTTCTCAATTAAACCCGAATTAAGCTCAAACACTTGATTTCTTACCAATTAAGCCCTTAATTAATTTGATGTGACCAATTTAAAGTATAATTAAGTCCTTGCACTTAATTAAATCCTTCAATTGGACCCTAAATTAATTCCCGATCATATTTACACTTTAAATTGGTCGACGATTAAATCAAATCAACCCATAAAAATATAATTATGTCTTTCAACTTAATTTTTACACAGATTTATCCAATGATAAATTATTTTTGCCTTAAATCTCTATTTTCCTCTATTTTTGGGACAAAAGAGATACGATCGGACTCTCAAAAACAACCAAAATTTTCACATTGATTTTTCTACCAACACCGATCCCTTTTATTTTATTTTTGTTATTTTTGGGTAGATTTTGGAGAGTAACCCAGAAATTAGGTTATGAAATGAGTTTAAAATTCAATAATATAGAAGTTGCTCTAACGTGTTTTGTGGTTAACTTGATCGGCATAAAGATACCATGAATGATTATTAGAAGAAAAAAAATGATGGTTCGTAAGATAATTTAGTTTATTGACTTGGAAGAGTGCCGGTCCAGAATCGAAGAAACAGGGAGAGGCAGCCATTTAATAGTTTTTATTTGGAGTTGGTGTGGCGAAGGGTGAACCGCTTTGAAGAAACACGAAATGATTTAAATTTAAAACCCTTTATAACACCATCATTAGACTCTTACAAGTCATACACCCGCGCTTCGCCGCTGGGGTTAAAAATGTTTTTTTTATCTAGTTTTAATATATATAATTTCTTATTTTGTATTTAAGTTTTTATTTTTAATTTTATTGGTATTTATATTAAATGGAGTTTGCATTAAAAATTATAGTAAGTTTAGCTTTCGTGGTGTACAATGAGAGCGAAACTCTCTCTTATACATGTAAAGCTAAACTTGAAATATTTGAAACACCCCTACAGGTAACTCTTCTATTCTGTCTTATTTAAAGCTATCAAGGTTATTTTACTGTGCATGGAAAATGTGAAATAACAGGGACACCCTCATTGACAATTATTGGTTTTTGTCTTATTTGAGGGTACCATGGTTATTGTACTGTGCACAAAAATGAGAAAAATTGAAAATACCTCTGATACCATGATATTATTTTAAACACATTTTACATAATAAAATGAATATATAAAAAAATAATATACAATTATTATTATTATTGTTATTATTGTAAATAATTTTGTTACATTAATAATCGAAAGTTTTATAGGCTGATTATTTAACTCAGATATGTAACATCATAAAAAATCTAAGACCATTAATATTTATTTGCATGTTAAAAAATTTATTTCTTGCTATGGCAAAGTGTACAGCGAATGGGTCGTATATTTTTTTATTGTAAATAATTTGGCACAATTTTTCGACCTGTTTTGTCTACATGTGACTTCGTATATTTTTTTATGTGATATTAAATCTGAACTACCATACAAAAAACCCGCAAAAGTCCACTTTCAAGAAACATAACAACTGATGAATTATTTTAAATATTATTCTCATTGTTATTATCATGATTGTTAAATTATCACAATTATTATAGCTATTATTATAACCATTATTGTACATAATTAATATTTTAATTATTATTGTCATACTATCCCTAACACCATTATTATTGTTAGGAAAAAATTAAATTATTTTTTATTTTATAAGATTTATTCTTAATGTTATTATATTAAAAGTATTTCATAACAATGACATGAAATTAATTTGAGTTTTTTTTAAAAAAAAAACTTAGGTCATTTATCTATTTATATTTTAAGGTGTTAATATTAAACAAATATCAAAAGATATAAGTAGTCTAACATATTTATAAGACAAAAAACTTACAAATAATTATTATCATTATTTTTAATACCTTATTTATAATAATTAGAAATTTTAACACCTAAAATTATTAACAAAAAAGCATTTAAAAAATAAAATCAATATCATTACTATTGTGTAAAAATTAAACCATGAAATTATCTCTAAGAATAACAAAACTAAAACTTTAATAAAAGAGCAAAAAACAAAAAACTCAAATAAATATATACTCAATTTTTATCAGAGGACAAAATTGCAACAAATAAAAACTTTGAGATCAAAAACATTAAATGCATTTAAAACAAAAATAAAATCAAAAGAATAAGGGTCAAAATTAAAAATGGCATATATGATTAATTAAAATTGGAGGACGAAAGTGAAAGATATCAAAAGCTACAGACCGAAAATTAATGGAAAACAAAATCAAAAGAGTGGGGGCTAAAGTGAAAGTCTGCATATATTATTAATTGCAATTAAAGGATGTAATTGAAAAAACCCGAAACTTGTAGAAAAGAAATAAGGAGGTAAATCAAAATACAAAGACGAAGGACTAAAATTAATACTATGGAAACTAAGAGAACTTACATGAAATATGTCACTGCAGGAGAGAGAAATGGGGTGAAAAACCAAACCCCGACCACCGCTCACCACACGACCTCTGGACGCCGACACGCGCGAGGCAATCCGGTAGAGGACATTTCTGCGCATCCGACGATATGGCGTAAGATAATTTTCGACAGCCTACGTGCATGAGACGCGCCTCCTCTATGACGCGTAAAGGAAATAACAGACGGCGCGTTAACCAGACGCTCCTACAGATAATTAAAAAAAAAAATAATAAACAAATACCGACGTACCGTAATACCCCCATTTCCGATGATAATAACAAAAATACCTGAGAGTAATATACTATAAGGCCCCTGGCGTCAGCGTGCTGTTTTGTCATTTCGGAGGGCAGTGCAGTAGTTTCAATGTGTGCCACCGAGGCAAAAATCGAAAATGCCCTCATTGCCAGTGAATTGTTTTGTCGTTTTCGGAGGGTTAAGTTGTTTTTTTACTGTGCATGGCCAGAAGGAAAAAACATAAATAGCCTTAACCTTGCGTCGTTTTTTGGTCTGTTCCCAGGGGTGAATGAGTAGTTTGACTGTGTAAAAAAATAATAAACAGACGATAACACCCCCATAAATTTAGTCAATGCCAACTGGTCCCCGTGCAAAGTCTGCAATACCCTGGAGGTGAAGGCAAATATTGAGGCGCACTGAGGGGTGAAAACGTAGTTACACTATTAAAAAACACAGTGAACTGAGTGTATGGCTACAGTGGAAACGCCACACCCTTTAGTTTCTTTTTAATGTTACCTTTTTTTTCCCTCGAAAGTCTTTTTGTGGATGATGGTTGACTTTGGTGAGATGGGAATCTTCTCCTCTCTTGATGGCAAAGTCTCCGAGCTAATACAGTTTTACACTATATTTTAAAAATATTTTTTTAAAAAAATAATTTTAAATTAAAAAAAATATATATTTTTAAATAATTGATAGAAACAAAAATATATCATCTAACCTGATTGATGGACACGCAACTATATATAATTTTCTATATTTTTTTTTGTGAGAGACATCTTTCTGTATTGGTGAAGGCATATCCATATGGGTAACAAGTAATCATCTTGTGCAATGCAGCCCTATCCTTGATTACTCAGTGTTTTGATAAAATCAAGGTGTTTCTTTTAGAATCATTAATATATCTTGTTTTAATTTTTAAAATACGATAAACTAGAATAAATTATACATCACTTGGCATTCTCGGTTGATTTGAAAATTCTGATTGAAATGTTTTGTTTCATTTATGCTAAATAATATTGTGTTTTTTAAGAAATAATCTATATTTTTCCTCTTGTTTTACCTTCAATATTTTTGGTCTATTGGATATTAGACTTGTGATTTACTCTTTTTTGTTTTGTAATCTCAATTTTATGACCTATGTCACGAATTTGGTGGATTAACCAAGTTAACTCGAGTTTTTTTCTTTCTTATGTTTTTGTAATCTGCTTTTTAAGTTTGATCATTTAACATCTTCAATATTTGGTTACTTGTGAATTATGTTTTGTTATTTATTTCAATTTTTTTCTATAAAATTATCAAAATTTTATGAGTTGAGCCACGTATTCTGCGAGTGATGTCTAGTATACTTAAATCGTTTGAAAAAAAATTGTATCTTATTATTATATTGTTTTACTTTTGTTTTCACTGTTTAACAATGAATATAATAAGAATTGAATTTTATAATTTGTTTTAATTTCTTTACTTTAGGATTATCATGGTCTCATGACCTAGGTCGAGATTTTAAAAGTTCAGCCTGAGTTGACCTGAGTCAATATAATATATTTTCATCTTAATATTTTTTAAAAGTAATATGTTGTCTGGAATTATTATTTTCAGCCAAAAAATATTTTATTACTCATTCAAGTAGTTTTGGGACCTATTGAGTCAATCTGTTAAATCAGGTCAGTTTTATTTTTTTATTTGTGTTTAAGATTTAAATTTTATAATTTCAAATTAATATATATATTTATAATTGATATGAAATTAAAGTAGTATTTTTAATTATATATAACTCTTATATGATATACCAAAATACTTCAAACCAAAATAGTTAATTTCAATTGAAAAAATAAAATAGCAACCCATGCTTGGATACAACGTTGATTGACCTAACAAGCAACAGTTGGGATATGGATGCCGTCCATACTCCTAATTAATCGTTCTTCAATCTTCCCATGCTTTGATAATCGTTTTATATTTTTCTAATTTAATCTTATTATAATATGAAATTACTCAATAAACTCCATAAAACTAGTGGATGCACGTATGAGTGAAAGTTGCATAGTCCATAAAACTTTCGACCCAGACCCTCGTTTTAAGCCGCACGTTTGCTATGAAAGTCATATTCCTACCACATGCTTGCGTGTGGGTGATTCAATCATTCCTTTTGCTAGGTCAAAATAATTCATGGTTGGGTCCCGGTATGTTATTTACATCAAGGTTATCAAATTGCGTTTCGGATGGTAATTTTTTTTTTTTAATTAGAACGAAATATTTTGATTTTAGAGTGTGACAGCACATTGTTTCGGGGTTATATTATTTATGTATATATAATTAAATATATTAATTAAAAAAATTATTTAGAATTATATAATTTAATCTACAAAAACATAATAAAATTATTTTTCTGAACAAAATTATGAATATTTATAATATTACAAGAATATCATCATCAATCTCGCAGGGTCATTATATTTTCTGATTGCTCTGAAATGTTAATATAATATATATAAATATGTCAAGAGACCTCATAAAATTTTATCTCAATCTAACAGTCAGATTAAGAGATATGATTGATATTATAAAATTATTTATTATTTAAAAAAAGACTATTTGGCCGAAACAGAACGGACAGAACAAAACCGGAACGTTCTAGCTGAAATTTGGGTGAAATTTCTAGAACGGACCGAAATTTTAAGCAAGATAAAAACTGCACCGTTTTATTTCGTTTTTTAACTGGTATGAAACGTTTCGGCCAAAACAAAACGAAATTAACAGCACTGATTTACATGCCAAATATAAATTTTGAAAAGTTATAATGTCGGTATTGTATTTTAAACAGTATAAATATATTTTTTATTGTTATATACAGTCCAATATTAAAAATTATTTAGACGAGCTATTTTGAAAAATCAAAGCTCAAAAAAATAAAATAAAAAATTATACATCCAAAACCTAAACCTCAAACACACTTAAAAGCTGCTCACTTCCTACACTTCGTCCGCCATGTGTGCATGTGTGCATGTGTGCATATATAGATAGATGAAATGCCTATAGGAAATCGTAGTGGTTATTGACAGCGGGGCATGATGAAGAACAACAGATCCACGCCTCCTCAGCACCAGGGCTCAAGAACTTTTGAAGCAAGAAATGGCGTTCATGGCTGCACAGAGGATGATAAAGCGGCGGCGGCGAGGTCTCATGCTGTGGAGAATAAAGCAGCATCTACCAAACCAGAGAGGAAACCATCCCTAGACATAGATGCAAGCGCTGAGGCGTTCATCAAGAAATTCAGGCAGCAACTTGTGATCCAGAGGCTTGAATCCATTGAGAATTATGAGAAGATGCTGGCAAGAGGTCTCTGATTTGCCAGCGCACGAAATCCTTGAGTTAATGGCTGGATGTGTTTTATGTGCTGTGTAACTTGTTTCCTCCCTTTAACGATCTCGATCATGTGTGCGTATGTCTAGAAAGCTAGCAAGCATTATCAGAATAAAAAAGTTTCTGTGCTGAAGCTAAGCTTGTATAATAATATCTTGTGTGTGTATGAATAAACAGTTCTTGGCTATTGATTTGTTCAATGAAACATCTTTTTCTTTCAAATAAAAAGGGCAATAGCCAATATTAGTAGCCAGGTACTGTTTAAGGGCGATCTGGGTGGAGTACTATGCTTTCCATTTTCCAATCTATTCCCAGATTTTAAACTTTGCCGTAAATAATTATTGGTTCCATAAACTTTGGATTCAATCCCTTGATATATATATATATATCGAAAACTCTTGAAATAAAGAGAATCTGATTGAACAATAACTGGTTTAAATCATTTCATTTAATTAAAAAATATGCCCGTTAATTTTCATAAACGTTGTTTTTCTTTAAAAAAAAAATAGGATTAGATTTTATACAACTAAATAGGTTGGGCTGGGATCCATAGGATGCTTTGTGCGTCGAGTAAATAGATGGACGTACAGTTAAATGGGCTTGGACCAATAAGATTGAGTGGGCTCCGGCCCATAATGATATACCCAATCAAGAAACAATATTGACAAGGTTGTGATCAACCTCTGTTGGGACACGAGGCGGAGTGATGCTCCCCGGCGTCTAGTACTCGATCTCCCCTTTGCATTGTCTGAGAGGACTGTGAGAAAACAGAAATCAAGGACCAGTCAAGCAAAAACTGTTGAATTTTCGTTAGGGTGGTGGTTCAACACCCCCTTACCCAGAGAATGGAAGCAATTCAACAATCTCAATTTAAAATCCACGTCAAAATAGCAAGTTGCTTGTGATCATATGAAAAAAAAAATCAAATAATTCAAAGTATAGCAAAACAAAATTAAAAAATCAATATAATATAATAATATAAAAAATATATTATTTAATATATTTTTAAACAAAAAAAAACATACTTAAAAAAACAACTTCCACTGTATTTCCACTATATTACAACAAGATTGTAACACGATTATATAAAAGAAAGTTGGACTTCTTATTTAAATAGAGTGAAACAAGATGATCATCTCCACACAGGATCTCATATGCTTTGTATTTTATTTTATGTGCAGTAACTAGTTACTAGCCAGAAAATAAGTTACAAAAAGGCGCGTGAAACAGAGATCGGAGACCATGCAAGCAGCGGTTAGATTGCTCTCTCGTGCTGCTGCACCATTGGCTGCATCTGCTGCTGCATCCTTTCAAGGTTCAAGTAAGAACACGATTGTGCGATTTCGCCGGCCAAAGGGATCACCGGGAGGTTATCGCAGTCGCAAATCTCAATCATAAACCCGTCAGGGTCGTGGAAGAACAGCTGCTCAACCTGGATCCCACCTTCCTCTACTAAAGCTCGCACGTGCTGAATCCCCATGTCTTTCAGCTTCTTCTCCACAGCTGCCATGCTCTCACACTGCACACCACACGAGCACACTTTTACTTTTCAACATAACAGGTTGTCAAGCAAAAACTCCTGGACGACGGCCAGCTTCCATGAGCCGGGATCAAATATGGGATCTTTGAAGAAATTAGTGTCCTTTAACTATCTAATAACAGGCAATTTTGTTGTTACTCTCAAATGGTGTCATCGATTCAGGAACAACGCTATCATGGACGGATAATACCATGTTTTAACATCCACCAACCTATCTGTGTCGAGTGTTTTTTTGTTTTGTTTTTTAGTGGGTAGATTGATGCTCTCTTTTTTGTATTTTTTGTTTTAATAGTTTTGATGTGAAAGCAACTTATAAAGATCATCTCCTCCTTAGTACCAATAACAGCTTGTTTGGAAGTACGAGACAAAATTATATGTTTGTAG
Organism: Salix caprea; assembly: GCA_964035475.1. Taxonomy (NCBI): domain Eukaryota; kingdom Viridiplantae; phylum Streptophyta; class Magnoliopsida; order Malpighiales; family Salicaceae; genus Salix; species Salix caprea. Next base: position 3,918,087 of record OZ037759.1, on the reverse strand, counting down.
TGATTTTTATTTAAAATAATGCTTTTTTAATAGTTTTGATGTGAAAGAAAATTATAAAATTTTATTTTTAAAGTGACTTTTATTTAAAGAATGTTTTTTTTAATAATTTGGATGTGAAAGCAGATTATAAAAATTATCTTCTCCTTATTACCAATAAGGACAGCGTGTTTGGAAGTGCGAATTTTTTATTATTTTTGAACTGATTTTTATTTAAAATAATAATTCTTAATTTTCTAACATAAACATATCAAAACATCTAGAAAAATAATTTAAAAAAATAAATAATAAATAATAAAACAGTGGTTGAATGTCCTACACAGTAACAAGAAAAGGAACAGACAAACAAACAATCTACGCAATAAAAAAAAAGAAGTAAAATTAAGGATCAACGTCCACCTTAATGAGATTGACATTCTAATAAATTACCTGGAAAGAGATATGATTGTCCTTGGGATTAATTTTACCTTTCTTCTGCATCTTTTCTGGATTTTCTGACTGCAATAGATGAATTCCAATTCCAAAACCAAACAGCCTATTTGAACAGAAACAAATTTAAAGAGCAACAGCGTCAAAAAAACAAAGTGGAAAAACTTTGTAGTGGCTTGTTGTTAGATTGCAAGGGCCATGTAAGGAATTACGTACCATGCCCCATCAAAGTTGAAAGATCCTGGCCTCCTTATTGGCACAAAACCAAGAACATCCTCGTAGAAATCAATGGATTCCTCGAGAGATTTGCACAAGAGTGAGATGTGGTTCAAGGACTTGAGATGAAGTGGGTTTCCCATGCTCCTTCAGTGTCAAAAAGAGTTAACAGCACAGCTCCAAGAACAGAGAAAAAAGAAGCAACGAATCAAATAGAAAATAGAACAGCAAATGTTTTTGGTTTTGTGTAAGGGAAGAGAGAAAATAAGAACAGCAAAGGGTTAGAAGGACTTCTACAAAAAAAGAGTTAATTGAGTTAGTCACTGCAAACTTCAATTGTGATTTGTGTGAGGAACATAATTTCTGGGTTAATTTATAGAGGGAAAAAAAATACAGAGAGCAACAGCGGTGATGATCTCTTCATGTGCCACGTGCCGATGAAAACGACGTGTTCAATTTGGATGATTCTGACACGTCCGTCTACTTGCTGAGTAAGCTCCTCACCTACTCTATTGGCTGCTCATGTACCTTAGAATGTACCATACAGCATGTAGCATGTACACCAAAAAGCTAATTATATTTTAATATATATAATATAAATACAATTGTTTATTAATAATAGTTAACTAATACAATTATTTATTAATAATAATTGACTAATTCAATTTTAATCAAAATTATTTTTTGTATAATAATATATTTTGCTTCTTTAATCAAAATGTAGAAATACTTATTCAATTTACAAATATTATTTTAACTCTTCAGTATAATTGTTTTCTTTGAATTATAAAAATAAGACAAAAGTTTTTGTCTTTTTCTTTTAGCATTTATTTTAGCTCTTCTCTTGAAGATGCTCTTACCATCTTGATCTTAGTTGTCATCAATAAAAAAATTATTTAAAATTAAAATAATAATAATAATTTATATTTTTTATTGTTTTGATATATTAGTGTCAAAATATTTTTGAAAAAAAAAATTATCTTAATTTATTTAAGTGAAAATCAGCCATTATTATACTCTCACACCTACAAAAGCGATAAAAATTGTATTTCAAAATATTATTAAAAATGATATATTTTTCACATTAAAAAAATGAAAAAACTTAATTAATAAAGAAAATCATTTGTTTAAGAAATAGAGTTATATGGCTGCATTGTCTAGCACGCCCTTCAATTATTTGAGAGTAATCTTGAGTGACGTGGAATTTGTATAAATTAACACAGCTATACGGAGATAATCACTATTCTCACTATATATTAAAAAATACAGGAGCGTCAGATATTTAAGGCAAAATTAGTCACGAGAAATAATTGGTAACCCTGGAGTTTTTTCATCATCCCACGTAGTCAGAAGGGGTGGGGGCCACGTAGCAGAAGGGGTGGGGGCCACGTAGTAGAAGGGGTGGGGGAGGGTTGTCGGACTGGTCTTCAGCTTGACTACTGTCTTAACTACTGTCCGTTAATTTAAAAGCTTTACTTTTAATAAATAAAATTGAAAAATAAATAAATCTTTTGTGAAATTGCTGCGCATCTAGACAGACAATATTATTTGTCACGATATATTTTAATTGGTGTTTTCAAATTTTATACAGATATATTATTTTTTATTTTTTTTAGCACAGTAAAATAATTTTGTTATTTTTATAATAAAAAAATAAATTTATATCCAGGGGCTATTTAATCTTTTTATTTTTTATTACTGTAAAATAATTTAATTATTTTTAACTAAATGTAATAGAAGTATTTTTTTTTCTTTTCATTATGATTTATTTGTTGTTATTACATGGATTAAGGGGTGGTTTGATAATTTATGAAATATAAATATTATTAAAAAAATGATTTACAAATACAACGCCTATTTCACCACGTGGTTTATGCAAATGAGCTTTAGACGACGAGGGCAACATTGTCCGGTTCTCAATCACCGGGTTTTGTGGTGGTGTTGGAAATTTGGAATCTCCTTAATGTCTTTGTATGTTTCGGCAACTTATGTGGTAAATAGACTTATAGTTTTGGCATTAAAGACCTTTGTTTCCCTTCTTTTCTTTATCTTTCTCCATATTCACACGAAACCCTCTAGTTTTTTAAAGAAACTCTTCAATTTATTTAATATTAGATTTAGTCCATGTTCTTTGATAATTATTTTTTATTTGAAATAATTTATAAAATTAAAAAAAAAATTATCCTCTATTTTTTTTATATGGTTCTTAATCTTTTAATAACTTTTTTTTCTTGATTTTTTTAATTTCATCCCTCATTCTTTTTCTTATATTTGATACCAAATTTGTTCCTTATTCTTTTATTTGTTATATGCTTTGTTTATTAATTTTGGTTGAATAGCTTCATGATTTTTTTCAAGATTATCTTCTAAGCAGTAACCTCTCGTGATCTAGGTCACCAGTTTTGAAAATTACTTTGGTTTGACTTCAAGTTTTTTTAAGGTTTTTTTATTCAATTTCATGCTTTTGATATTATATTATTGGACATTAATCTTTGTGAGTTTTGTCGCTTTCTTTTCTATATAGTTATCTTAATCTTATATCTCACGTAACAGGTTACTTGAGTTAACTTGAGTTTTTTTCCAATTGTTTATTGATTTTTTTTTTTTACTTTTGGCTTTCATTATTTTGTTTGTTTGAGATCCGACTTTTAACTTCTTCTGTACATGGTTAACCACCCCTCACAAGTAGGGTCATGGGTTTGGCATACCGACTACTACATTCATGTTTATTTATTTTAAAAACAATATAGTTTTTTTTTTCAATTCATGCTTCAACGTTTGATTTGCTAATAATTGAGTTTTAAGTTTTGAATTTTACTTTTTTTATCATGTTATCTCATTCTTATTCAAGTTTTGTTTTTTTATAAAAAAAATTCATGGGGACATTTTAAGAGTATTTATATAGTATTTTTTTTCATGATATTGATAAGTATTTTTTTATTAGTCATTAATATTTTTTTATTGCTTGCTTTTTTATATAGCAATATTATTACACGTGTTTGAATTAATGAATTGAATCCTAATTATTTTCTTTTTAAAAAAAATATAATAATATGTTTATTATTTTTTAATATATATATATTAGAAAAGAATTTACTAGATAAAAAACATATAGTGTGTGCCTCGTATCTAAGTCCACTTTACTGTTTATATTTATAGCATCCAATTGTACCTTTTTCATCTTCAATATCCCACTTCAATTAACTCATTATATATTACCTGACAAATAATAGGCCGGGCGTTTTCACTGTTTAATATTCTGTAACTTCTGAGTGTATTAACTGTGGATTGTGGCAGTGTCGGCATCATTATGCCTTTAATGAGCCGGCATGTTTTAATTTTTTTCTGGGGGTATTTTTGGCTTTTGCCTTCTTTTTTTTTCTTTTCCTCCTATGAACAGTGCATTAATGAATATGCCCCTCGAAAAAGACAAAATTGTGCACAGGGATCAGGGGCTCAGTCGGCTTTTCACAAATTCATTGCACAGTGCACCGACAGAAACAACCCTCGAAAACGACAAAATACTGCACAGTAAACGGGGGCACAGACGTATTTTCCCCAACGATTTTTTCGTGAATATCAGTAGGGTCAGGGGCGTCTTGGTAATTAGCCCATACTTTATTATTTTTTCGGGTGGACGGTTGGCGCGTCGTACAGATGCGACAGCGGCGTTCAACGCGAACGCACCATCGATGCGGCGCATGCAAATCCGTACGGTGGTCAAAAATTCCCTTCCGCCGTTGTAGACGGTGCGCCTCCAGGTCCTCTGTCTTCCGTCGTGGCGCGTTTTGGTCATAGATGTTATGGTAAACGGCGGGGGACGGTTTTGTGTCGGTTGTCCGTTTTCTCTCTCCTGCGGGCCTAAATTCAGCTCCGGTCCTTGATGCATATAGGAAGTTCATTTCGGTACCTAAGGTTTGGATTTTGATTTTATTACTGATTTCTTTAATTGAAAGTTTGTTTGTTTTCAATTGTGACCTTCAATTAAAACTAATTATATAAAGCATTTTTAATTTCATTCCTTATACTTTTGATTTTTGATTTCTTTTTGGTTCCTTTAATTTTTTCGGTACGGATGTTTTTATTTTTTTAATTTGGTCCTCCAATTGAAATTGATCATATATACAACTTTTCATTTCAGTCCCACTTCTTCTAATTTTTCGATAAAATCACAGCAATTATCGTTATTATTTCATTATTTATTTTGGTCCCAAGATTTTTTGTTTTTCAATTTTATCCTTCAATTGAAATTAATTATATATGTTATTTTTTATTTTGGTCCTTATTCTTTGAATTTTTTATTTTATATTAATTCATTTGGTTTTTTTTTAATTCTTAGATAATGTTTATTTTTAATTCATATTTATGCATCTATGCTCTTAGTTTTTTTTTTTTTTTGGGTTTTATTTTGAATTGGTTCAATCCTGAAATTTCAATTTATGTTGATATTCATTTGAAAATTAATATTGCACATTTTTTTCCCTTTATTCTTTTTTTTTATTTGTTCTTTGGATTAGATAATTTTTATGATTTTACTATTTACACAATGATAATGATAATTTTAGTGATTATTTTTAATTTTTTTTTTATAAAAACCTTTTGCTTTTTTTTTAATGATTTCTCAGGGCAATTTAATTGTTTTGATTGTTTTGACATTAATGTTAATAATAATTTTAACTGTTATAGTAATAATATTGACAATAACAGAAGGATAGATTTTCAATTTATGTATTCGTCTTTTTGTGGATAGAGAATTAATTACTTATTTTTGTTATTTAATTATTGGAGGGTTTTTTTTATATTAATTCATTTAGTGTCTTTTTTTAATTCTTAGACAATGTTTATTTTTTATTCGTATTTATGCATCTATGCTTTTATTTTATTTTTTAGTTTTTTGTATTGGGATTTTTTTTTCTAATCGGTTCAATCCTGAAATTTTAATTTATATTGGTTATTATTTTAGAATTAATATTGCTCCCTTTTTCCCTTTGTTCATTTTTTTTTGTTTTCTATTGTTTTTATTTGTTCTTTAGATTAGATAATTTTTATGATCTCAGTATTTACGCAATAATAATGATAATTTTGGTGATTGGTTTTTTATTGTTTTTTTATGAAAACTCTTTTGCTTTTTTATGATTTTTCAGGGCAATTTAATTATTTTAATTATTTTAATAGTAATGTTGATAATAATTTTAGATATTATAGTGATGATAATAAAAATAACATCAGGATGGATTTTCAATTTATGTTTTTGTCTTTTTGTCGATAAAAAATTAACTATTTATTTTTGTTATTTGATTATTACAGGTCTTTTCATAATTTATATTTTTTATTTAATCTTAATTCATTCATTTATTTATTCTTTCATAATAATAATAATAATAATAATAATAATAATAATAATAATAATATTTTAATTGTTTTTCTTGCTTGCTATTTTGTTCATGCTTTTTATTTTTTTTCCTCGGTATAATTTGATAATTTTTATTGTTTTAATAGTGACAGCAATAATAAATTTAGATGTTAAGACTCCGGTGTTGCTATTGTTATAGTATTTTAAATTAATATTGCTTCCTTTTTGCCTTTATTTTTTTTATTTTTATGTGCTCTTTGTATTAAATAATTTTTATAATTTTACTATCTGTACAATAATAACGATGATTTTAGTAATTAATTTTTCATTTTTTTCTTATAAAAATATTTTGCTCTTTTTTGTAATGTTAGTTCGCACTCTTTTGTGATCTTTCATGACGCAATATCTATATTCTAAAAGATGTAATCTATGCTTGCGCAACAAACTCTACTTAAAAATTTATACATTTTATCTCCTAATCTATAATTTTTATTTAGTTATATCATATAAATTTATCATTGTGGATTTAATTATGTTAAATTATATACACAAGAATACCCGCAGCAACACGCTGGCAATATAGCTAGTCTATAAACAAATAGCACGCTCGTCATTGGCTTAATCTCTATCATTTTGTCAAGTGATACACCATTTTTTTCGTCCATAATAATAATACTAATAATAATAATAATAATAATAATAAATCAAAAATTTTTAAGGGTTTGGTTACCTAAAAGTCCATCATGCTTGTGGCAAAAACAAATGAGTGAAAAAGTCCAGCATAATTTGTAAAAACTTTGGAAGAACATAGTCAAGAGGACCGACTTGACAATGAAAAATGACCAAAGAACTCCACCTATCGGAGGAATAAAATATAATAATAAGAAGAAGAAGAAGAAAAACCTAAAGGAGAAGGCCAATTCACCTTGTATAAACTGTTTTGCTATTCCTATATAATTCCATGGTGGGGTTTTGCACGACCCACTAATTGTTAAATATTTGACTTGGTTATATGTTTGTCTTTTATAATTTTTTAGTATATTAAAGTAATTTAATTACCTTTCAAGCACACATTATCTTACTTTTTTTAATTTAGTAGAATGATATATTTATCCTTGACATAAAAAAAAAAATTAAGAGTTCAATTGTTTTTTATCTTTTCACTATGAATTTTTTGGTTGCTACTAAATTTATGGAGATCAATTTGTTTTTTTATATTAAATATTATTTTAACTAAAAAAGATATTTAAGCTTGTAGGATACATGTCAACACATGGGAGGTATTCACACAATTTAGGTGATCTGCAACCTTTTTCTAGTTATATTAAAAAATATCATATTATTAAAAATGTTGTCATTTTCTTTTTTTAAGAATTGCATGTGTCAACGGTGATAGGGAGGCTTATTGTTGATGTGCATTTCTCTCTCCAAAATTATAGGTTTGGTTGTTTATATTTCAACTTCATTCGTTTTCTTTTTTTTCAATTTTTTAATTCATAATCCTTTTATGAAATTTAATTTATTTTCAATTTCATTTTTCAATCTCAAATTGTCATATGTTTTTTTTTTCAATTTGTTCCTTTTTTCCATGGTCCCTTTAGCAAATTTTTATTTCTTTTTAATTTCTTCTTTGAATCTAGATTTATCGCAAAAACAAATCTAGTATGGTCTTCATTTTTTTAATTTGTTTTGTTCTTTTGTTGGAGTTTTTTTTTTTTTTTTTCAATTTCACTCTCTAATAAATAAAATAGTTGACCTCTAATTTAATTTTTAATTTATTTTTTTCTCATTTTTTTAATTGCTATATTTTTTTATTTTAGATCCTTTTGTGTCATTGATTTTTTTTCTCAAATTTGTTCTTCAATATTTTATTTGTTGGGGACTAAGCTTTATGGTTTTCATTGTATATTGCTTCTAATATAATGACCTAAGTCACATGTATGAAAAACTCAAAAGGGTTGACATCTTTTTTATACTTATATTTTTTATTTTGCTATTTGACATGCCTTTTTAAAAAACAAATGGCTTGTGGTTTTCTTTGATTTTTTTTTAAATCAGGTTATGATTTGGGTCACAAGTTTGAAAGTTAACGAGGGTTGACATTCTGTTTTTGGCTCTTTTTTTTTTTTTTTTTTATGATTCGATATTAGTTTTTTTTTTAAATAGCTTTGTTTTTTTGTTTTTGTTTTTTTATATTAGATTATCCTGATCTCATGATTTAGGATGTATGTTTGCTGTTTTTTTGTTCATTTTTGTTCTTTCATATTTAATTGGCTAAAAACTAAATAACATTTTATTTTTGCTATTGGAAAACTTTTTTCTTACCGAGTTATCATTGTATCTTTCTTCATAATTCTTATATATATATTTGTGTCCCATTTATCAACATTTACATATCATTCACCTTATTTCTTTAATTTATTTAAACCATTTTGTTAATTTCCTACATTGTATTTACACACATGGTTTACATAGAGTTCATGATTTAATTGAGTACACTTTTGAAATGAAGTGACAAATACCTTCTAAATATCATTAGCCAAGAATTCCTTATGACCTAGACTTTTGTATCATTCATAGGTGTTTTTGGTCAAACTCGTGGTGTAGCATGAGCTAGTAAAGTGGCATATAATAATATATTACATTACAGCTATAAAAGAAACTAAAATCGGTGGTGAAATTGCTATAATAGTTCCTATTGTAGCACAAGAAACATAAACACAATTGATTACAATTATGAATCTATATTTTTTTTCTTTTCACTCTCATCCTTTTTTTTGTATTGGAACTTATGGTTTGTTTTTTGCAGTTCACAATAATTGTCATGGCGCCAAGCAAAAAAATGGCATTCGATTGATTTTAAGGTTCTCTAAAACACAAAATCAATTTCATTGATTTAAAACAACTAAAGCTTTAGGTGTCACTTCAAAATTTTGGCAATTCAATTACCTCTTTAAATGAAACGGGGAAAGAATCAAGGATAATGGATAGCGTGTGTAAAAGCATGCGTCCATGAGGGATAATTAAAGGTTGTTGTACTTAGGTAGCATGAGTGACGACCTCTAACATTTGCTTCCACTCTTTTTTGTGTTTTTTTTTTTAATTAACATGAGTGTTTGTGGTAACTTGTGTGTAACTTTATTAATCTCGCGAGTTCTGAAATTAACGATCATATAAGTCTCTAGTGGTCATCATATTAGCAATTACAGGGCTCGAACTTGAGATCACATGGAGAGCAAGCAAACTACTTAGTCTTAAGCTTGTACCACTGAGCTACCTACTAAATCGTTAATTTTTTTATTTGAATTGTCTTGTTATGGTTTACCACCACGTCCAACGAGTGTCGACGATTGATGTTTGTTTTGGCTTTGATAAACCATTTTTTACAGTGTCATCTCATTGTCATGATCCATGTTGCGGACTTAGTCGGTTTATCCAAGCTAACTTATTTGATTTTTTATATTTTAATATTATTGTTTTTAATATCATCCTCTGACATTTAGTTGTTTGAGATTTGAGATTTGTAATATTTTTTAAAGTGTTATCACAGTATAATGACTCGAATCATAAATTTTGTGTCAAAGAAACATCTCATTTAAAAGGTTAAGTTGTTAGGTGAGGCCTCAAAATTATATTATTCTCTAACACATTCCCTCAAATGAAAGCTTTTTGTGATTGAAATTGCACACAGGTTCACACTATCTTGTACTAGATTTGTATCAAATTGAATAAGAGTGATGAGATTCGAACTCGTGACTGCTGAGTCAACAAGGCTCTAATAACATGTCAAGAAAGCATCTCACCTAAAAACTTAAGCTGTTAGGTGAGATCCCATAATATAATTTATATTATTATTTAACACTTTACGAGTTAACTAGAGTTGGCTCGAAAAGATTCGGTTTCTCACTATTTCAATATTTAATCAGAAAGTATATTATTTTTTATGTTACTGTATTAATATTTAAAAATTTGTTATTCAATAAGTATTCTATTTTAAATTTATAATTAAATTATATTTTTATATAAAAATAATAGCAATACATTTATTTATTATTATTCTAAAAAAATTAATTCAACTAGTGATCAAGGTAATCAAACTCGCGAGTCAACTCGCAAACTCGTACGAGTTTGCGAGTTGGCTCAGCAAACCTGGTTGGACCGGAAAGAAAAATCGAAACCGGTCAAACTCGGTCAAAATCAGGTTGACTCGTAAAATCGGACCGGATCGGTCCGATTTTACGAGTTCATCATATTCGGCCGGAGCTTTGAGCTTTCATTTTCAATTTTTCGTTTCTTTCATTTACATAGCTCTTCAACTTTCAAGACCCCTCCAATCACCCCTCTCAAAACCCAACCCATCAACCAGACCCGGAATTTCAACCGGGTTGGCGAGTCTCTTGGTTCTTTTACTCTCTTCCCTTTGTTGTTCATTCACTGCAACAATCACTTCTTTCCCACCAAGACTCCTATCTCTACGAACAACAAAATTAGGGTTTTTTCCAGCCCCAAAATTAAAGAGCTATGTAAATGAGAGTAAAGGAGAAGAGGATGAGGAGGAAGAGAGTAAAGGAGAAGAGGATGAGGGAGATGAGGGTGCGGCGGCGTGAGAGAAGAGAAGGATTTAGGGTATACTAGTAGTTATAAGTATAACTTATAATAATAATAATAATATAAAAATGATGTTTTTACTTTCAAGGGGGGGTTATAAATTATTATTATTATTAATAATAATAATATATACGGGGGGAGGGGTTATAATAATAATAATAATAATAATAATAATAATCTGGAGGTTTATAATAATAATAATAATAATAATAATAATAATAATTAGCATAAAAAATAGTTAGCATAAAAAATAATTTTAAAAAAATTCTATTAATTTAAGATAATAAATAACATTAATTAATTTCAAATACAACAATCTTAAAAAAATATACAATTACTTGAAAAACATAAAATAAGTAGTTTAAATTTCAAATCTCAAATATTGTGGGTCTTTTAATTATATTTAAATTCATTTTTTTAATTTAAATATAATTAAAAATAATAATTTTATTGTTGGAGAGTTTTTCAAAAGTAATTATTTAATTATATAACTTACTCCTATTAATTATATAATTAATTGTATAATTAAACTATATATAAGATAATTGAACTTTATTTAAAATAAAATAAAAAAATGGTTCTCCAAAATAGTTTTTATCATTGGAGAACACATCAACAAAAAAGTCATATATACACTATTTAAATTTTTTTGATGTTTTATTGTTTTTAAATCATTTTCATGTCCTGATGTCGAAATAATTTGTTGGAGTTGGAGCTAGTACTAGCAATATTGATGTTGATACCAGTATTAGTACTGGTAATCCTTTCAATAATAATATTTTTGATGAATGTATTAAAAATAACGAGAAAAATGATGGTCATGAGACTGAACGTAATTTATATATCACATCAACAAAATATTTATTTTTAGTTTGTTAATTTTTACCTAATAAAATTCTATGGACATAATTGTTTTGTAATGTATTTTTCAATTATTTTGAATCATGCATGAATCTTAACTAATGAAGTTTTATGGCCATAATTATGTTATATTATATTCGGAAATATTTTACTTACGATTTTACAATTTTTCTACCTCCACGATTTTAGCTGTGATTTTACGATTTTTGTACGAAAAAATTCAAGTACGATTTTACGATTTTACGATCTGAGTTTCAGAATGACTTTCTGATTCGTGTCAAAATCGTGATTTTGACAACCTTGTTAGTGATGCATCGCAGACACTTATCAGGAATGCAATGCTTTTTTCTAAAAGCAAACTCTGTCTACGTTTGTACTCTGTTTCATTGTGATTGAAAAGTCGTAACCTCAAAGGAATAAAAAACAAAAATAAAATTTGTTTTTTCACTTCCTGCCCTTGGCTTCTCAGCTTTGAGTTGGTCCCCATGAGTTGTATATTGGAGTATAGGGAAAGTTTAGCATGTTTTATTTATTTATTTATTTATTTATAAATAGAGCTGTGTTGTGTACTTATAAGTTTTTTTATCCTTTTGTTTTAAATAAAATTAATTCTAAACTAATTCAAGTTCAATTTTACAACTATTTGATGTCCAGAATAATGACAAAAATCTGATTGATGCATATCAAATTTGGATTTGACAACCACGCTATCAATACGCTTGATATTGACGTGTATCAATGGCTTTATTACCACCTTAATACAACACATATATAAATCTTTAGGGTAGATTGTATTATTACCTTTATAATTTAAAAGGTATCAATTTTGGGTTTTACTACTACTAAAAAGGTGTTATCTTTTTCATATTTTTATTAATTAATTAGATAATAACATATTTTTATCAAAGTATGATCGGGAATCTGTGTATGATGGGGAGGAAAGTGATTGAGAATGAAAGCTGTGTTGCTTACAAGAACTTCCTATGGCCCATCCTCGTCAACAAGCACCAGCATTCTTGCAAGATAAAAAGCATGATGTGCACTCACTCATAAACATTTGGTGACCTTATTGGAGCTGAAAAGCTCCCTCCTCCTTTTATTAATGTTTAATGCAGACCACCTGCAGTTTTTTACGTAATTATGCGGACCCCCTGCAGTTTTTTATTCACTATTTTACGTAATTATGCGGACCCGCTGCAGTTTTTTATTCACCAAAGAAGCTACGAGAGAGAAACGGAGAGAGCGAGATTGGGTCTGGCTTTGTCAACTTGTCGTCCAGCAACGTATATAGATCTATCTTTTTTTATAATTATTAATTGGATGTGATTAATTACAAGTGAGACATCTATATTTAAATTCAAGACGACTGATTAAAGAGAAATAAGAGGCCCGTTGCCCCTCGCTTTTTTTTCTTTTCAATTACGTGCATATTTGAAATTGTGATTCATATTGTTTTTTAAAATATTTTTTATTTATATATGCACTAAAATAATATTATTTTATTTTTAAAAAATTATTTTTGATATCAACATATGAAAATAATTTAAAAATAATATTTTTTAGTTTAAAATAAAAAATAAAAATACAAATCTTTTAATTTTTTTGTGAAACAATTTTGAAATACAATGACAAACAACCATGTAACTTGGTTTTTTTCCATATCGAGGAGGCATTTACTGGGCTGGTCCATGGTGAGGAAGGCTAAATATGTTCCTGTTGGTTTTTTCCTTCAACAAAATATTCTCCTTGAAATAACGATGGACGTTGTTTTATTAGGCCTGTCAAGAACTTGGAGGTCAATTCTGGTGTGCACCGCTAGCTGTTTGCAACATATTTCAAGTCAATGAAACCAAATTAATTCTATACCTAACATGTTTCTTCCCTCTCACAAACTATTCTCCTCTTCTTTTTTCCAACACGATCATTTCTACTTGGATGGATTGCAGGTCAAGATCTTATACTATAATCTGTTTGTCATTATGTTTTAAAAACGTTTGAAAACAAATTAGATGTTTTTATTTTTATTTAAAAAATTGATATTTTTAGATTATTTCATATGTTGTTGTCAAAAATAATTTTTAAAAAATAAAAAAAATATTATTTCGATATATTTCTGAACAAAACATATTTTTAAAAGCAAACAATCACCTGGTTCTTGGCTTTTAGGAATTAAGGTTTGTACAATTGGGAAGAGAGGTTGAGTTTTTAGTATTATTTGAAAGTGTAACTAATATTATTTTTTAAAGTGTTTTATTCTTGAAAATATATTAAATATCTTTTTTTAAATTTTTTTTATTAATATTGGAGTGGAAGAATTAAATGTTTTATTTTTTTTCCAAGGAGTTTGATGATATTTTTTTCCACAGCTGTATTTAATTGGTTTTTTAACATACTTTATTGGTTTTAACTTTCTTGAAATATATGCAGAATAATATTCTTAGGATTGAAAAAATATCTTACCATTTTATTTAACACTCTCCTCGAAACATATAAAACAATAGAATAACCACAATATTTTTTTTTTTTTACTTTCTATTTGGCAAATCCCGTTGAAATTGCTCTAGTGATAGCTTGGAAAACGTAACGAAGCAGTGCACTCCACCAGGTAGAGCCTAAAAATGAACATCTTGTTGAACATCTTGTTTGTCGTAGTGGAATTTTTAGTTTTAAGTCAATTTTATATCACTATCAAAAATAAATTTTAAAAATTAAAAATATATATTATTTTAAAATTAAAAACTTTTTAAAAAAATCAAAATTTCAATCCGATTCTTCCTTAATTGCAGGTACGGCTGGTCTCTGCCCATTGCTAGTGGCTAATTTCAAGAAGAAGAAGCAATATAAATATTAGAGTTGTTCGCTTCATATATCTAATCGAAGGCAAAATCATAGCTGTTAAGCCCGCGCGTATATGGGCTCATATCACCAAACCAAAGCCCATCTTTCTAGGATCCATGAAAACAAAAAGGTCTATCTCGCTCAAAATTCGGATCTAACTCTTCCGAAACAACTTTAAACCGAAGTCCATACATCAAACCAAATTTACGGAGTTGGTCTTGTATAAATTATTTAAAATTTACCAAAATTTTTATATATAAAATATAAACTATGTTACACTTTATTTTAAAACTTATTTTATTTATTAGAAACAATTTTTAACCTATTAAATTTCAAAACCATAATCTGAACTATAGTTGATTTAAAATTCCATCTAATTATTTAAATTATCATCACCTCGTTATCACTAGCATTGATTGTCATTATCACTATCATTAATATTATAATTAATTTCCCTATCTCTTAATCATGCCATGTTGCAAACACAAGGTTGGTTTTCAACATAACTTCATGATTCAAACTTTGAACATGATGATGAAGATTTTGAAGAGAAAAAAAGTTGTAGTTGTCTAACCCTAGGACAAATTTTGAGACTGATTTTATGACTTTGAGAGATTATCTAAATCCAAATTTGGTGAAAGATATTTTACATGTGTGTTGCACATGTTGTTTTTTCTGAGATTTTTTTTTTTGTGGAATCCATTTATTCTATATAATGAGAAGACATTTTTAGTTTAGGGTTTTTTACTGAGTTTTACCTGGCTTTATCAGGTTGCGAGTCAGTTTTACCTAGGTTTTTAACTAGGTTAAATCAAGTTAATTTCCTTCCTTATTCTCCCTTCAACTTGAATCGGTTTAGATTCTTAATCGATTGATCTTGAGTCAACCTACTCATCATTATTATTACCATAGTTATATCATTTTACTTGACATATGCAAATAGCAGGGCCTTTGTTTTTCTAAATAAAAAAAATCATATAATTGAGTGATTATTGACCTTTTTTTATGTTTTGATAATACTTAAAAAACCAATTTTTAATCATTTAGGCTAACCACACTAAGAAAATACAAGCCCTAAACTAGCTACGATCTTCGACATGACATTAATATTGACCCTATTTTTCCAATTTTGCCCTGACACAACATTCTACAAATTATTTTGAGTTCTTGGGAACTATACACAAACTTTTTATGCATATATAAGTTTTCTTATGCATACCAAAAACTATTTTTCACTGACAATAACATTGATTATCATCAACATTTCCATTGATAGCTTGCATGCACAACAACCATGACATGATACAATAACCACCATATACACCATGATTAATCGATTACAACACACCACTTTCTCCATTAATAATATTTCTCTGTTTTACGAAGAAAGTCTAAGATATAGCTTATAAATACATGCAATCACCCAACAAAATATAAATCCCATTCATTGGCCACACAAAGATAGTTATAAAAATTTAGATTATAAACTAGCCATTAAAAGGTGCATGCCACATAAAAGCTAGAGCATTTAGTGAGAGTAAGACCATATAATTTAAGCCACTACATTCAAATAAGCATTTGCCACAACTTTTTTTTTTACTTACTAATTTAAATATCAAAATATTCTTTATTGGTCTAGTTTTTTTACTAACAATACAAATCAAATTAAGATTAAAATATACATTCGAATCATTACTCTAACAACACAAGATGAAATCATAAAAAAAACTAAAGTTTGGAAACACCACTAAAAGTTTCTTTCCATCGAAAGTTAGAAACAAATGCTATATATATAGCAAAAACGTGTCAATATCCAATAGGTGAAGGGGGCAAAATTGCATTGATAAAACAAACTCCGAGTCTACTACTGTAACAATCTTTTTTATAGTGACTAAAATGGAAATAAGAGTAAATTAGAAGGCCAAAAAATAGAGAAAGATGACATTTTTTTATTTTAAAAAAGAGGTTTTAATTAATGAGAGAATTCCTTCTCCTTCCTTTCATCAACTTGAAGACTCGATCCGATCTAGCAAAGCATATTCTCTCAGTGAAACAAAACACAAAACCAAGCAGCCTCTACAATTTGGTTTTACATTAAAAATAATTTTTTTTTATTTTTTTTTATCTGAATCATCAAATGATTACAGTCTCCGTGAAGCCATTGTTCATAGCCATTTTCACACTCTCGCTTTTCCTAGCTATCGTTTTGCTGTCTCCTTCTTCGCCATTTTCATCGACCCCTTCAAATAAACAAACGTAAGTCACATCATACTAAAGCTGCTTGATGTCGATTTATGTAATATGATTTTAATTGGGTTTAATTACTTGTATTTTATTTAGAGGAAAATCGGACATATGGGGTGTTAAGAGGCTTGTGGAGTGGAGGCCGTGCAAGTGGTGGACTCATGGACCTCGTATCGGTATGTCTCTTCTTTGCATCTGATTTTAGCGTGGGCTCTTTTGTTTTTGGTTTTTTGTTTTCCTCTTTTACTGAACTATACACTTAAAGGGTGTTGGTAATAAATCCAAGCACTTTATATAGGTTTACTTAGATTTAAATATATTTTTTTTAAAATAAGCAGATAAGAGATAGAGTTCATTGACCTAGCTTTGAAATAGAAAGAGAAGCATTTGGAAACTTAGAATGGCAATGAGTTTGAGTTATGGGAAGCAAGTTCTTTTCTTACTGTGCTGTCAATCAAAATGTTTACTGCCACAAGGTTTATAAATGGCTTGGGTTTTGGAGAAGATCTGTATGTGCACAAGTTTTCTCTTTTATTTACTTGGTATTGAAATCTGGGATATATCTACTATTTCGGGAGGGATTCAGGTGTTTTTTCTAATCACCTTATGTGCTGCTCGGAACATGGTTTGAGTCAAAGTATAGGGATTGTCTTGCCTCTTTTTTTTCCTGAATCAATTTTAATTGGTTTTCATTGCAGAAAATGCCTTGGTTTTTTTGTTGAAATCATGCAGCCCTACCAGCAGAGAGTAATGGATATATCCGCGTGGATTGCTATGGTGGCCTCAATCAGATGAGACGAGATGTGAGTGTGGAGTAAACATTATGTTTTGTTATTTTCAGGTAATGCTCGTTAATGTATGCTGTGTTCATAAATGCTCTTGTTTATGATCTATGCAGTTCTGTGATGGCATTGGCATTGCCCGTTTGTTAAATGCAACTCTGGTTATGCCGAAGTTTGAAGCAGCTGCTTATTGGAATGAATCAAGGTAGTTGTTGATCACGTTTATCAATTACCACTGGTTATGAAATCAGAAGAATTAAGATTGAATGTGCAACTTATGGAGATGGTCTTCATTGTTGCACTCTGAATAACTAGATAAACCAAGGAAATTTTTTGAAATCCAAGCAATATCAAACATGAGATGATTTATTTTATTTTCTTGCCAGATGTTATAATTGCTCAAAGTAGGTTGTGTCTGGGATTTTCACGATTTCAAATTTTGTATGCATTTCCATAATCACTTCTAGTTCTTTTCAAAATAAGCAGATATATAGTGTTATTGCCCTGTTTATAATCACTCTCCCCACCACTCAGCCTCCCACTAGTGAATTGTTTTTCCTCTTCTAGGGAAAGTCTTCTTTTATCTATAAGTAAGATGAAGGTTTTGTTGAGCATGTTTCGTTTGTGATATTCTTATTACTCTTGCTGTTTTAAGGAGCTTATCTAATGTAATAAACTGAATTGGAAACTCTTCTTTTCTTGGTAGCATTGTGAAAAATGTTTGAGATACACTATAATCGAATATTAAATAATGTAGGCTAAAAGCATCTTTATGTGTTTGAATTTGATTGCTGTCATTTCATGGACAATATCAGTAAATGACCCTTTAATTGTACTTCAGTGGATTTGCAGATGTATTTGATGTTGATTACTTCATTCAACAGATGGATGGCTTCATTAAAGTTGTTAAAGAACTGCCACCTGAGGTTGCATTAAAAGAACCCTTTCGTGTAGACTGTAGCAAAAGAAAAGGCCAATTTGATTACATTGAAAGTGCCCTTCCATCTTTATTGAAATACCAATTTATTTCAATTACACCAGCAATGAGTCAAAGAAGGGACAGGTACCAGATTGCATTTCAATTTCAATTTTTTTTTTTGTCTAGTGATTACATGACAATGACTGTTAGGCCTGTAGGTTTGACTACATGCATATTTTTATTAACCTTAGGCTTTGTTTTCATGTTTAGAAATGGTAAAATAGCATGCCGTTTGTTATGTAAAAGTTTGCACCTTTTCTTTGTTTAGGTATCCTCTGCATGCGAAAGCTGCACTTTGTCAAGCATGTTACGGTGCATTACGCCTTACAAGAAGCCTGGAACAGAAAGCTGCAGAACTTCTGGAAGCTATACCGAAACCCTTTCTTTCGCTTCATCTTCGATTTGAACCTGACATGGTAGCATATAGCCAGTGTGAATACCAAGGCCTCTCCCCTGCCTCCAAGGATGCCATTGAAGCTGCAAGGGGAGACAGAAAACCATGGACTGGGGAGTTGGCTCGCATTTGGAGAAAGCGAGGGAAGTGTCCCCTAACACCTAACGAGACAGCCTTCATTTTTCAGGCACTTTCCATCCCTACAAACACAAATATATACCTTGCAGCTGGGGATGGCCTGATGGAAATTGAAGGTTTAAAATCTATTTACACCAATGTGGTCACCAAATCTGAACTTCTCAGTGGCGAGGATTTCCTAAATATGCATGGAAACACAAAAGCTGCATTGGACTATTATGTATCAATCAACAGTGATTTTTATGTGGCTACTTTTTTCGGTAACATGGATAAGATGGTTGCTGCAATGCGAGCTTATAAGGGGTTGCATAATACCGCATTCCTGAGCCGGAGAGCTTATGCAGAGCTCACTTCTAAGGGCTTGGATGGGAAGGAGTTGAAGCAAGCCTTATGGCTGGCTCACAAAGAGGATTTCGCCATGGGAAGAGGGTCTGCTCTGCCTGACTGCTTTTGCGACTTCAAATCGTGATTTCATGTTTTAGGGTTTGATTTGTTCGAATTTCTTTGTAATTTATGTTGTATGACTAGTCCTGTAACATGTGTTACGTTGCGGGTAGGTTTCTAAATTAATTTAAATGTTAGAGAAAGTATTGACATTATAATGATGTTTTTAATTAAAAATAAAAAAAAAGATGTTTTGCGCTTGACAAAATAAATATATAAAATTTATGAAATAAAAAATTAAAAGAGTTGTTAATATAAATTAAATACCAAAACAAAAATTAATCTTTCTAGGAAAAGCTAAGGATACCATACCTAAAACTTTTTTTTTTGATATATATATATATATATAAAATTTTGTCTTTAAAGGTTAGTTTTGGTTTCATAAAAGAAATTATTTTTATTTTTATGAATACTTCATACAATTTATTACTAAGTATGAATTAATAGAGATGTCAACATAATTTCTGCTGTTGTTTTTTCCAGCAAGGCAGAGGACGTGGTCAATTTTTTTTTATTTTGTTTTAAAGGTTAAAAATATTACCTGCTGTTATGATATTTTATATTTTCTTTTGATTTTCAAATAATTTAATCTTAACTAAAAAGATATACATTTTAAATTTATATATTATAATATAATATCATTCATATATATACATTTTAGGCTTGGCACCTTTCACCTTTGACAACACTGGTTAGTAACCCCCCACTTTATCCAAATCTGCAACCACAATCTAGCCATAAGAAGTTAACCCGTCGAGCACTGACTGCCTCAGTCAAATGAGACATCAAATTAAGAATGTTTCACTTCAGAATGTTTCACTTCTTATGGCTATAAACTAAGAATGTTTCACTTCAGATTCAATCTCTGCTGCCAAAGAGCACCATTAAATATTCCACCCTGCAGCCGTTGCCCCATCGCTTCACAACTGTATCCTTTCTCCAGCACTCCTCTCCTCCCTTTCTGGCTGTGCCAGTTTTGACTTGCAACTTTTATCCTGCACAGGTGCAATTACGAAAAAGGTTTAAGAATTTCTATCATTAGAGCAAAAGGATGGATTTGAGGAACCGGAAAGGTTTGGTTTTCTCCCCCTTATGGCGGTTTGCATTCATGAATAAATTTCATTAAAACCTAATGTGTCTAGTTTCTGTTCCTACCTATCTATTATTAAATACACATTAATAGAAGAGATTCAGTCTAATCCTAGTGTTCATGCAGCAATCGAAGATTTAACATGTAGATTAGGAGATAGGAAGGGTGAGAAATAGTATATTACTTGATGTACTTCATGTCATCGACAGATGGAACTATAAAAAACAATTATCACAAACAGATGACTTTGCACGATGAAGATTTTTCATCTTTATATTGATGCAACTTCAGGCAAGTCAGCCGCTTGATTAGAAAAGAAAGGAACAGGTGGTAGTGGAGCACTGTGGGGAGGACAAGGAGGGGTTACCATATTGTTTTGGTTTTTACCTAATGTGAATTCAGCTTTCGCAAAGAAGTAAAGTTGAATATTCATTTCATGCAGTGCCACATTGGAGTTTCTAACAAGACAAATACTAGGTTGGGATTTTAGGCTTAAGGGCATTACAGAGCCCTCCTGCTATTCCACAACATGCGGGGCCTATAGTAGCCCCTCTGAAACCAATGCCTATTAATCCTTCTTTTTTCTTTTTATGTGCGCGCGTGTGTGTGCATGGATATTTCCGAAAAAGAACAGCAGGTTCACCAATTCTGCTTTTCAAATTTTTTTTTCAGGTTCACCAAATTAAGGCACTGTTTAGCATTGTGTTTTAGGTGCTTTTTATTGTTATTTGCAGATTGGTTTTTTTGTTTGAAAAGCACCAAATTGATGCCTTTTTAGGTGCTCCCAATGGTTTTGATATGCGGATGTCAAAATCATTGAAAAACATTTAAAAAGCATCAATTTGGTGCTTTATCATATAAAAAGACACTTTCAACTGCATCACCAAACATACACTAAAATAACTTTGACAATTTACCTACAATATGCTCCTTTTGGGGTAGTAGTGCAATTTTTTGGATGTTTCATGTTACAACTATTTTTTAAGAGATGAAACCACTAACACCCACAGCAACTATTAGTTGTGGTGATTCAGATAACAAAGTCAAAACTGCTGAATTCTAACATGATTTTCATAGACAAGGTATTTCTGAAATTTCTAGATTTTCTGTAAATTCTACAAGTCTTGTTTTTTATTCCATTAATATTTTATTAGTCCTAAAGAGTAATTAGCTTTATTAGGTTTCTCAAATAGGATTATAAGCATTTTCTTATATAGGAAGATAAGTCCTAAGATCTCTACATAAAGGTTAGGTGATTGTTGAAATTCAGTTTATGAAAAAGAAAAAGAAACCACCAATTTGCCATTGATAGTGTGACTCAATCTTCTCTTTGGCATGGCTCCTAGAAACCATATTGATAACACTCTAATAGCTTCGACATTTTCCAGCAAATCAAATCCCATATTCCAACCATCAAACAGTCTCTATGGAATTACTAAGCATCCACACGTTCAAGCCCAATCAGTCCTATAGCTATTGACCATCAAAAGACCAACTCAAACCCTAAAATGTTAATGTCCACAGCTGTAAAACGGCCCCCAAAGCTGTCCTTTATCATGTAGTTCAATATAGCATTGAGCATAAATTTTTTTGTATCAAAACATCGGCCATCACATGTCAGCTTACATTGATATGCTAGACAGAAGTTCAAATTAGAAAGAGTAGGCTTCTAGAACAATGAGGTGGTAAGTTCCCCAAAACAACTTGATGCATATGCTAATCCCAGCAAACAATAATGAGCAAAATGATGCTTACCAATGTTGGCATCTAAGCAATAGATAACAATGAGATAACACATTCTTTTGGCTGGCTAACCAGCTCTTTGTCAATTGAAACTGCAAGAATTTCAAATAAAAGGCATCATATTAGAAGTGAAAAATCAAATCAAATCAAATAAAAACTTCAAGCCAATTTATACATCACATCTGATGAGAATATGCCTAACATGAAAGTCAGAGCAGAAAACATGTTCACAAATATACATACGATGAGTAGGTTACATGATGATTTAAAAAGAAATGCCCCCCGTCCGTGAAGATCGATGCAAGTAAAAAGTATAAAAGATGGCATGGGACATCAGTATTCAGTACGTGGAGCAATTATTGACAGGTGAACATCCAAAACTCACATGCTCCAACACTCATAGATTAGAAAGAAAGTAATGTATTTGAAACTTGCAAAGATAAAGGAAGAAATTGAAAGGAAACTTACAAGACTCATGGCACCATCCAGTTCGAGGTTTAGAACTTTCATTTCACCTGGAACTTAATAGAAGCTACAACAAATTAATTGAATAAAGGGAGCAACGTTCCCTTTGTTTGATGTTTAAGGATGATATATCCATTTGGTTTTGTGGGTGTATCATTGGACAAAATTAAATGAATATCCCCTGCTGTGAGGCTGGGGTGTTACAAAACCAAGAGTTTATCTGTGCATTTCCATCACCTCAATTCAACTTCTAGACAAAACAGCTTGCAAGGAACGCAAATCACTTGAAGGAAAAGGAGGCACTCTCCTCTGAGCTAAAGTCACGATCACCTTAGCCTTGTTAGGCTGCCCGTTCTTCTTCAGCCCTTCAAGCAGCGTATGAATGGTATTCACATTCAAAAACCAGTTATTTCTCATGCTATCTCTACACATTGTATATGCCAGATCAAACTCCCCACCCTTGCATAAATAATGAACCATTGTTTGGTAAACTTTAGCATTAAATTTATTCCCCTTGCCACGTAAAGAAAAATACACCATTTTGGCCATCTCAAGTTTACCAGTCTGGAAAAAGCCTTTTATAACCAAATTATATGTAACCTCATCAGGCACAATCCCAATTTTTAGCATCAAACGCATCACATCATTGGCATGCCATGCCCGTCTTATGTTGACCAAATACTGAATTCTAACATTAAATGTTGCAAGATTGGGTAAACATCCCTTAAGCACCATAAGATTCCACAATCCATTGCCAATCTCTGCCCTGTTGTTCTTATAAAATGCTGACACAAGTGTGGTGTATGTGATGACATCTGGCCTTACCCCTGACTTTTCCATCTCTACCATGAGTAAATATGCTTTATCCAAATTTCCCGTTTCACATAAAGCCTTAACAATGATGTTAACAGAAAATATGTCAAACTCAATATCAAACTCCTTCGGCGCCTCATTAACAAAGGCCTCGATTGCTGCTAAATCACGGGTTCCAGACAAAACCTTCAGTGCAGCATTGACGGATTTAACAGTTCTCTTACAGCCGTGCAAATGCATATTATAGAGAGTATCAATAGCATGCTTTACCATTCCAGCCTTTCCATACAACATTATAATCCTCACCATGAACCCTTCGCGCCTGCCTTGTGGAAGAGTCTTCTGGTGCTCAAGTAAATGGTCAATGTAATCAAACCTGTTAGCACCAGCTAAGCGAGAAACGGTATCTTCAAATGCAAATCGATTCTCCACAACAAGCCTATTCTCAGCATTAGCCTTGAAAAGATTAAATAGCTTATCAGGGTCTCTCTCAGCTTTAAGCTTAACAAGTGCAGGTTCCTCCAAAGGTTTCTGGTTTTGATTCTGAATGCTATTATATACAGCTGCAGGACTATGAGTTAATGAAACGGCAGCAGCAAAGTTGCAGAGTCTGCGAGTGATTCGCAGAGAGAGCATGTCTTTATTTCTTCCTCAAATTGAAACATTCCAATGTTCCATATTCAATGCAATAACGTCAAAAAATCCTCACACCCCATTTAAAAGAAAAGTCAAAACCCAAAAAAAAAAGAGGATTTCAATGAAACAAACACAAAAGCCTTCTCACATTCAAGAGATTATCTTGACAAGATTTTTAACGAAGATCCATACCCGTTACACATCGAAACTTGCAGAGGAATTTTATCAAACAGATGCATACCCATATGCTAAAACAATGATACCAGGCACTGAATTCAAGAAATCTTCAAAACCCATGTGGCAAATAGAAAACCCAACAAGATGAAAACTCAAAAAAAAGCAATCTTGAGATAATTAAAAACAAGAATTAAACAAAAAGAAGCAGTGTGTGGATATGTATGTTCAGTGTGACACAGAGTGACAGCAGTGGCTATAGAAACAGATATGAATAGAAAAAAAGTGAGGATTGGATCTTGGTAGGGATGGGGGCTTTGTGGGATTTAGGTTTCAGAGTGAGGACTTCCTCGTTTTTTTGGGAAGACTGGTGAAGCCAGAAAGAAAGATACTGTGGGCTGCCATGTTATTATTATTATTATCATTTTCTTTTTTAGGGGGTACGATTTAGGTTTCGTGTCACAAATTTAACCCTATAAACTATTGTTGGAAGGGTACGTCTACAAGAGCTGGGATGTAGAACAGTAAAAGTTTGTTTGATATTGCATTTATAGTTGAGGTTAAAAAACATAATTTTATAAAAAAAAACATTTTTAGTTGAGTTTTAAAATTGAAATGGAAGTATTTAATTAAAATTAGAGGTGAGCAAAAAAAATTGGTCACTTGATTAAACCGAGAAAATAAAATAAAATAAAAATAACAAAAAAACCGTACCGATAAAAAACCCTGATTAAACCGATTATAAAACTCTGAAAAATGTCTGGTTCGGTCCAGTATCAATTTTATAAGGCAAAAACCAAATAAACCGAATTTAACTGAACCAGTTCAGTTAAAAAAGTTAGTTTAAAATCACATTTTCTCTTCTCTCATTTCTTTTCTTTACTAACCCTAACCCTACAAGCAGCTGCCCCTCTCCCAGTCTCCCTCCCCCAGTAGGGTGGTTGGGGGTTGTGCCTCCCTACCCTTTCCATTTATGGATTCCCTGGTCTTTTTTATTCTTTATCTCTTCTTGTGACCTTCTTATGCGAGATAAAGTAACCCTTTATTATCTTATATCATCAGGGTAATGAGCTATCAACCTATTGCTACTTTTTATAAAACACAAATGGAATAATTTGTCCTGGAAGCAGAACCGGCAGCCTTCCCTTCTTTTTTGTTGTGAATCGAGGTTTGAGACATGGAAGTGTAAAATGATTATCACTCAATCCTTTTCAGTTTTCACTATTAGCCTTTTGCATTATCTTGCATTTGCATACTCATTGTTCTCGCGAATCGATGGTTTTTTCTTCTTAATTGGAAAACCCATTAGAAAGCCTAAAAAATCAAATTTGGTTTCCTCTCAATTTTTTAACATAAAAACCGAATCAGACAAAAAATGGTCAGTTTTTACTAGGTTCGAGTCAGTTATTTTTTAAAAATAAATTATAATTTTTGGTTTGGTTGTATTTTTGATAAAAATCGAATCGAACCAAAAATTCTCACTCCTAGTTAAAACTGTGGTTGGGTTTGAGGTTTAATGAAAAATAATTTCTAATACATTGCTGTCAACTTGTGAAATTATTTTAAACACACACACACACATATACATAATGTAATTAATAATCATAAAAACATAATGTAATTAATAATGCAAGTAAATTAGACATTTGTTTTTATTTTCCCATCAAACTACTTGCTATTCCATCACGAACTAAATTCATACGTGAAGACGTTTGTGATCCTTAGTTATTTGATCGAGAAACAATATCTGGTAAAATATCATCATAAACAAAATTAAGATTGCGATCATATTCGACAAAAGACATATCATCTTGTGATCTCCTTCTAATATTTTTATTTATATTTTAATTAAGTTTTTACATTTTAATATTATTTTGATATTAAAAATATGTTTTTATAAAAAAAAACCTTTTAGAAAACCATGTTATCATAAATCAATATACCCTCCTTTTAAAGAAACGAAGGACGGAAAATAAAATATGAGTCTCCTTTTCCTCTTCATTATCATAAATCTCTCTCTCTCTCTCTCTCTCTCTCTCTCTCTCTCTCCATAATGGCTTCCAAGATTTTCATGTCAAATCCAATTGTAAACCATATTGCATATTCAGTGAGCATGGTACCTCGATCTCATTTTTTTGGGCAGGTTTGTGAAAAAGAAGTTGGGCATGCTTCTCATTTTCCTCTTCATTAACCGAAACAATGGGCTTTTGTTCATTCTCTACAAGATTAGAGTTGACAAAGCTCCTATCTGCTTCTAGAGATTAATCTTTATGACTGCCCTTAGGCTTTGAGTCCTAATACTCATTTTCAACATTTTCTTCAATGTGTGCATCTATGACATCATCTTCTCCATCCTCATTTAGTTGCTCTTCAACATCATCGTCTATCTCTTCCATATAATTATCTTACTCAATTTCTCTTCCCTCTGCCATGACTTTTTCACACACTAGTTCTTATCATCCAACAACTGCAGTTAAATTGCCTCTAAATTAACTACAAGTTGAAGTAATCATCATGGAAAACGTGTGGAACCTGCAAGAAAGTGAATGTGCATCTAACGCGTGGTCCGTTGTTTTTCATGTGTGATGTGTGGTTTGCTGCGTATTGGACGAAAATCATCCGAAAGATGCTTTTTGTAAATTGAGGTTTAACCTAAATTTTTGTGGGTCCCAAAGTTATAAAAAATATGGGACAAGGTTAACAAACAATTTGGCTCTGCAATGAGTCTCAACCATAGAAACTACCACAGAGATAAACACTCATTAATTTACATGTGAAAAGTAGTTTAAAATAGTATTTTTTTATAATTACTTTTATTTTTAAAATTTAATTTTAAATTCACACTAAGAAAATTATTTTTATTTTTATATATTTTATATATAATCAAATATGTTGTACTTCATGTGATTCAGATAATTAAAATAGTATTTGAAAATGTTGCATAAACACTACCACATAAATATATGAATTTTTTAAAATAAAATTAGTTTTTTTTTATAAAAAAAAGTTTAATCGTTTTAGTGTTTTGATATTAAAAATAAATCTTAAATAATAATAAAAATATATGTTATTTTAATACATTTCTAAATAAAATAAAAATTATGACAATATCAAAAACTACATCACATAAAATAACACAACCTAACATTGATTTAAATGAAAGCATAGCAAGGTATTCACACATGAGTTGAGTGATCAAAGTCATGATGTTACATGCATTATTATTTTTTAAATAAGGAATCTAGAGTAAATATTTTTTTAAATAAGGAATCTAGAGTAAATATTATTTTTTTTAAAAAAAAATACCATAGTTATCTAATAGGTTGCTCAGAATTTTTTTGAATTAAGTTTAATTTCAAGGATTAAATGAGTTTCTATATTTAAAATCTTTTTGAGAGAACTAATTTGAATTTGAAATGGAATTCAGATCATAATAAAAAGACAAAAAACAAATAAGAAACCTTTTAATTTATTTTTCTAATATAATAATAATGAAAATAACTTTTCAATTATAAAAATATATATTTAGAAGCAAGCATTATGCTTACTACAGATTAAAAAACAATAAGAACACTAAAGATTAGAGAAACAAAAAGAGTATTCTTCATATAATCTTATATAATGTAATTGTACATCCACGTTATCTTAACAATGTTTTTATTTATAGTCTAAAATATATTAATACTTGTAAGCCCAAAAGTTATAAGAAGATGTACAATTCCAATGTGCTCATAGATAAAGTTCCAATGTGCTCATAGATGATGAATGAACATGAAAATATAGAGGTGGAAGCAGGTAAATAGACATCCATATATAGTGTATGATTTCATAACACTTCTTATTGAATGTCTTTTTTATAGTCTCACGCATTGTAAATTGCCTCATTAAAAACCTTATCAAGAGAAAACCTAATGAACAAAACAAACTTGCCTGCCAGATTATTTTTTAAACGAATTTATTGAACATTAATATCACTATATTTATCGAGGTTAAGTGTGAAAATGAATTTTAGTGAGATGTACTTTGTTCTATCTTTCCTCTATTTAATTAAGTTATGCATGTAAAATTACTTTCATACAATATAGTTTAAGTTTCTTTACTAGAGAATAAATCACATATTCCCACAAATATGTGGAGTTATTGATCTCAACCACACACACTCATGGATTACAAGTATTGTGACATGATTAGATGGAGTGTTACAAAATATTTGCTTTGTAGATCTCCATGATATACCAATATTACTACATATAGAGATAATCTGTTTGAAATCAACATTTACATGGATAAGAAAAATATCTTGTATCAACATACCTAACTAATTCATTATTAACATTATATAAATAAAATAATCTCATATTTGTAGTTCCTCATAAATAACAAAAAAAATATTTAACTCTATTTCAATGTCTTTATATAGGAGAATACTTATATATTGCTAGTAAATTCATAGAGAATATGATATCAGGTTATATACTATTAGTAAGATTCATTAGTGCATCAATAACATTGAGGTATGAAATTTCAGGACCAAGTAATTTTTTTTATTATACTCTTGAGGTCTAAAATGGTATTTTTCACATTAAGGTGATTAAACAATCATTAGGGCACTCAATGAATGTGCTTTATCCATATGAAATCTTTTAGAAACCTTTTTTGTGTAAGTTGAATGATGAATGAGAATCTTATTTACTAAATGCTTATTTTGCAGGCTAAGGTAAAATTTTGATTTTCCCAAATCTTTCATCTCAAAACTCTTTTTTCAAATAACTTATTGTATTTGGTATCTCTCCAAGAGTTTCAATAATATTTGAATTATCAACATATACAACAACAACAATAATAATAACAAAATCACTTGGTTTACCACACTTTTAGCATGCCTTAAAAATCATTTGGTATGATTATATCATATTTTCCTATTTGGACTTCAATCTAGGTTGGAGTATTTACATTTGGTATATGAGATTTAATTTATTTTTTAGTCAGTGAATGTATTTGGTAGCTAATTTACTTGCAAACAAAATATCTGTTGACTTTTTTTTATATTATTTTGTACAGGGATCAAAATTCAATAATAATAATAATGTATTCCTTGTAATACATTTTTCAGGCTATTTAACCCCCCCCCCCCCCCCCCCCCCCCCCTCTCTCTGAGGAACTATTTTTATATGTTGTGGTTGATAAATTTGGACATATATTGCATAATCAAATATCCTTTGATGGTAAATGTTTGGCTTTTGATCAATAACCAATATAATAGGGGGAACCCAATACATAAAATATTATTACATGTAAAACAACATCTCCATAAATAGATTCAAAGAGTTTAATTCTTATGAGTTACCTTGAAATAAACTAGAAGGATTTGATAAATGATTTAACAAGACCATTTTAAATATGAACATGGATAACATGATGTTCAATGTTTGCCATAAGTGACATGCAAAACTTATTAAATGATCAGGATGTGAGTTTGCCAATATTGTCGAAATGAATTATATTGATTATATGATTTAGTAATTGTACTCATAATCTAATAATCTGAGGAAGTACTTTTGCAAATGCATGGGTACAAGTTGATAATAAACACATATGTAACCATCTTATAAAATATATTAAAATCATAAAATATCTAAATAATCTACATGGTGGGTGAATAAACCTATAAATATCACCTTGAATACATTCGAGAAATCTTAGGGATTTCATCCCAACTTTAGCTATTATAGGTTAATAACCAATTTGCTTTCATAACAAGTAACATATAAGAATTCTTAGAATTAAAGAATCTTTTGTTATTTAATAGATGACCATGATAATTCTCACTAAGTATTCATATTATTATTGATCCAAGATGACCTAACTGGTTATGTCAAATAATAAAATTATTTAGTTTATTGAACTTTTGGTTTGCTATTGTTTTAATTCTAGTCGTACTAATATATGTATAATACAAACTTAAAGATAAAATGAGTAATTTTTTAAATAGTTGTTTATTAGTAAAGATATTTGATATGAAATAAAGTATTATATACCATTTTTCATAAAGAATATGAAGCTCATATGAGGATTATAAGCTCTTATGTATTATACTTTAAACATTTATCTTCCACAATGTACAAGTCCAAAGTATTATAAGCTCGTTAGAGGATACAATTAATTACAGTTGTAAATGATAATTATTATAACACAATCATTTATAATAAATAAGCCAACATGAAAGAAACAAACCAAAAAATATTGGAAATATAATAGTATAAAAGAAACACACCCAAAATATTAATATAATTTTAAATTATAACATTCTTATA
Organism: Salix caprea; assembly: GCA_964035475.1. NCBI lineage: Eukaryota > Viridiplantae > Streptophyta > Magnoliopsida > Malpighiales > Salicaceae > Salix > Salix caprea. The sequence goes on along the minus strand of OZ037759.1, from coordinate 3,887,569 downwards.
TTTAAGCAACTAATTATTAACATTACAAAAAATATCAACTTTCTCATGAATTTGCTCAAAGAAATCATCAACATCAAGTTATGTTATATCTCAAAAGTCAAAATAAATATAAGTTTTACCTTGATATGGATGAGCACAATTTATTCCATGCCCTTCTCTTTTTCTTTCAATTCAGGCTAATATAATTAACAAGATGTTTGGTTATATGACAAGTACGTGATCAATGTCTTTTCATTCCACACCTAGAACAAATATTTTATATCTTCTTACTATCTTTGCTAAGTATATTCTTCCCCTTTAATTGTTTCTCATTTTTCTAAGAAGGTTTGTTAAGATTATGATCATTAGAGTTGCAAAAATTAATTTGTCTTCGCCTATGGCCATATCCACGACCTCTATTACGATATCGACCATACTATTTATTATTTCTCATAGCATTCAACTAGTCAATCGTGATACCAAATTTTTCATTAAAAATTTATTATTTTATTCATCCACAAGGAAACATGAAATCAATTCAGAGTTTTTCTGAAAAACCTCATTCTCTTTGTATAATGTTGTTGTATGGGCATGTTCAAAGCATGGAAAGTAAAAATGGTTTTTTTTATAGCATATCTTCATGGATGATATCATCTCTAGATACTTTCAATTTAGAACTCATATTAAATATTAAAGAATTATAATAACTTATCGATTTAAAATTTTGCAATCATAAATGTATCCAATCATAATATTTTTTTGGGAATAATATCCTTTGATTATCATATCTTTCTTTCAAAATTTTATAAAGAAAAATAAGATTTTTTTATTGTGAGATGCTCAATTTTGAACTCTTTATAAAGATGATGAGGTAAGAAAATCATGGTTTTACCGGATGTTTCATTATCATCTTTAATCGTATCTCCAAGACCCATAATATTCAGATATTTTGATGAATTTCAACATCAAAAACCTATAATAAATAACTCTTATCGGTAATATAAAGTGCCATGAACTCAAGTTTGACAAGATTTGGCATGGTTAGTTCCCCTTTTTATTCACAAATCAAATATGATTATGTTACGAATTTACTAGTAACAACTAAAATTAACTCTGGATTGTTGAGGACCCAGATACATCCTTTGCAACTTAGCAATATTTTGGATTTAAGATGCTTTTCATTCATGCAAATAGTTCTTTTAAATACAGAATTAGAAATAACTACCCATTATCCTGACTAGTTGATAATGGACTAGAACGTGTACAATAACATAAATGAAATATTGAATAAATAAATAACAACTGAACAATTAAATTAAACAACAATCAGCTGTCGCGTGTCTGTCATCCATGGAGTCCAGTTTCCCATGTTGTCACGTGTCGCTCATCCGTATCACTTCGGGTTGCCGGTTCTCCTCATCCCCATGTGCCATGTGTTTCGTGATTATCAGAACTCCTATGCCCCGTGTCTCTTGATCAGGAGCCTTATGCCCCGTGTCTCTTGATCAGGCGCATAACAACAGCCCCAATCATCAAAAGAACTCGCCCACGAGTTCGGGGTATTGTCTGCGAAGCTCACCAAATGTCAACCCAAATTGCGTCGTCTTCGTTAGCACCCTCCCACTGAATCAAGAGTTTAGTCCCTTCCAAATTCCCCTTCTTCTTCATCCTTCGGCCAAGTACCCTGTGAGTAGTAGGAGCGAGCGTCCCATTCTCCATAACTTTGGGTAGATTAGGGCTAGTGTGAACTTGAGAGCCAACCTTCTTCTTCAGACATGAGATGTGGAAGATTGGGTAGATCTTGGTGTGGGGAGGTAGATCGAGCTTATAAGCCACCTTCCCTACCCTCTGAGTAACTTGGAAGGGACCAAAATACCTCGCCGAAAGCTTCAAGTTCCTGCGCACAGCCACCGTCATTTGTCGGTAAGGTCTCAACCGTAAGTAAACCCAATCTCCAACTCAAACTCTCGATCTGTCCTGTTCTTGTCAGCAAACTGCTTCATGCGTGTTTGTGCGTCTTGTAGGTTTTCACGGACCAAGGTCAAGATGAAATTCCTGCTTTTGAGCTCATCTTCTACGGCTTGAACAGCTGTGGAGTGTGGCTCGAAGGGATGCAGGCGAGGTGGGGCTTGTCCATAAACCACCTCAAAAGGTGTAAGCCCCGTTGAAAAGTGGATCGATGTGTTGTAGGACAATTCTGCTAAAGGCAACCACTTTGCCCAGTCTTGGGGTCTTTCATTAGTGAAGCACCGGAGGTAGCCTTCCAGCTATTTATTCATGACCTCCGTTTGGTCGTTCGTTTGTGGGTGGTAAGCCGAGCTCAGTAACAGGTTAGTCCCACTTAACCGAAATAGTTCCTTCCAAAATGCACTAGTAAAGACTGCATCCCTATCACTCACAATACTCTGTGGAATGCCATGTAACTTGAATATATTCTCAATGAACTACTCACAATATTCTGTGGAATGCCATGTAACTTGAATATATTCTCAATGAACTACTGTGCTATACTGGCTGCTGTGTATGGGTGTGATAATGGAATGAAATGACTGTATTTGCTAAATCTGTCAACAACCACCATGATGACCTCATATCCTTTTGACTTAGGTAGACCTTCAATAAAATCCATGCCAATGTCCTTCCATGTGCCCTCGGTAATGGGTAGGGGTTGTAGTAATCCTACAGGTTTGAGATTTTCTGTCTTGTTACGTTGGCATATATCACACCCTTTTATGTATTTTCTGATATCAGTGCGCATTCCATTCCAGAAAAATTCTCTTTTGATCCTTTCATGTGTTTTCTAAGTGTCTGCATGTCCCCCAATTGAACTCCCATGATAATGCTGTAGTACCATGTTGTGATAAACTGTTAAAGTGCCCAAATGCAACCTCCCCTTGTAGAATAATAAATCCCCTTGCAACTTGTATTTGTTGGCATCAAGGTCACCCTGTTTACTGCGGCTGATCAGCTGCTGTAACTGGGGGTCTTGAGTATATGCATGTTGAAGGTCATCCCACCAAGTAGCTTGCACCACATTAATTGCATGTAATTCCACCCCTGCATTTTGATCTTCTGAACTCACTGAATCATTAATCATTTGCCTTGACAGAGCATCAGCTGCTCTATTTTCCTTTCCACATCTGTACTCCACTGTAAAGTCAAAGCCAAGTAGTTTAGTGACCCATTTTTGTTGGAAAGGGGTGCCCACCCTCTGCTCCAACAGGTATTTTAAGGCTTGCTGGTCTGTTCGGACCTTGAACTGATGCCCCAATAAGTAGTGCCTCCATTTTCTGATAGCTAATACCAAGGCCAAAAATTCCTTTTCATATGTGGATAAAAGTAGGTTCCTCCTCTTCAGAGCCTGACTTAAATAGGCTAAGGGTCAACCTTCTTGCATTAACACAGCCCCAATTCCACATAATAATACATCACATTCAACCACAAATGGTATATTAAAATTTGGTAGCCCTAGAACAGGTGGCCTTACCATAGCTGTTTTGAGTGCCTCAAAGGCCTCAGTAGCTCCATTTGTCCACATAAATGAATTTTTCTTCAACAGTGCAGTTAAAGGTGCTGCAATGCTACCATACCCTTTAACAAATTTTCTGTAGTAACCCGTGAGGCCTAAGAACCCCCTTAAAGCCTTGGGATTCTTGGGAACAGGCCAATTAACCATGGCTGCAATCTTTAAAGGATCAGCCTTCACCCTTTCCTGTGAGATAACATAGCCCAAGTATTCTATTTCTAATGTGCCAAAAACACATTTTGAAGCTTTGGCATATAGTTGGTGTTGTTTTAGGATGTCTAAAATAGTGTGTAAATGATCAACATGCTCTGCCATAGATTTACTATAAATAAGTATGTCATCGAAGAATACCAAGACAAATTTCCTCAACTGAGATCTAAATATCTCATTCATTAGACTCTGAAAAGTTGAGGGAGCATTAGTTAGCCCAAAAGGCATAACTAGGAACTCATAATGCCCCTCATGAGTCCGAAAGGCAGTTTTGGGCACATCTTCAGGTTTCATCCTGATTTGGTGATAGCTCGATCGTAAATCAAGCTTAGAAAACAGCTTTGCCCCATGTAATTCATCCAATAGTTCATCAATATTAGGAATGGGAAACTTATCTTTTATGGTATCCTTGTTAAGAGCGCGGTAGTCAATGCACATCCGCTAACTCCCATCAGCTTTCCTTACTAGCAAAACTGGTGACGAGTAAGGACTTTGGTTGGTTTGTATAATTCCAGCGTGTAGCATTTCCCTGACCAACTTCTCGATCTCCTCCTTTTGGTAGTAGGGGTATCAGTAGGGGCGCACACAAGTAGGTGTGGCTACGTCATGTAACCTAATTTGATGGTCATGTCCTCTGGAAGGAGGTAGACCCATAGGTTCCTGAAATACCACTTGGAACTGATCCAAAACCCCTTGTAGAGCTGCACTTAGGACTGGTGAACTTTTTGTTGCATCTGCCTCCATTAATTGTAACCAAAGACCTCTTCCCTCAGTCAGGGTGGTCTTAGTGAGTCTCGACTCCTCCTCCAAAAAGTTATTAGAAGGTTTCAACCCTTGCAAGACTAAGGGTTTTCCATTAACAAGGAATTGCATACTTAGATCTGCAAAATTCCATTGAATAGTCCCAAGACTCCTTAGCCAATCAACCCCTAATACAACATCACAGCCCCCCAAGGTCAGTAGATATAAACTGACCAAGACATCACACTTCTGCGTCTTCAAAACCACTGCTATACAGCAACCTTGGCAAGGAAAAGTTGCTCCATTAGCAACCTGCACTGCCAATTGACTATTCTCCACTGGCAGCCTAAGTTTCCTTGCTACATTTACATCCACAAAGCTATGTGTACTTCCTGTATCAATTAGAATTGTAAGTGCATGTTTCCCAATGTATCCCACCAAACGCATAGTCTTAGGAGAAGGTACCCCAACTATAGCATTCAAAGAAATGACCAACAACTCAGCTGTTTGAATGGGCTGATCATACTGTTCTTGATTATCTGCCATTTCATAATGATCTTCTTCCAATTCAATCCCCTCCAGTAAATACAAACTTGGCTTGTTACACTTGTGCCCAAATTGGTATTTTTCATCACAAATATAGCATAGTCCCTTCTCTCTTCTTTCTTGCATCTGACTAGCATTGAGTCTTTTTATGGGTAAAGGGTATTTCTTTTGTAAAGTTTGGTTGTGATGTGGTAAATTTGGTGGAGCTGGAAATTTGGGAATGGTATGATTGGGTGCAGGTAGCCTAAGGGGTGCTTGTCTAAGGTAGGTTGGAATATAGTTGTTGTTGTATTGGTTTGTATTTGTGTTTCGAACAGGGTGGTGTCTTCTACCTACTTCCTCCTCCTGCAGTCTAGCTAACCCAAAGGCTGCCGAGAGGGTATTGGGTCTAAACATGGTAACAATTATCCTTAACTCATCCCTTAATCCACTAAGAAATGTGCTAATACGAAATTCTTCACTTACCCCAGTAATTTTGTTTGACAAGATTTCAAAGGCTGTTTGGTACTCCTCCACACTCCCAGTCTGCCTCAACTTCGTGAAAGCTCCCACAGGATCTTCATATGCCGAAGGGCAAAATCTGGTTCGAAGGGCCACCAGAAATTCCTCCCAACTTGCTGCTGGGCTTGACTCCATTAACCAGCAATACCAAGACAGAGCCTTTCCCTCCATGTGGAAAGAAGCAATCTGAAGCTTCTGATCTTCCAGTGTTTGGCAGTACGCAAAGAACTGTTGTGCCTTCAGGATCCAATCGTGCGGTTCTCCTCCATCGAAATGAGGAAAATCCAAACGCAGAGTACGCGCCTGAATGCCAACAGGTCCTTCCAGTAAGGGCTTAGGGTTTCCCCCAAGATTTTTAGAAGTTCCTTCTCCTGCATTTTGTTTGCCTGTTGATTGTGTAAAATTATCATAATTAGACGCCACATGGTGTAATTGTTGTAACACTTGTTCCATAAGAGCTCCCTGTCTGCTTAATTCTTCCCTTAGTGAACTGGTTTCACTTTGTAGAGAAGTGATAGCTTCGGCCACTTGGGATGCACGAGTCCCTTCTGCCATGCCAGGAACGCCGGCTCTGATACCACTTGTTACGAATTTACTAGTAACAACTAAAATTAACTTTGGATTGTTGAGGACCTAGGTACCTCCTTTGCAACTTAGCAATATTTTGGATTTAAGATGCTTTTCATTAATGCAAATAGTTCTTTTAAATACAGAATTAGAAATAACTACCCATTATCCTAACTAGTTGATAATGGACTAGAACGTGTACAATAACATAAATGAAATACTGAATAAATAAATAACAACTGAACAATTAAATTAAACAACAATCAGCTGCCGCGTGTCTGTCATCCATGGAGTCCAGTTTCCCATGCTGTCACGTGTCGCTCGTCCGTGTCACCTCGGGTTGCCGGTTCTCCTCATCCCCATGTGCCATGTGTTCCGTGATTATCAGAACTCCTATGCCCCGTGTCTCTTGATCAGGCGCATAACAGATTATTTACCTTTTATATTCTAATATATATTAATACTTGTAAGCCAAAACATTACAAGAAATAGACTTCAAATCAAATACCATCTTCTATCCAATCAACCATTTATCTAAAGATGGGATTGGACCCAAATGTGAAAATCCATTACGAGGTACTAGAGACAAATGATTGGGTTTTATTTTTCTTCTTTCAAGCTTCTTTGTTAATTCTAAATAACAGCATCTAATAACAAATTAAGGGCAAGATAAATATAAATCTTAAGAATATTTTTTTGAAATTAAAAATAAAATAATCAAGATTGTTGATTCAATTTGTTTCCACATATATTTCAAATAATATAGTTAAACTCAATTATATAATTTAATATTTTTCTAAATATAAAAATTGTAATAATCAAAAGTGATTTAGTTCCCAGCAGAATGGGAAGACCAAAAAACGAAGGTCCTGCAGGGTTGGGTTGTTTGTTACATGTTAGTGCATTTATCAAATTCGTTTTGCCCTTTTAGCTCGGTTCTGTGAGGGTGTTAACAGCTTTAACCACAACAATTCTCATTTAACCAACTTTGACTTCCATTCAGCATCTTTCGACTAAGATCCAAACGGTTTTATGATTTGCAACCAGGCTTAGTCATAAGCAGGAATCCTGGAACATTTCAACCAAAATTCAACAAAGATGGCAAAAAAAATTACTGTTTCCTTACCAAATTACTGTTCACAGCGCTTATGGTGCGCAATCATCCATCTTGGAATGTATCAAGTAAAAACCCTTTCTTTAGTCCACCTTACAAAATGGATAGCAAAGTGAGCCAGGCAGCGGGCACTAACTACTACATTGCAGATCTTGAATTTTGTTGCAGCCATTAGTCCTTTGAAGTTATAACAAGCAATCCCAATGCGCCAATAAGAATATACTGCAAGAAAAGAACCAAGGTCATAATTGTAGTGATAGTCAAATGCACAACAAATGGTGATCATGAGACAAGATTTTAGTTTCCGCAAATGATTGACAGAGAAACCAAACCTTGATAATAGGCTTTTCGGTCATTATAATCGTTACCCAACCAACATAAGGTAAAAACCTGCGAAAAGGAATGCGAGCAACATGAAGAATCTGCCTGGTACTATTGAGTTCAAACACCATGACACAAACCCAGTATTAAAACAGCCTGACTATCCTACAAAGAAAAACCCTGGAATAAGGATAAAGTTGCGGTCAAAATTTGTACCCAACAGCTCTGCCCATGATGTGATGCCGCTGAAGCCAAAGCTGCCCTTGAGCATACAAAAGCCTGTCATCCCCATAATTATTATCTCCTGATAAAAACATCAGTTTAGAAAATTAGGAGTTTTAATAGAACAACAAAATTAACATTTTTATACAATTAATCACCTAAGAAAAGATAAAAAATTTGGATATTGAGAAGGGAATTTAACGGAACATTTGATTTTAACAGTTTAATATCTAGAAGCAGCTAGTACCTTTTGTAAGGACATCAACTTCCCCAGTATCTTGCCTTTCATGGACCTGTGAAAAAAGTAAATGTTATATGTAACTGCATAATAGTTTGATGATAATTAACTAAATTATGTGCGAAATTAACAATGAGAAAGATGGAAATTTAGTTTCCCCTCATATTTTCATGAAAGAAAATATTGATTTGAGATCAGGATAAGGAGGCCATGTCAGCTGCTATCCAATTTTTCATCACTTCAATTTTGTTGCCACACACAGAATGCACTCAGCTTATCCAACATAGTTTTCAATATCAATATGGCATTAAACTAGATTGTAGTAAGGTCAGTCAACTCTTTACCTTAATTACACGATGGACAATTGGAATTTCACGACCCTGGTCAATGAATAAGTATTTTCAGAATTAGCACATTGGTAGGAAATGAGGTAGAAGCATGACAGAACATGAGCAGATATTTAAGGAAAAAATATTACAAGCATACAAAAATAAAATATCAAAAAATGTCCACAAGCAACAAATGATATTCTAAAGTGCAAGATCAATACAACATGTATACATGTATTTGAAATATAGCCCCATATAATCACATCATCTGAAACTTCAAGCTGAAACACATAAACCATTTTTTAATTGCAAGATTTACATATTTCCATCCATTTATTTGTTTCACATAACAAATGATTTACGGTAAAAAGAAATTATTAAACTCTGTTACCACTAATCCAATATAGAGGTAAGAACATGTCAGTACTTATAAATATGATTTATGCAATTGTTCAATCAAATCTATAGTTCTTTCCCAAATCTCCCATCTTCATATAGCAAGGTTCTATTTATTAGTAAATTATGTTTAAGTGTCGTAGTAATATTAAACTAAAGGAAACATAGTAACCTATATATAGGGCTTGAAATAATAGGAAAGAGAAAAATTGTGTCAGGCTATATCAAACCAGACTTAATAGCCATAAATAAAAACACATGAAAAATCTTCACAAACAGAAGGCCCCTAAGAACCCGAAGCATGTTCCTCTGTTATCCATGCTGAGATGGCAAGCGTATATGTCAAGTACAAGCAACCTTGGACCTTCATTTCTGTAAAATCAAAACCCAAATGCTTCGTCCACTATTTCCACTACTATCAAGCATACAACTAAATACTATGATAGACTTATAGTGTCACAGGAACCAAAACCTCATTTCAAAGTCATTGAAAAGAAAGAAGGCGATGGAAAACAGAAGGAAGCCTTGTCAATTTACATAAAAGCAGACTGGAAATACAACCAAGGATACTAAGCAAATAAAATATAAGAGCAATTAGAAACTTACATCAACATTAAAAACAACAATTTCTCCTGTGCGAATAGGATCTTTACTCATGTGCAAAAACAAAATGTCACCCTGCAAAAAGAGATTGTAATTAGTCAATCAGTTTGAATAGTAAAAATTGGAGTTCTAGTGATGAAATTGTATTGTCATCATCGAAACTAAAAAAATAGCCAATAAAGCATTAAGAATAACTTCCTGTTGCAAATACTTAGACAAAAGCATTTCTATGATAATCTCCTGAAATACTCAAAATGAATTTTGCTATATCAACTAGCAAACTAAAGTTTGATGTTAAATTCCATTGCAAATATTCGGCAAGATCAGAGCAATTAAATACATAAATAACATGTAAATGATGCCTCGTAAGACTTCCAGTGCATCCAATTCAATTATTTACATGATGTTGTTTTGTGCTGCCACTGTTTAAGCTTAACCCAACACATGGGTCAGATAATGCATATAGTTATTTAGCTATGTGTGAGGAAAAGTAAATAAAATATCATCAAGGTTACTAGCATGAGATGCAAGGAACATTTTGTCACCAGCAATTCAACCATAGAGGCGCAATATAATGAACTTGGTAAAATTTTACATCCCAGTTGTTTGTGCATGGTTAAAAAAACGTAAATTTCCAATCAAATTTCTTTTTTTTTTCTGATGAAAATGAAAATCCTATGAAAAATGTGTAATTCTAGTGAAGGACATAAAAATCAAATTGTGCTAAGACAAAGCATTAGTAATAACAAGTAGGATGTTGCACCCCTAAATTGTAAAATGGTGCTCAGAATCAAAGAACTTCAAAAGAGAAGGTAAAAAACACAAGAGGAATGCATGCAGATGGCTAACATTCTTTCATAAAATCCCCTGCATGTATAAGGTCACTGTTCACAGAAATTAGCATGGTACTTTTTTACTTCTTCTGAAGCCTCCAACAGAACGTCATTTGGAAAAGAAACATCAAGCCCGAGGAAGAACTATCAGCTTCCATAATCGTAAGAACTTGACCAAGAGATGATTATGTTCCCCATGCTTGACAACATAACAGAAAAATGCATTTCTCTTCCTTTATTATAGTAACTGTTTGTGTATATTATCACATACTTAGAAAATGAATCACAAGTGCAAAATGGGACAACATGAATAGTTAAGGATCATCTTATACCAATAACAATTCCTATCATTCCCATATAATTCTGCTTACCCTCTTGAAGCCAGGTTCCATACTTCCAGAAAGAACAACCACCACAGGAGATTCACTGCCAGTGATGCACATCAACGCCTTCCATATTATTAGCGCAGACGTAACAATCATTCCTGGAATCAAAAGCAGATGTCTCAAAACACCACATATCCTAGCAGATAGAATACAACCAGACGGTCAGAGTTCTCTAGAGCTGCGGTTTCTTTTCTAATGACAAACTGAATTTGCTTGAAAATCTGATGTGACTTATCCAAAATGTCAATGCAAAGGTGAGGTAAGTTAACCATGTGCCAACGAATCACCAATATAACAGGGTGCTTAATGTGTCCTAAACTGATTATATAGCGAAGTAATTAAGGAACTATAGTAGATCAAACATTAGAGGGCCTGAATATTATTACCAGCTGGTTTTTGTGCCATGCTATTTGTTTTATGAAAGGATCTAAAGATTTGCATGAAAGTTGTGTGTGTGTGTTGGGGGGGGGTGGGGGGTGGGGGGGCTAGATTGAAACTAAGCTCAATTGTAACTAGAAATTGCATTGAAGCATGCAAGAGCTATGCATTTACATGAACAGATTGCAATCCTTCCACAGTTTGTTTTCAATAAAAGATTAAATGGCAAGAACCAAATAGTACAGAATCATAGTCAACGTCGTACGCTTAAAACCCACTATTCAATGAGAACATACAAAGACAATACAGTGCCCAAAAATGAAAATTTTCTAGCCATTTTGCATCTTTGTTATTCTATGGTATATTCAATCTCTCTAGAAAAATTAAAAAATAAATAAAGGTCACTGTACTGTGCAGTATGAGCCAATGACTACACTAAGCACACTAAAGTCCAGTCCTTCATGATGTTAAGCCCCGATTTTTAAACCTTAGCAAAACAGCAATTCCTAATTGAAGTAAACCCTTCTCAGTATCATCACTGCCTACCTAGCTGCTTCCCCCACCACGTAACATTGCATGACCAATTCAAACACCCAAAGAACAATAATAATAATAAAAAAAAAAAACATCAATTAATTAAAATTCAAACTTTAACAAATGACCTAAACTGACGGCCTGGGTGAGCAGCTGCCGAATCTGGATCGATTTAACGGAGTCCACGGTGTCTCCGATCCAACCCATTTTCCTTTCCTTCTCCCTACTCTTGTGAATGATTGTACCCTCTTCCTGTGATTTTAGGCTTTCTCAAAGCAACGTATAGCCTAATTGAAGCGTTTACTTGTAAGAAAATAGCATTAGCAGCATGCCTAATGCTCACTGCGGAGGAGCTTTCAACGACATCTCGGAGTTTTTATTGACTAAGCGACACGTCGGTAGATACATGGAAATTTTCCCAAAATAAATTGGTTTTAAATCTTATTTTCCAAATATGGTGCTTTTGATTGTGTTTACTAAAATAAGAGACTAGTTTCCGTATACATTATTTTTTATATATGTCGCCCAAAATATTATTTAAAAAAAAAAAAAAAAAAAAAAAAGAATAGAGGGTAATGTAGTTTCCAGAATTTCCACTCCTTCCTCTTTTGTTTGCCTAAACTTTCTATTTCAAACACTATATGTTATATGAATCCTCATTTTAATTACACGAAAGTTTCGAACATGTTAGACACCTAGGTTCCTTTTTTATTTTATTTTTAATATTGTCTAATTTTATATGATTTTTTTAATTATATTTTAATCTTCTATGTTATTTGAATTTAATTAAAAAAAAAACATGACATATTATTTGTGTGATAAAATTCAAGGAAAACCATGCCACATTGGATGTATATGGAAAGTAGGTTTGTTGACAATATCACTGAAAAAAGAAAGTTGTGTTATAAAAAAAAAAAATTAACATGGAAAAGTATAGACATCAAAACATAATCAAAAGAGATAAGAGAGAAATACCTTTCTTATTATGAATTCTTCTATATTCCAAAAGTGTTAAGAATACAAGACAAGTGATCTATTTATAGAAGAAAGAAATGAACTCAAGGGTTATGGAAATCCAAGAGACTAAACTCAAGAGTCATGGACATTCAATACACATAAATATGAATTTATAACACTTCCCCTTGAATGATCATGTACTTTAAAATTCAATAGAAAATGTTATATAGATACTTCAAGATCTATATATGAATACTTCATGATTCAATAAAATAATGTCAAATTGCCTCATTAAAACCTTGCAAGGAAAAACCCAGTGGGAAAAAACCTAAGCGAAGAAAAAGGAGTACAATTTGCATTGACTTCCCCTCAAAAGTACATGTCTTAGACAAATCTTTAAGATGTCGCATTCCAATATTATGGACAAGTTTCTTGAAAGTTGAGGTTGGTAAAGACTTTGTAAATAAATTTGCTAGATTATCACTTGACCTGATTTGTTTGATATCAATCTCTTCCTTTTGTTGGAGCTCGTGAGTATAAAAAAACTTTGGTGAGATATTTTTTGTTTTGTCTCCTTTAATATAGCCTCCTCTAAGTTGAGTGGTGTAGACAATATTATCTTCAAACAATATTATGGGATTATTTTCAATGGCTGACAATCCACATTTTCTCTTAATGTGCTGGATAATTGATCTTAGCAAAATACATTCTCGACTTTCTTCATGTATCGCGTTAATCTCTGAATGATTTGATGAAATAGCTATTAATGTTTGTTTGACAAATCTCTAAGAAATTGCAGTACAGCCATCGGTAAATAAATATCATGTTTGTGATCTCTCTTTGTGGGGATCAGAGAGATAACATGTATTTGTATATTTAATCAATTGTGATTTTGATTCACAATAAAATAACCCCATTTTGATTGTTCCGAGGAGATAGCGAAATATATGCTTGACTCCATTCCAATGTCTTTTTGTGAGAGTGAAACTATATCTTGCCAATAAATTTACTGCAAAAGATATATCTGGTCTTGTATAATTTGTAAGATACATAAGTGCTCCAATAGCACTAAGATATGGCACTTCAAAACCAAGAATTTCTTCATTCTCTTCTGGAGGTCAAAAATGGTCTTTTTTCGCATTAAGTGATCGAACAACCATAGGTGTACTTAAAGGATCAAAATTGTCCATATAAAAACATTTTAGGACTTTTTATGTATACATCGATTGATGTAAAAAATATTCAATTTGTAAACCAAGATAAATTTTTGTCTTTCCGAGATCTTTCATCTTGAATTCATTTTTCAAATAGGTTACAGTTTCTGTGAGCTCTTCAGGAGTACCAATAATATTAAATCATCAACATATATTGTAATAATATCAAATCCGGATATTGTTTTCTTAATAAAAATGCACAGACAAATCTCGTCATTCTCAAACCCTCTTTTTAAGAGGTATTCATTAAGATGATTATACTACATCCAACCAAATTGCTTTAACTCATATATAGATTTTTGTAATTTAATAGAATAAACATTTTTGGGTTCATTACAAAAGGCTTCATGCATTGTAAATCCTTCAGGGATTTTCATATGAATGTTTTTATCTAATGATCCATATAGATATGCTGCAACTACATCCATTAAACGCATATCTAATGTTTTTGAGACCGCTAAACCAATTAAAAATCTGAAAGTGATTGCATCCATCACTGGAGAATAAGTTTCCTCATAATCAATGCCGGGTCTCTACGAGAAACCTTGGACAACTAGTCGTGCTTTATATCGCACAATTTCATTGTTTTCATTGTGTTTTCTAACAAAAACTCACTTATATCCAACGGGTATAACACCTTTAGGTGATGGTCCAAATACTTCATGTTTTGCAAGTGAGTTCAACTCTGTGTGGATTGTTTATTTCCATATTGACCAACCATTTCTATGTCGATATTCTTCAACAATTTGAGGTTCAAATTCATCATCACTTCTGGTGGTGCCAAAAGCAATCTTAAATTCAAATACATCATCTATGATAAAAATTTATCTCGTTCCAAAATCTCTCCTATATAAACATAGTTTATGGAGATCTCATTATTTCCAGGTACCTGGCTCTCTTTAAGAGATCTCTCTTCAGGGGGATTAGTATTAGGTGATGATTTGGACACAAGATTTGATGTTTGTTTTATGAATGAGGACTCTCCAAGAGTATCATCCTCTATTTGTTGGAGTTTTTATTTTCTAGGATTTTTTTTTTTGGCTCCAATAGGTCTTCCGTGCTTTCAGGTGTGGTATAGATTCATTTGTTTTTATGTTAATCTTTTTTTCTTCAGGAATTTCAATTCTAAATGGAGCATTTGCAGTAGGAATATGAGATTTAACTACCTTTTCACTACTAGTGAAAACATCCGGTAATTGATTTGCAATATTTTGTAAATGAATTATCCTTTGAACTTCAAGTTCACATTGAGTTGTCCTTGGATCAAAATGAGATAACTTTGGGTTATTCCAAGTAATTTCTTGTCGTGTTTCAAGCACTGAATTTGATAATTTCGAGTTATTTCAAGTAATTTTTGTTGTGCTTCAGGCACTGAGTTTGCTTTCCCTAAGGATGGAAAAATATTCTCATCAAAATGGCAATCTTCAAAACATGTCTTAAAAACATCATCAATCAAAGGTTCAAGGAATCTAATAATAGATGGAGAAACAAAACCAATATAAATTATTATTCTTCGTTGTATACCGTTTTTAGTCCTTTATGGAGGTGCTACAGGCACATATACCGCATAACCAAGAGTTCATGGATGAATTATATTTGGTGGTATACCATAAACAAGTTGTAAAGAAGAATAATTATGGTAAGTATTTGGTCTAATTTTAACTAGTGATGCAGTATGTAATATAACATGTCCCCAAACAGATGTAGGCAATTTTGATTTCATAAGTAATGGTCTTACAATTAATTGAAGTCACTTTATAAATGATTATGCTAGACCATTTTGAATATGTACATGAGCAATAGGATGTTCAACATCAATTCCAATAGAAGTGCATAAACTATCAAATGCTTGAGAAGTAAACTCATTAGCATTGTCCATTTGAATTTTCTTGATAGGATAATTAGGAAATTGTGCTTGTAGTTTAATAATCTGTGTTATTAATCTAGCAAATGCAATATTTTGACTAGAAAGCAAACAAACATGTGACCATTTACTTGATGCATCAATCAATACCATAAAATATCTAAAAGGTCCACATGGTGGATGAATAGGCCTACATATATCTCCTTGAATTCTTTCAAGAAAAGATGGTGATTCTATAAGAACCTTTGATGGAGATGGTTTGGTAATTAATTTACCTTCAGAACATGCAGCACATGGATTTTCACTTAGTAAAAGAATTTTCAGGTTTTTTAAGGGATGTCTTTATGAATTCTCAATAATTCATGTTATCATTATTAATCCTGGATGTCTAAATAGATCATACCAAAGCATAAATTGTTTTGGGTCAGAACACTTTTGGTGTATTACAACATTTGATTTAATAGATTCATGATCGTATAATAAATTCCAAAAGAAAAAGACAAGTAGTTTCTAAAGTACAAGCTTTTGGCCTGAAATACGTGCAGTAATATAAAAATATTCTTTTCTATCTTCATATGTTATTTCAATATGATAACCATTAGCACATATATCATTAACACTGAGTAAATTTCTTCTGGACTTATGTGAATATAATATATCTTTGATGCTCAATCTTGTGTTATTTGGTAACACAATATTAGTTTTTCCATAACCTTTAATCATGTTTGTTGCACTTGATATTGTAGTGACATTAGCTTTGATTAATGTCAAATACTCAAAGTATTTATTTTCCTTATGAATTGTGTGTGTTGTTGCATTGTTTACCAGACATAAATTCTCATCATAAAAGGTCATATCACTATTCATTATATCTCCACTTCTAGTGGTATGATGAGTTACTTTTAGAAGGATTATCTCTTCTCATTTTTCATTTTTTTCATACCTACATCCTTGGTTCTTTCTTTGTCTTCAAAACAAAGGTTCCATTCACTTTAGGGAATGGTTTAGAACCCGTGGGACGAGATTGATGAAAGCTTACTATTTCTTTCAACCACAAGAAGAAATGAAATTAATTCCAAATACCTTTTGAAATTATGCACTTTATATTGTTGCTGCAGGAGAATGTTTGAGACATGAAAATAGAGAATGTTTTCTCTAATATTTGATCTTCTGTGATATTTTTACCACACAAATTTTAGCTGTGTGATAATTTTAAAAGGAGCAGAATTATATTCAATAATCGATTTAAAATCTTGCAACTTCATGTGCAACCAATTATAACGACCTCAAGGAAGCATGATAAACTTTGGTGGTCATATCTTTCATTTAGATTTTTCCACATAATATTTCCTTCTTTGATGGTCTCTTAAAGATTCATAACTTTTAGATGAATCTCGACGTCAATGTTTCATGATAAATAATTATTTCTAAAAATATCAAGAGCTATAAATTCAAGCTTTGTCCTTCAAGATTGTTGTTTATTCAGCTTCAGAAATACTAGTTCTTCAGGAACAACATTTAACTTATTTAATCTTTCAGTTAAAATACTAGTTCTTCAGGAAGTATTTATAATTTATTTAATTCTTCAGGAAAATCAATCCCTTAAGACTATTATTTGTTTAACTTTAGAAATATTAGTTCGTCAAGAACTGTATTTAATTTATTTAATTCTTCAGGAACTTGTGATACTCGTTCTTCAAGAACTATAAATTTCTTTCTATGAATAAAAATGAAAGAAAATTTGCCACAACTAAATTACAATAATGAAAAGCAAATATATTAAAATTGATATAAGCTAGTTAAAGCATCGTGCTAATAACGTGTTATAAGAAAATAATTAAAATAGAAGAACATAGACATCAAAACATAATCAAAAGAGATAAGAGAGAAATATTTTTGTTATTATGAATTCTTCTATATTCCAAAAGTGTTAAGAATACAAGACAAATGGTCTATTTATAGAAGAAGAAAATGAACTCAAGGGTTATGGAAATCCAAGAGACTAAACTCAAGAATCATGGACATTCAATACACATAAATATGAATTTATAACTACTTGATATTACTTTCTCATGTTCACTACATTGTGGAAATTTAGTCAACAAGACTCACTTTCCAAATAAATAAAACACATAAGCTTTAGATGAAGTGACATGAGGAACTTTATTTATTATTGTTTGAATTATTATTTTTATTTCTTTATTTCTTTAATTGCTAAGAGTTTCTAGATTTTAAGGAGTTTAAGGAGTGTAAGATATAGTCTATTAGAACAAGCATAATTTTGATATGGCCGTTGAATCAAGTTGAAAGTTTTAAAAAACAAATATTTAAAGACCTATTTCAAATTAGGTGTGAATTTCATGATGATTGTAAGGATTTAAAATAAAGAGTCGAAGTTAATATAAATTATTTTCTTTATTTCCTAGTTAATTTAGGATGATATTTTCCTATTTTAATAGAACTATTTTTTATCTCTTAAGCTTTCTTTAGTAATTTCTACTAATATATAAGAATTATGTAAAAACTTTAATAAAAAATTGTTATTGAATATTAATAAGATAAACCTTTCAGAGTTTTCTCTAAAGTATCTTTAAACTTAAGAATTGTAACCTTAGGGTTTGAAAAATTCTAGTTTCTTTCTTTTTAGTTTAGGGCAATAGAATTTTAGAGATTAAGAAACTCTAATTTATATTCATTTTTTACATTGCATAAATTAGTATCAAAACAGGTTGGTTTGTTTGATGAATAAAAATGGTAATAACCCATTTCACAATGCACGAGTGTAGGCCATTTATGGCACCATGAAGGCTTAAGAGGAGGTGGAGCAAAAAAAACTATCATAGAAATTTTATCGATGAGAGCATTCAATAAAATATTTAACTAAGTAGATAAATCAATTAGGATAAGTAAACATAAATAAAAAATATGGGAATGAGAGGGATGTGCCTAAAGACTTACCCTCGGGTACGCCCAACTATAGAGATATTCTTAAAGATCCACCTATACAAGCAAAAGTCTATATGTTGGGGGTGTTGGTGAGTATGGATTTGATGACAACCATAGAGCTTGTTGGATAAGTTATACTATCACAACTTGATAGACAAAAATAAATCAACAAGATAAAGATTAATATGAGTTAGAACCTTCTAATAACAAAGATGATTTATGTGAATCTGATAATGATGATGATGATAATTTGTATTTATATGATAATAATAAGGGACAAACCTTCTTGATTATAAAGATGTTCATAAAAGGTTGTTAAGGATTTATAATGAAACAAATTATTTCATACTCGATGAACCATTTATAATATTTCATTTGATTTGTTTTTTGATAATGGTTTCTATATGATATTATTATCATAATGTTATTAAATTAAATTTGCAATTAAAACCACATATCGAACCATATCAAATTACATGGATTAGATCAATATAATAAATAAAGGTAACCTAACATTGTACAATATCTTTTTTTCGTTGGAAAATATAGGGATAAGATTTATTATGATATGATAGATATGAATACATGTAGTTTAATATCCAATAGGTCTTGACATTATGATGTAGATGCTATATATTGGAGCAAATATAATTTATATAAATTGAATAAGGAGGATGTGAATTGTATGCTTTGTACCTTTGAAAAGAAAACTCAAACCTAAAACTTTTAAAGTAAAGGAAAAGCAATTGAGATGCCAATTATTTAAGTTAATGATAAAAAAAAAAAGAGGATAAAAAGGTTTTCAATCTAGGATCATTCACACCTAGTGTTTTGGCTTAAGCGACTAATGTTTTTAGTGGTGAATCAATTTTATAGCTATAAATTTCATTTCCAAAGAAGTAGAAAAGTTGTAATTATTATCATTCTTGGAGGAACAACCTGAAGTCACTAAATATCCTCATAAATCAATGGATTAAGAGGTTAATGTGAAATCCAAAGGACAATATAAAGTCAATAAACATTTTGAGATTAAATTAACTAAATGAAAGGTATAACAAGTTGTTGGAATTGCACAAGAGCCTGAAGTTAGTTGACATAAAACAGATATTAAGTATGGATGTGTCATCCAAACCAACCTATATTGGATCAATATGATGACTAAACATGTCAATTAAAGTTGTTGTCATCTTAAAAGATGATTTCACATGACCTTGATTTTTTAGGTCTGGAAAAGTCATATTAAAATTCTAAAATTTTAATGACTAAAGTTGCTAATTTAATGTGACCTTGCTTTAATTCTAAAATTTTAAATGAATATATCTTTTCTAAATGTGAATTTAAGATTTTTAGAGCAAGTTACCTTGTTAATAAATTAGTGACAATGTTACATTCAAAGCATCTATTTCTTTGGCATAATTGAGTTTAATTTCTAATAGTTAACTTAAGGACAAGTTTTTCTCAGGTAGAGGCATGGGGGCACTTTCTTCATTCTTTTTGGCATAATTATTGTTATTGTATTATTTTCATAACTCTTAAGATTTTTTTTGGTTTTGAGAAAATTGAGAAAAGTCTAAGCACAACGTACTAAAACAAGTATAAATTTTGATTTAGTTGTTAGATCAAGCTTAAATTTTGATTTTTTTTTATAAATGTCGTATAAAATATTGGACTAAACTTTCATGATGATATTAAATTGAAAAGGCATTCAAATGAAGGATGGAAATTACTATGCAAAAATTTATTTATTTTTTAGTTGCTTTATAATTCATTTTCCTAGTTGGATTAGAATTCTTTTATTATATTTAGCTTTATTTTTGACTTTTTACTAACATATAAGCATCCTCAAATAGTTATCATAAGAAGAATATTAATAAAACAAACCTTTCAAAATTTTCCAATATTATTTAAAAGAGCAAAAAATGCTTTTACATAAAGGACCCAAAATCTAAAGTGTGTAATACTTAATTATTATATATATATATATATATATATATATATATATATATTATTTAAAGTATAATATTATTATAAAATAATAAACTAGTAATATATTTATATATGAAATAATATATTCGGATATATTAATATACAATTTAAAAGTATATTAATTTGATATATTAGTGCATATAATATTTTAATTTAGATAATATTGCAAGAAAATACATTTCAATACAAACATGTTATATTATGCAATAGTCATACATTTTAAATCGTATAAATTGTGTTATAAAATTAGGATACCATGGGAACGAAATCTATTCTCAATCTTCTCCAAATATAAAAATATAAATATAAATTCTACTATGTTGAAAACTAATATAACTCGAAATATATTGTTTTCAAACTTATTTGATTAATATACAAATTATTTGACACGTTCAAATACCAGAAAATCATCAAAGTTATGTCTATAATATTATATTTTTATTATGTATAGTTACATTTTATAAAATAAACTATATATGATATAATAAAACAATTCCACATTTTAGCATATCTTTTTTATTAATTTAAAAAAATATATATAAAAGCATATAAATGAACATTAAAAAACTTCTCCACGCAACTTTAAATCTTTTTTTAACTTTGCAAAAAAAAAATTGAAAAGACAATAAAAAAGACTTGGATGAAAGGTAAACACTTTCTTCTTTTTTTGCTTTTAAGGACAACAAAATAATTTTAATGCGTTAAGATAAATGGGCAAGACCAATTTATCCACAATTAATTTTACATTGCCCAATAAATTTCGAGGGAAAGATGATTTAACCCTCAAATGCGAGTTTCAATAGTTTTCTGAGAGATAAAATAGTGTGATGGCTTTTAGATTATTTTTTTAATACTCACAAACCTGAAAAGTGAAAAAAAATATAAAGAAAATTGTCTCTTACTTATAAAAATGAAAAAAACAAAGAACAGGTGAAACTATTATTTACCATTAACGGCGTGCTTGATACAATGTACACACACACACACACAATGCTTGTAATGTAAATATGTTAAGAATCGATATTTTAAGAATTACACATAAGCAGATGCAAGAATATAATGGGTCATTCTATGCATGCATACATACCTAGGAAGAGAGGGGGAAAATGAAATACTAAACCTACTCTCTTTTTTTCTCATTATATATATATTTTTTTTAATATTGAGCATTATACGGGGGTTGACACGACTTTGCATGAAGCGGAAAGTCAAATCGTACAATGCGGCATCAACAATACATGAAATTTTGTCCAAAAAAAAAACCACTTCATCAAAAGAAATACGTACAAGAGAGAAACAACAATCCAGTCAGTGTAAATGAGGCACACAAGTCAATCCAGGTTATATCCCACAAGTAGTCCACTTCCTCCGCCCCACCGGGGTTGTTAAGAAACACAGATTCTTAAAACTCTCGTCCTTTATACGGCATTTCCTGTATGGGGACGAAATAATCTACATGAGTTGACTCGTACTGATCTAATAAGAGCACGGAATGGCAAGTTGCTCTTCTAGGCTCTCTCTCAAAAACAAATAATATATGAACACTGCTCTCCATTTCACTACATAAAGAAACCGGCTTCGTTTTCTTTTCTTAATAATTATAATGCGATATGGGGGAGAAGAAAAAAACAAGGCACTTCCCTATCAAAATTAAAAGATCAGAATTTTGCTTACAGGCTGGTAGGTTGGCATGTACATGACTTGCCTCGGGTGGCCAAGAAGCATCTGCTGCCCAAACTGCAGTTATATGCATACAGCAGCTAGTCATATATAGTTTATATATACGTGTGTTCAGATGAATACCTGAACAATTTTACATTGAGATGACACGTGCTGCAGAATGTCAGAATAACCCCCCCAAATACAGGTGAGTAAATATTGTACCTGAGGTCCACCTGGATGAAAATATGCTTGTGGAGTTTGTAATGGTGCAACCTGTGGATTAAATATAGCAGGCTGCTGCCCATTGAATGAAGGTCCAACCTGCAAAATCTTGGTAGTTAGTCACATTGAATAACTGAAAATGGATAAGAAGCTCGGAAAGAACCACCCATAACATCTGTTGAATGCACATTCTTACATTTAAAAGACACAATCACCATTCCCAGGGTACTGAAAACATGCAGAGATGTAGTCACAACATTAAATCAAGATATCCAAGAATCGTATTGGAAATCAGTTTTTCATCATTCTAGAGTCCATTCATCAGTTTTCCAAGCACAGCGCCGAAGGCTAGAACTATTTAACAACGCATCACGAAAACCTAACACTTCTTATATTTAAACTAAATACAAAACGGAGAACAGAAAGGAATTGATTTATATACAGTAGAAGCAATAAAGTTATTCCAGTACTTACAAATCCCATAGGAATGCCATGCATATGTGGTAGAGTAGGTTGAAAATATAAGGAACCATCTGACATTGGGGAAGGGGGCCTAGGAGGCATTTGAGAAGGGGTGAAGCTCTTGGCATTGGGATTAAGTTTAAATTCCTGATAACCAAAAAAAAAAACAGAAACAAAGAGCACCCAAATGTATTAGCCAGGGCATGTCGAGGAAATAATCAAGGTTGTTATTTCCAAACAAACCTTGGCATAGGGATTCAATGTTGACTTCTCAGAAGATAATGAGCCCATTGATGAGCTTGGTGATAAACCAGCACCACTATAAGCTGGCAAGGCACCCGCACAATCTGAATTAGATGATGCGGAACTACCAGGTCGTCCACGAGGGTTCAGGGGTTGTGTTCCTCCAGCTCCTTTGGCAGATGCCGCATCCTCTAACAGTTGGCCAGGGGGGCTGGCCTTTTCATGATATTTTGGATAGACATGGGATGAAGGGGCATATGCAGTGGTATTAGGGGATGGCCTCCCTTTATCAGATTCATTTTTCTTGCCATCCAGTAACTTGGAATCTACAGAGAAATAAAAGAAAGACTTTTATGAAAGAAGATGAGGTTTAGAATTCATATAAAGTGAGTATCCTACTTTTCTATGCAAAATGTGTGACACAATATAGGCCAGGAGCAGCTGGAAAAATGTAAGAAAGTAAACCCGACATATTTTATTAATGATTATTTCATTATGATATTTTCATAACTCAATTTATTTTTTGTCAAGTTCACGCGACAGCTTTACAATAAAAGTTGTTCATACTACACCTTAAATGAAGGATGATGTTAATGAATAGCAGAATAATTGACTCACCCTCAACTTTTGGCAATTGAGCATCCTGAGTTAGCTGGAGATTACATGAACAGAAATGAAGAACACACCAATATTAGAGGCATCACAGCCAAAGGTAATTAATAATGCTCTCTTTTAAGTTTTGAACAGAAAAATTGTAGGTAATTAAAGTTTTACTCACTCTCTGCTCTTCTACAAGCAACTTGATGCTGTCAAATTCTCCATGTTCATGATGCCGATCCTCTTGGACTCTATTGCAAACATAGAATTCAATAATATCAAAAAACAACAAATTCATTTGTCCTCCCAGAAACATTTTTTGAGAAATGAGATGCAACTTAAGTGTTATCATTGAGGAAATTATGAATTAACCACAATAGTACGAACCTGCTGTCACTATCTGAAGTGGAGAAACTTTTAAGAGGTTCTGATGACAGCTGTGCAGCAAGATCATGATATCCTGAATGATGCAGATCTGCACAAGTACTTGATTGGGAGCATTGTGCCTCATCCTTGCAAAAAAAAAAGAGCAGAAATT
The DNA here is from genome assembly GCA_964035475.1 of Salix caprea. Taxonomy (NCBI): domain Eukaryota; kingdom Viridiplantae; phylum Streptophyta; class Magnoliopsida; order Malpighiales; family Salicaceae; genus Salix; species Salix caprea. The sequence continues at coordinate 3,863,454 of OZ037759.1, read as the reverse complement.
CAATAGAAGTATGACAACAGGTGCTTAGTAATTCCTTACAGAAGAATTAACATAAATCAAGAGTAACTGCCAGGCAGGAGATGCATGAAAATAAATGACTACTTAGTGCTCCATGTAGAAAATATGCTGAAAACTTTCTTTAGAATTATAAAGCAAGAAAAAAAATGCTCCATTTTGAAATGCCAAACAACAATTTCTTATAAACTTCAGCGTGGTTATTTGAGGAAATACCATGGAAGAGCTTGATAACATTCGAGTCCCATCATTGCTTTTTGCATGGCTTGAATCAGAAAACTTCTTAATGGAAGAGGCAGATGGCCCTCCAAAAGTTTCACTGTTTTGAGAATTCATCACTATATCATCTAGTTCTCCAGACCCACCATCATCAATGGCATTACCTCTATAGACTGATGAGTATCGGGTCTCCTCATCGATATTAAGACTTTCATGGAGATTGATGCCTCTTTCCTGTTGGATGAAGTAGCAAAAGCAGTAAAAAAAATGTACAGAAACAAATAAACAAAAATAGAAGCAGGAAATGACATTAGGGATAACCTCACCTCTGCTAAATGAAGGTCATGTGTTTCCTCCCCCTCGATCTCTCTTGCTATCCTCACAGCTTCCCTTTCCAAGTCTTTCATCCGAGGACCCCTCTCCAGCTTTGTTGTATAAAGTTCCTCGTCAAAGGTGCTTTTTACTCCAAACAGCATTTCATTTGTTTCAAATTGATCCCAACCCCTAATACGCAAATAAACAATATAAGTTTCAAATCAGTAATAAAAATTACATAGGATACCACAAGATTACAATCACAGGGAAAAAAATAAAGGATACTGCTTTTAAGTCTCATGTATTAATGAAGCAAGGAGAGGAGACATTTAACATGGGTAGCATAAGCTAGAACTCTAAGATATAGGTTTAACCTTAGCCTTACGGTAACCAAACTTCAATACCTCTGTTTTTGTAAGGTTAACTGGATCCTGAAAAACCTAATCACATGTAAGGAGCAGGAACAACAGAAAATATGTCCACGTGCTTCCCAAAAACATCTCTCAGGGGATGTAATCTATAGAAAGCAAGCTTCCAGAATAAGTTTTTTATGGTATCTTGTAGAACAATCCAAATTAACACTACGATTGTGATGGGTTTAAATAGGGAGAGGATGAGAAAACATGATTACAAAGCTGGAGATAACAAATTCATTCACAAAAATACAAGCTGCTGACAGCAAAGAAAAGAACAGGCAGTTGAGATTCTGCTGAACCAGAGAAAATATTAAAGACAGTAGAACAATTACCAAGAAATTTGGGGAAAGAAATAATTAATATAACAACCTATTCCGATGGTCATCAAATATGTTCTCTGATTCAGGGCATTGTGGATCATCTTTGTCAGGGATCCAAGGTTCCAGCTCTCTCTCCACTTCAACTTGTCGTGATTGTGATATATTAGAGTCAATCATAATTTCTTGCTGCTTTGCATGTTGAAGCTCATTGGACATTCCATCTACGGTAACAGAGATATCCTGGCACCATATATCAGACAACATACATAAACATCAACTTGACCTGTGACACAACCTAAACTTCTTCTCTACAACAGTAACTAACAGATCACATGCAGTTTTTTCCTCTATTGTTCTTTGTTAACTTATCCATTAAATATCATCCCAGGCTCCATTCAGAACCACATTGTCAACAACTTGAAAATCAACTTCACTCAAGAGACCAGATTCAAGCAAGCAGAATATAAAAGAAAGGAAATGTAGCAGAACCTTCGCAATAACTTGTACAACTTCTTTTCCAGGTAAAATCAAAGTCTTTGATGGAGCTTTGCTGACATACTCTGCCTTTTGGCCTCGGAAAGAAATGTCCTTTATCAAGCGAGCCATCTTCAAAATTATAGCTGAAAGAGAAAGGCAAGAGAATGCTGAGAAGGAAATAGACTAAACACAAGATTCCATGTGCTAGCTGGTAAAATTAGAATCAATCTACAACACGGTTAACAGCATGAGTGAAATCGCTTCAACTAAACTAAATCAACAGGACTTACCAAACTCCTTTTCAACATTTGTTGTATAACATGTTCCAGAGTATACAGATCCATTTTTCAGCTGGACTTCCACAAGATGCCCAATAAGACAAGTTGTTAAATATATGAGCCGATCACGCAAAGGACTCTCATAAACTCCAGCTTTGCCCATTGCACCTATATCAATATTGTTAGAAAAGAACATATAATCTATAGCGACAGGTGCTTCAGGCCACGGAAGATTACCAGCATTACTCGATCTATTGGTATGCGATTTTCCAGATTGCACCTTATTTTCAAACCTCGTCCCCCAATCCCTTTCAGCTCTACGATGACCAAAACCATTAGCAGAAGATCTGGGCTGCATAGCCTGTTGTGAATTCATCTCAACAGCAGCACCCTCTTCTGACAAACAAAAACATGTTTGAAATCAGTTCAAATCATTGCCCTAAAATATGGAACCAAAGATGAGTGTAGATCCCTTGAAAGCACTTGTAGATGTAGTAGCAAACAGATTTTAAGGGGGGAAAGGTACGCCGGAATTTTACAAGCATATGGAGGCAATATAAACTTAGATAAAGACACATTAGAAATATAATTTAACTCATCCCTGACATGTTCCAAACAAGTAACTTGTTTAGTTACACAGGTACCATGCAGTTAATGATTTTACACTTGCATAATTGACAAGATATTACCGAGCTCCTATTAGATGAAACAATTTTCCAAAGGGCTAATTACATGTGTTATTCTATTCATTTATTAATCTTAGAAATATGGGTTATTACCCACATCATTCTTTTATATGTACCTTTAAATTAGTATAACATATAGAAAAGTGCCAATACACGACTTAGGAAAACTAGGATTACCCAATAACAGCGACTATGTAGCTCATTTCCTCAAATCTAGAATAACCTCGTGTCAACAAAAATCCCATTGGTTCAGTTCCTTTTAGTCGTTCTCATTTTCAGAATTCTTACCCCCTTACTTCCACTACTATTTCTTCAGCCTTGCTCCTAATTTTATGAGAATGCATTCTCTAACCAGTCTCAACAGACCTTAGAATTTATAATAAATTTCTTAACCCTGAAGCCAAAAAAATTCCCGCCACTAAAAAAGACAGCATTAGTTGTCTTAAGAATTCCCAACTCCCTCCTTCCTAAGCGATCAGAGCTCCGCAGCTCTTTGACATCAAGCAAATCAATCTGACAACCCTCAAGCATTTCATTTAACAAAATCAACAGATAGACAATATAACAGTATAAAACCCTAAGATTGGTAACATAAGAAAGGCTGTATTAAAGTAACCCTAATGGACAATTTGCTTAGAGAACTATCATGTATGATTCAAAACTTAAAGCACTTAAATAATTCGAGTACGCCTAAGGATATTGAAAGTGTGAAATCAATGGAGAGAAAGAAGTGAATGAGAAAAGGATCGAGATTTACCTGAAATAAGCTTTAATTAATTAAGCTGTAATTTACTTCTGACGCAGCGTCGACGACTCGAGTGGTTGAGATCAGAGAGAGTAAGAGGATTGAACGCAGTGAGTTAGGGTTTTCTTTTATCACAGAGCTTAAAATAGGAGGCGAGGGTGTATATGCATGTATTAGCGATGGGAAGTGAGCGGACTCGGTGTGATCGAGAGAGAGAGAGTTAAGGGTGTGTGTTTTTCACAGAGAATGTGAAATATATAGAGGGTGATGATAAATTAAAAATCGAGGAGGCGGAAGAATGGTTAGGTGTAACGGAGAGCAGCTATATGCCTTTATCCATAGTTATAAAAACCGAACCGAACCGGTTTGTATATCGACTTGCGACCTCATCAATTCAGGTTCTAGAACATTGAGTGAAATAAAAAAAAATTACAGCTAAACCAATCAAAAATTTAACTCGGTTGACCAGGCCTAATTAAAACTCGGTCCTCAATTTTTTTTGTTTTTTTAAACGATGTAGTTTTAGCCTTTTTAAAATAAGAAGTTTTTGAAGTTGAATTGGATTGACCATTCAAACCTATGGTTTTAACCTTGCTCCGGGTCAGTTCTTACAACCATGCTTCTAATATGGACCATGTTTTGGCTAGGTTTTCAAGTTAATTTCAAGTATGAGAGATATGTTTTTAGGTATTATGATTTTTTTAATAAATAAAAATACTGTTGATTTTTAAATAAAATAAAGTAAAAAATATATGAATCAATAAACTAAAAAACGAAACTATCAACATTAAGTAATCTTTTTAATAAAAAAGCAAAAGATAAATGCATATACGAATGTTTAAATTTGATTGTCCATTTTATGTTATATGTTTTTATTTCTTTTATCTTAAAAGTTAATTTTGGTTGTTAAGAACAAATAATTTTTATTTTTATTTTTATAGATATATCATATAAATAAAGTTTATTTATATAAAATATAAAGCAATAAAAATAAATTATAATAGTCTTTTTGAAACATTATGAAATTAATAATCAATTTAAATATTATTACTTTTAAATAGGTGAACTAAATAGTTTAAAAAATAAAAGAGATGATATCAATTAAAATTTAAGCGAAAAAACTAAAGCAAAGTAAAATAAATAAAAGAGAGGGTATTCATTAAAATTTAAATAAAAAATAATAATCAAAAGTTTTCTACATATATATATATATATATATATATAAACAATAATAATAAGTGTCAGAATCCTTATCAGCATTCGTTTAGTGCTAGAAATGGCTACATATATGTAGCCACCACAAACTCCATCAGGAACCGAATGAGGATTTCCAAATTACGAAAAGTGCCAAGTTTGTTTATGAAAAATCAGTCACGATTCAAAGATATTCAATTAGGTTTTCAATCCAAGAAAGACATTCCGAAAGCAGAAATATAAGGTGGCTTAATTCTCACAAACAAGCAGAATATTCTACATCTTCAATCATCCAAGGTGGGGAAAATATCAGATTCACAAAACAGATTGGAAAAGCTGTGGTGATATTTCGAGGAAAGATTTGAAATCTGCTGACGAGTCGAAGCAACGAATCCACAAAAAAGTACTGTTTAATGATCTTGATTCTTGACAATTATTCGTGTCAGCCCTTGTGGAGAATAGAATGTTATAAAGAGATTCAACCCTTCTGATATAAATCCTAAAAGGTATACAAGCAGTGATTTCATGATTTTCATCAGCACTACAAACAATCAAAAACCTCCAGAGTCAGGACAAGTTACCCAGTTTCCATTACTTTCATTGAATACATCGTTTTCATTTGTAAGAACACCAAAAGAAGAATTATACAAATGCAATGAATGAATATTAACTGCTAATAATCAAGAGCGAGAAACAACAGAAGTAGTAGCTGAATTCAGTATACTTCCATTGATCCATCAACTTATAACCAGCTCTGCGGCCTCCTTCACAAGTACTTTGAAAGGAGAAATCAACAGGCATCGATTCCATTGCCGGCCTTGTCTTGGTGTACCGATGTTCAGGACAAGCACAAGCACACAGAATGTCTGTCAAGAATGAATCATTTCCGCTGTCTTCAAGCCTCATACCTCTGCACAGACAAAAAAATATCAGCTAAGTTTCAGCCAAACTTTCTTCAAATAGGGACGGCCAAATTGAGTGAGGTCTTACAACGAAATGAAATGAGTACGAGGACAGATGAAGAAAATATTGGGGTCAGATTCCAAAACATTGCAGATTTGTTTTCTTCTTAAAAAAAGAACAAAAACAAGGAAAGAATGAATGATTATTAAGAGAAAGGCGACAGCTAATAGGAATGTCTAACCAACGGTCATAGGGTAGCAGCATCTTGGAAATATAGACCACAAATCTAACAGTAAATGAAAAGAGAATGACATCAAAATGAAAGGTCCAATACTGTTAAAAACCCGTCCCATGAAGATTGACATCATCCAAAGCATGAATATGGAGCCACGAGGGCATGGATGGGGCCTAGTATTGTTGTAGCTATTGTCTAGAGTGGGTATTGCCTCAAATGTCCAAAATCGAATACAAGAACTGGATGAACAGCAAAGGCAAAAGGAAAATGCAATCTCAAAAAGAAAACTTTGGAAGCCCACATACCACTTGCAATCACAGTTGTAGATGGATCTTCTCAGACCACTTGAATATATCTGAATAAACTTGATCACCCCCCAACTCTTCTCCTGTAGCACCAGCTGCCACTCTCATTATATCCTCAATCAAAGCAAAGTTTCCCATTATATCAACATGAGCACCACTTTGGGTACCCCGACCTTCTAACAAGTTTGTTGGAGGAGAATGATCATACTCTCTAATAAACATTTGACTTCCTGAAGGATTGAATCTTGTTTTCCCACGCCAAGCTTTAGCACACATGAAGCCTGAACTTAAAACAGGAACAGTCTCGTCCCCATCAACAGTATAGACTCCACCTTTTAGACAGCTGTCTTCATATTGTTCATCGGCTGATGAATCGATCTGAAATGGAATAGCACACTCAGCCGAAGGAGATAACTTGTAAACATAAGATCTTTCAGTTGGTATGCCCACTCCATACAGGGAAAAAATCTCCATTTCTGGGGCATTGGGCAATCTGTAAAACCAGAGTGAGAGGTTATCAGCAATGGATATGAAGACCTTGTATAGACAGCCATGACTAGGCCACTCAATCAAGTAATTGAGCGTCATTCAAAAGAAATGAAAAGGATAATGATCCAAAAGGCTTGCTAGCAGAAAACATTTGAAATGGAATTCAAAAGAGGTTGAATGACAACGAGGAAAGAAAAAAATCTTAGATATCAAGAACATCTGTACAGGGCATCCATGACAATTGCATACTGGCATGTTATTAAAAGAACTGCATGTGTATAAAAAATCTGCATCAGATAATTTCCCATATTCGAACTTAATAGTGTCAATTTAGCTTTTTTGTGGTGCAACAGTTATTCAAAATTGCCAAATTAATTCATAGGATTCACATCTCCCCGCATCATACACACTGTAAATCAGTATAAAGTTGAATCATCAAAGATTTTATTTTCTTAAGAAATCTAGCTATTTATGCAAACCACATTTATAAATAAGCATATAACTGATGAAATGGGAGTGTGAAGTTTTATGACTGAATACTATCATTGAATATATCACAAAACTATTGCCAAGAAGACTAACATATCACAGTTTCCATAATTGACTGGGCAGAAAGTTCCTCACTTTGTCTCCAAAGGGTTTGACCAATATTTGTAGTGCTGGTATTTTGGATTGTCCAAATCATCAGCAATTCCATAAGAGAAATGAGCACTGCCACGCTCCATCATCTTTGGTGCAACAAAGTGCAGCAGATCTAGAATAGATCCAGCAGTATAAACCTTATATTCTGCAACAGCTTTAATACCTCCAAATCCCATGTCATGGTACTCTGTCCACACGTCACGACAGGAGGTGTTTGCAACACTTTGACCTTTAACAGCATCCTGCATGTTAAGATAACAAATGATGTGCTTAATAAAGGAATTGGCGTGCTCATTAATTTTCTTAGAGCTAATTCTGATGCGTAAAAGCACTAAAACTCAGAATGAGAGAGAGATTAGTATATCTTTAAAGATATACAGCAATCTTTTCACCAATTTAAGATGCAGATAAACTTACCCTGAAGTCAATCCTCTCAATGTCAGATGAAAGTGCCTCAGCTACATCCTTCCCAAAGGATATGATCCTTCCATAATTGGTTCTCTTTATTTGAGAGATATTGCTTTCTAGGCCATCTTGGCTTGCTTTCTGTGTGTCAGCATTTTTTTGCTTTCTCTTACTAGGAACATATCCTTCCTCAGGTGACCAGTCAAGATCACCCCAAATAGTGGCACCACCTTTTGGAATCATTGACATGGTTGAATCCCATGTGCGAGACATCCTCATTATATGTTGCATTGTCTGAAAGCCAAATAAATCTTTGTCCAAGACACCAGGTGCAATGGCCCTGCAGAATGAGGCGTGTTACAGAAAAATCACTATATTACAAGATCAAAGCTGGTATACAGATAAATTAATATCAGCAGTCAAGTGCAGAGAGTCGAATAAACTGTGTCAAGTATGTCCATAAGAGCAAGAGCCTCTAGAGAAGCAATAGCATGACCAACCATCCTTCAGTAAAAAAAGAACCATTTCTCATATCAAAAAAACAAAAAGATAACATAGATTTAAGTATAAAAGTTGAAAAGCTGAGTACAAAGCAACAGAGATATTAAAAATTTGACCAAGGAAAGAAACCCAAATCTCATATTTTGCAAGTAAAGTGGTTCCCATTAAAACTGCAGTAGTGACTAGTCTCTACCAAAAAACTTATCGACAATTATATCACAATATGAAAGTTCATGCCTTTAATAAATAAAAGACCAAGAATTCAAATTCAGTTATGGTTTGTACTTGAGAAAATAACTGGGACAAACAATGTATAGAAATTAAAATGAGAAGATATGCCACTCAAAAACCAAGAATTCAAACGCCAGTGCAAGGAAAAAAATAGCTTCCTCAGAACACTACTCGTAGCAGAATACTATATTTGCGCATAAAAAAGTTTCTCCCAGTTAACATGCATTGCCAGTGTTTCAAGTTATGGATTAGGAATTAGTCCAAGCTGTGGTATAAAGTAGGCTATTGAGTAACACCTTTAGGACATTGTGGAATGTCATCAAGGAACAGACCTTGACAGTGAAATAAATGGAGTTAAATAGGTAGTATTGTGGTCGTGCTCTATGGGAAAAATGTTCAATATGTTTTCAGCAAGTTAAAATTCCCTGTTTGATGATTGTTTACAGTTTTCCCAGTTTAAAGATTGTTTATTGGGCCTAGGTAGTCATACTCATCTTTAAACGAGCCATAAGAAGCTTTCTACACATTAACTACAGTAGAGTTAAACCAGATAACCTGGCAACTGCAATATCCTTCGCTTCAGCAGAGAAAAGTCCAGAGACAGCTTTTGGAACACCTAAAAATGGCCCGCCAATATTCATCACTGCCTTGATATGCTTAGCACACCAATCTGGACCACCCCCGCCACCCATTGGAGCAGGTGCCTCCACCCACTTCATAAAATGCAGAAAGTACAAAGCACCCATGGAATGTGGTATAATAACTGCCTTGTTCCCACCATTTGTTGCAACCATGAGTTCAATATTACTTTTGATGCGGCTTAATGTTTGGTCACGGACCTGATTTTGAGTTCAATGAGAGTAGCAAGTTAAGAAAAAAGGAAACCACCAGCATAACAGCACAAATGATAAAATTAAGTTCCTAAAAAAGAATAGAAGAAAACCTCAGTATTCTGAAATGAAAGTCTCCAATCATACGATGCCATGTACATTGTCTTCTCTTCATATCCAATGCGTGCCAAATTAGCAATCAAAACTGCCCATACAAAATATCCTGGAGCAAAGTAATCAGCAGCCACAAGTCCACAGACAGGCCTGACCCTTATACCTGGAGGATCCAATCCAGTTTCATTGTCCAGTGACATATGTTCCACCCAGCAGAGAGGCCTAAACAACATCCAGGAATAAAATGAAGAGCCAGCTGACAAAGCACGAAAGGCATGTGTGGAACTTAATAAGTTCACAGACAACTAACAATGAGAAAGCTGGCAATGATATCTAGGCCGAACCAGAAATTGTGCACTAGGAATTTCTTTAAGATTATTGATCCAGAAAGCTGTTTTCTTTCTTTCTCCATGGTGTAGCATGTGGAGTATAAGCTCCAAGCTAGCCAGGAGAAGAGCAAGGTCGTTTACTCAATGTATCAGTTAAAATGAAGAAAAATGACTTTATATCGTTGGAACAAGACCACGGAGAAGTAATTTTAACTGGCAGCAATTCACCATCTTCTTCCATTCCATTCTCAAAAACCAGTCTTGCAAAAAGGAAAGTCATTTAAAAATCTAAAAAAGATATTAAGATTTCCATAAATGGAAACAAGTTGACAGACAACCAAGAACCAGTTTTCTTTCTCACCATTAAACTAACAAATTAATTTGTCCACTCAACAACTGGCCACATTTCTTCACATGATAGTTACATCAAACAAAATCAATCAGCAATATACTCACAACAACTCTACTAAAAGCTTGAAAAAATAGACACGGAAAACTAAACCAGTGACAGCCAAAGCCTAATTATAACACTTATGAACAAAACTCACGAAACATGTAACAACTAAATGCCTCCAAATTCAAAAACCCCGGGTTTTGTATTTGGCAAAGAAATGTATAAACTCATTGAAAAAACAAACCAATTCAATTTCCATGTCAACAGACAAGCACACCCACCAAACACAGAGAGTATTCTATCAACAGTAAGTCAAAACAGAGGAACAGTCACCAATCATCCATACCTTCTATAAACTTCACCAAAAGCTCCACCCCATAGCCTTTTCCTAAACAACCCATCAGCACACTGATGCCCTTCCCACAGCTCAAGTCCTCCAGTAACAATCCCAGGAACAAAAACCACAGGATGCTTTGCCTTCAGCCCTTCTTTCCTCAACTTGACACCAGGTGGATCAGGCATAGGACCAGTGATTGCCTCAGTCACATATTGAGGGAAAGAAGCAGGCATAACGTTGTAAAGAAACAATAAAACCCACCAGGTTACGCATATGCACCCAACAAACCAGCAACAATTGTCTAAACATGACCATTTTGGTTTGGATTTTTTGTAACTCTTCTTTGGGTGCTTGTTTTTACTATTGTCCTCCTCCTCCTCCTCCTCCTCCTCCTCCTCTCTTTGTACTGAGGTCTTACTTGGTTCGTTAGGTTTTCGGCGACGAATTAAAGCCATTGTTTTCTGGGTTTAATTTGCTTAGAAAAAAAACAGAGAGAGAGCATGGAAATTGAAGGGAGCAAAATTAATACCAGAAATATACAGGCAGTTGGAGTTAACCTGGGAGGCAGCCAAAATTAATATAGACTTTTGTGTCGTGTCTTTGTCTTCTATTACTATGAAAAGAAAAAAGGAGCTGAAAAGTCTAGAACAGAAAAAAATAAAAAAATAAATAAATCTGTATCTCTTTTATGAGCGTATAAAAAGGATCACCGATGCTCCTGGAACAAAAATAATTTAGCCTCGTTTTAAAATTGCGGTGTAAGTAGAGATTGGGCAAAATTTAAGATTTTCTTATATAAATTATTTTTTTTTTATTTTTTATATATTAATATTAAAATAATATTTTTTAAAATACCCTAAAAAGCATTATTAAATAGGATATCAATTATTTCATTTCTTTTTTATTTAAATTATGAGATAAAACGTTCTCATAAAAAAAATTGAAACAGAATATTTTAGTATTTGTGTAACATATAGATGATTTTAAATAGAACGATGTTCAGTTACTATGGTTCATTGAAGGCACAATAATTTTAGTGTTTTTATATTTATCAATTGATGAGATAAAATTTAAAATATAAGTGATAATAATTCATAATCATTTAAAAATGGTTTTTACATCAAATATTTAATCATTTTTCTTCTCTAGATACTTTTATGTTGAAATCTTTATTTAATTATTGCAATTACATGTCATTAATTAAAAACAAATTAATGGATAATGCTTATTGGTTACAATGTAGCTATATCATTCACAAATGGTGTAATTATGAAGTTATTAGATAACTATCATAATAGTATAATAAAGTAATTATGTGCTTGGTAATGAGATATAAGATATTTTTTTAATTGAAAATATTAAAATACTATTTTTATTATTTATTGACATCATTATGTCAAGCCATAAAAACAATATTTAGAAAAAAAATTAATATTTTGTTTGAATAAACAATTTAAAAAGTAGGTTAAACATAAAAAATAATGACACTCTTGATTCTATTTTAAAATGGATCAGGTATCCAATTCCAAACAAAAAAAGATTTGTTACAAAAATTGCATTATGCATTCATTTTTTTCCAAATTTGACATGAAATCAGGATTTTGGCAAATCCAGATTGATCTCAAGGATTGTTACAAAACTGCATTTACAGTCACGTTCAGCCATTATGAATGGAACGCCATGCCTTTTGACCTGAAAAATACACCTTCTGAATTCCAATGCATCATGAATGACATATTTAATACATATTCTACATTTTGCATTGTATACATTGATGATGTTCTGATATTCTCTCATTTCATTGATCATCATTTCAAACATTTAAATATATTTTTTAATATTGTTAAACAGAATGGTTTAGTCATTTCAAAATCAAAGATTTCTCTATTCCAAACTCGTGTTCGTTTCCTATGACATTATGTATGTCAAGGTATTGTGACATCCATTGAGAGATCCTTAGAATTTACATAACCACAAAACCTAGCTCCTCAACCAGATACAAAACTTATAGTCGCCGCCATTAAAGATACAAAATCCTGGTACGATATGGTCATTAAGGAAGAAAATGATTATTCTTCTTACAAAATACAAACAGAAAATTCAATCCAACAATGGATTGATAACATCTCCAAATCACCAGATCTAATTCTGGCCTTACAAAAGGTTTTGCAACAAACCTCCAATGACTCCCAGACACCCTCAGGTAGTGTTTCCAAACCCATTACAAAAACTCACGTAGGTTCTTTCTCACAAAAACCTCTACTTGCTTTACAAACTTCAACTCAGGTTTCTACAAACGTTTTAAAACCAAAATCAAAATATATTGAAAAATCACATTTTCAAAATATTTTAATCATGGAAGATGGATTCTATCATGAAGACCCTTCCATTGCTATTTCAAAAATCATTCCAAAAACTTGGCATTTTAAAACATGGGATTTAACCATATCTCAAGATTTTTATGTTGTTCTTCCTAAGGCCACAGGTTCTACAAAATTCAAGTCTTTAAACCTTACCAGGTCACAAAGACAAGACAATTACAAATACAAGAAAACCAAATAGATTTCTTGAAAGCCATCAAAACACAACTACAAAATCCAAACAATTCATCCTTAATTGTTTCAGATACACCCCACACATCTACAAATAATGTGGATACCTTACAAAACATCCAAGAGCAATCTTCTAACGAAGATGCTTTCCAAAGCCAACAGCCTGAAATCAACAGACTGACATGACAAACACCCAAAAAACCATAGCTCTAGATATCACCATATCTACCGAGTCAAACATTATCAACCAACACAAATACAATGACTCATCCCTCTATGAATGGAACATAAATGGAATATCAGAGTACAATATCCTAAATACCTTACAGCAAATGACAATGGCAGTCAATGCCTACAAAACCCAAATAGAAACTCCTGACAAGGCAACTGTTGAACTCCTTATTGCTGGTTTCTCTACCTATATATATAAGTAAAGAGGAATTCATTATGCAAAATATATTGTGGATCCCCTTCATAAAACATGGTGGATCCACTATTCACAATGTTATTTTTACTATTCTTTTTTATTTAGCTTTTATTGAACCAAGTTGTAGACCAATGTAGACTAATTTGTCAAGGAATGGCAGGATTGAAAGATACAAGACCAAGGTAAGAAGATAGTGAAAATGGGTGGTCTCTTAAAACTTTTTGGTAAAATACTTATTTTACCTTTAAAAACCAAAAAACAAAATATTGACGACAATTCAATACTTTTATAATAGTCAATTTGGCATTTCAAGATTTAAATAGGGTAATTACAATTTTATTCTTTTATTATGAATAGTGAAAAACATTATGCCCTCGAATTCAAAAGTTTTTACAGCTTTACGTTTAAAGGTGTTTTTATTTATAATGAATATATAAATAACTCACATGTTCTTGGAAGTGGACATCCAATTGTCGAATACCAATTTCCGCAACAACATTTTAATTGTTTTGGTATCACTTCCTAATAGAGGCGACATAAGTGGTCAAAAGTTGTAAACTTTGGTTGTGATAACTTTTTTCCCCATTTTTCTTTTGTTTCTTCCCTTAAAATATGTATTTGATGTTTAAAGTTCTAATGTATCCCCTATAGGTGAGTATATCTTAGTGTCAGACCTCATTCTTTTGACATGTAATTTTTTTTCTTAGTTTTTTTTTATAAGTTCTTGATTTGTTTTCAATTTTATTCTTCAATCTAAATTTTTTATTTTCTCAAATCCAAACCCAATTCTTTTTTTTCTTGATTTTTTTTTGTAAACTTTAAATTGTATTTAATCTCAACCTTTAAAAAAACATTTCTTTATTTTTTAATATTTGGTCCTCATTCTTTTAATGATTTTTTTTTCTTTTAGTTCTTTCATGGAATTGGTTTTTCTTTTCAATTATCCCTTCAATCTAAAACTATTCATCCTCACTTTTTTTTTAAAAAAATGACCATCATTATTTTAATAACTATTTTTTTCTTGATTTTTTTTATTTTAATATTTCACATTTGATTTATTCAAACTTGGGTTTCTAGTTTTTCACGCTTGGTGTTTTAGATCAAATGGTCCTAGTCACAAGATTTATAAGTTAGCACGAGTTCACATTATTTTTTTTACTTCTATTCAATGTTGATTTTAAAAAAAAAATCTCTTTTTTGGTTTTCTATCTTTTATAGAGTTATTGATCTCATGACCTAGTTTGAGTGGGATCGTGTTGGACTTTTTTATATAAAAAAAGGAAATTCATCATTCATCACTTGAATTGTTGATGACTGGCCTTCACATTTGTTTTTTCATATTTTGGCATTTTTTTTATCAAAACACAAGTTCGCATTGGGTGTTTTTAGACTTTTTATTATTATTTTATGATTCGACATAGGTTTTTTTTTTAAAAAAAATGGGTTTGCCTTTTTTTTTTCTTTTAGTTGAGTTATTCTGGTCTCATAACCTGACTTATTAATTAGTTAAAGTTTGATAGAATAGGCATGGAAAAGGATGGTGCAATTACTTTTTTAAAATAAACCTGCCAACTTTTACATAATCTTGTATTGATATGGTGGGGATAAGAAAAGAATTCATTGGACAACATTTAAGTATTAAAACTATGAGTGAACCAATAATCCATAAGAAGATATGGTTAATTAAAAAGAGATCGAATGCACTTAGCAAAAGAAATGGCCAAACTATTAAATATCAGTTTTATTAGCGAAGTTCAATATCTAGAATGGCTATAAAATGGTTTTGGGCACAAAAAGGAATGTAAAAAGACAAATATATGGATTTCATTAATGTGCATGAAACTTTTTCAAAGTATAGATATCCACTTACAAGGATAGAATCAAGATTGAGTTATTTCAATGTATTTTTAAACTATTATAAGATAAGAATGTAATAAAAAAGATGAATAAAAAAATTCTATAATTATCAATTAAGGAACTAATTGATATAATATAATGTCATTTGACATGAAAAACATTGAAACAATAAATTAGAGGTTAGTATCTTGGGTCTTTGAGAATTTATTGGACTGGAAGATAGAGGCATATATTGATGATATAGTAGTAAAAGTCTTAAGCTTGGAGGATCATCCTAGAAACCTTGGAAATATATTTATCACTTAAAATAAGGATGGATGAAACTTGATTTGAAAAAAAAAATGCTTTTGATGTAGAGTTTGGGTCATGTGATTACTTTTAAAAGGATCAAGATAAACTTAAAGAAGATTTGAGATATAATAGAAATAAAGTTTTCCAAAATGATTAGAGACATTCAGAGGTTATTTAGAAGAATTGTAGCTTTGAATAAGTTCATAGGCGAGTTAATGAACAAGTGTTTCCCATTCATCAAGGTTTAAGTATAAAGAAATAGACTTGGTTGGTGATCAAGTCAAGAAAAAACTTAACACAAAAATTGGATTTCTCTAACCGGATTGATAGATGATGCCACAAGGTTAGCCATTAGTTAATAGTTTTGACCACCTATTGTATGATTTGCTTGAAAAAAATAAGTCCTTTGAGAAACATGGTTAGATGTATGAAAAGTGAAAAACAAATATACAAAAATAAAAGCTAGTGAATACGCATATGTTTAAATTGATTTGACAGGACTTTCATTGTTGTGGCTACTAATAACTTTCATGACATTTGATTGCATTTTTCCAATGGTTTTAGCTAGCTTTTAGTTGTCCTTAACTTTTATGGAGCTTGGATAGCTTATGATTTCCTAGCCTAAGATGACATGAATGGTATCTTGTTAAGAATCTCTCTAATTACCTAGTTGGGCTATTATGGATTATAGACTTGGTTATGCTCTTTAACTTGTTTTTCTAGTGACTACATGTATTTATACACCCAGGCTTTGGATTTTTTTTATGGAGATGAGATTGTATAATTGGTGAATAAAATGATGTTCAAGTTGTTATACATTAAAAAAAAATGTATACAATGTTGTAACATAAAAACCATTTGTTAGCCATGGTTATTGGTTGGAGGATATGTCATGGTTGCTTTATGTTATAAGTGTTGTTGATGAAAAATAAATGTTATGGTTTGCCATTAATGTAGATAATAGTGTATGCTTTGCATAGAAAAAATATTGTTTGTTCATGCAAAAATTATGTACAAAATACTTGCATGGATATATATATATATATATATATATATATATAAGAACAAATTGAGTCATTAACTCTAAAAAATAAATACATCATATTGCTAGATTAGATATTTTAAACTAAAGCAAATATTAAATTTATTTACACTTTTCATCAATTGCTAATATAAACCAAATGTAACACAATAAATTTATTTTCAACAAAAAAAACAATTACATCCCAAGTAATCATATTCGTGAGAACCAATATGAAAAGTACTTTGTTTGGTCTCAATTTGTTTTTCTCAACTAACTTGTAAGTATATAAAAGCTTAGTTTGTAAACATGAAAAATAAATTGTAATATGAGATTTGTCTTTTATGCTATTTTGTAATGTGAGATTAGACATTATAAAATAAACTAAAAGAGATTAGGAATTCATTGTAGATTGTGAGATAAAATATTGTGGATTGTAATGGTGTATTTTTGGATCGGTTCAATTTTTCAGGTCGGTCGGTTCACTGTTTATTGATTTTTTTATACTTGTTTGCACAGTGAAATCATGTTTCTGTCCCTCGAAAAAGACAAAAAAAAAACAAGTTTAACATTGAGAGACTTCACGGGAATTGCACACATTTTAAAAATGGCTAAATACTAATCTGCCTCCATATAAGACAAAATACAATTCTGGCTAGGAGGGCTACAATGGGGATTTCCCATTTTTTTAAAATGGCTAAATATTAATGTGCCCCCCCCCCCCCCCCCCCAATAAGACAAAATTGAAGAATTGGTTGTAGGGGTGTTCTGATAATTGACGACCTTTTTTATTATTATTTACCGAAATCTACGGGTGGGCGGGCCTCACGTGGCAGATGGTGTTCGGCCTCTCGCCCGCTTCGGGCGGCATACTACGGAGGTGAAAAAAGCTTCTGGTGTCTCCTCCGATGCGCCGCCATATGGTCTTCCTCATGGTGTGGTGTGTTTTGCACAATGGTGGTCGTATTCGTGACAGTGGCCGATTGAACTTTGTTTTTCTGTTTTCTCTCTCCTGCACGCTAAAGTACAAAAGAGGCCCTCAGGTTTATGGTTTATTTACTTTAGTCCTTACAGTTTTAATTTTTCTTATGGTCCTGATTTTTGTTATATAAGTTTTGATTTATTTCAATTGGATCCTTTAATTGAAATTAATTATATAGTTAGGTTTCACATCGGTCCTCCTTTTTATTTCCGGAATGGGTTCAAATATCTTAATATATTTGGTACAAAAGTTTTGATTTTTTCAATTTTGTCCTTTGATTGAAATTGATAATATATTTGATTTTCATTTTGGTCCTTATACTTTTAATTTTTTATTTTAATCCCTTTATTTTTTTCTGGAATAATCCCTATTTTTGTCCATGTATATATAAGTGTACTCTTAGCTTTAATTTTTATTATTTTCTTATTTGTTGAGGTGGTATTTTTTTTTTAAAAAATAGCTCTTAAATTTTAGTTTGTGTCTAAGATCATTTGAAAATTGATATTTCTGTTTTTTTCTCTCTCTTTGTTCTTTCTTTTAGTTTTTTTATTCGTTTTTTATTTATTTTCGAGTCAAATGAATTTTTTCCACCTGATAATTTTTATTTTTATTTTATCATTTATTTTATTTTTTATTTGATCTTTTATTAAAGTTTTTAGGATTTTTTAGTCTTTCATTTAATTTGTTTTTTTTTTATTATTAACACAATACTATTAGTACTACTACTACTATTAATACTACTACTACTACTACTACTACTAATAATAATAATAATAATAATAATAATAATTTTAGTTTCTGTTCTTGCTTACTTGTTTGTTATTGTTTTTGAGTTTTTTTCTCTCGGGATAATTTGATAATTTTAATTGTTTTGACAGTAATAACAATGATAATTTTAGATGTTAAGACTTTTATGTTATTGTTATAATATGGTGTGTTGATCTGTTTTATTATATTACACTTTGCATATATAAATATTTTATATTATTTTTGAACTAGCAAATCCTATTAATTTCTTTAATCCCAATAATTATAAAAATTATTTGTTCAGCCCGCAACGTAGGGCTAGCAATATTTTTAATTTTTAAGTCAAATGATTTTTTTTCATCTAATAATTTTTGTATTGTTTTATCATTTATTTTATTTTTTTGTTTTCTAGTTTTTTCAAGGTTCTTAGGATTTTTTTAGTCTTTTGTTTAATTTTATTTTTTTCATTATTAACGCAATAATAACAACAACAACAATAATAATTTTAGGCTTTTTTCATGCTTACTCTTTTTGTTAATGTTGTTGAGTTTTTTTACAGTGGGTAATCAAATAAT
Source organism: Salix caprea (assembly GCA_964035475.1). NCBI lineage: Eukaryota > Viridiplantae > Streptophyta > Magnoliopsida > Malpighiales > Salicaceae > Salix > Salix caprea. The sequence continues at coordinate 3,844,622 of OZ037759.1, read as the reverse complement.
TTTTATTATTTTCTCTTTTGTTGAGGTAGTATTTTTTTGAAAAAAATAGTTCTTAAATTTTAGTTTGTGTTTATGATCATTTGAAAATTGATATTTTTTTCCTCTTTGTTATTTCTTTTAGTTTTTTTATTAATTTTATTTTATTTTATTTTCAAGTCAAATGATTTTTTCAGCTGATAATTTTTATTTTTGTTTTATCATTTATTTTATTTTTTGTTAAAAAATTTAGGCTTTTATTAGTCTTTGATTTAATTTTGTTTTTTTAATTATGAACGCAATAATAATAATAATAATAATAATAATAATTTTAGTTTTTGTTCTTACTCATTCTTTTGTTAGTTGTTTGTATTTTTGTTTGGGGTAATTTAATAATATTTATTGTTTTGACATTAATAGTAATGATAATTTTAGATTTTAAGATTTCGGTATTGTTGCTGTTATAATATAGGGTATGTAAATCTGTTTCATTGTATCAAATTTTATATGTACAAATATTATATTTTAATATCAACAGTTATAAAAATTATTTGTTTAACCCGCAACGTAGTGCGGGCAATTAACCAGTACCAAACTATTTGTGATAAATTGTTGTACTATATAACTTAAAGTAATTATTTTCTTTTTAAAAAATGAAATACATAAAAAAGGAGTTTTTTTCTCTAGAAAACACAGATATAATTAAAATACAAATAACAAAATTAAAATATAATATGATTTTTTAATAGATATAACTAATAAACAACTTAATTAAAATCCATACAAAGTAATTTACAATACACTTAAAATAAAATCAGTTAATATTAAAAATTATATATATTGATTATGTAATAAATATTAGGAAGATATTGTGTATAAAAAGTAACTGGGGATATTTGATTTAAAAATACTTAAAGTTATTTTTATTTTCAAAATAAAATAAAATAAGTATTATTCTACAAAGTCATTTGTCATATATTTTTTAAAGTAGAAAATAATATATTTTTAATCTATAAAAGTATCATATGGTTTATTTTTTAAATTATAATCAAATACATTTTAAAATATTTATTTTAAAGCAAAACAATTGATAGCGAAACATCATTCCATCTACATTAATTTGCTACTAATGTACAGCACTACTCCTTAATAAAAGATGTCACCTCACGGACGTTGACAACCACGACCATTGTTTTTGCGAATTAATAATTACCATTGATTAGGGCAGGCTAATGTCACCATCGAGCAGTCATTATTCTCATCACTAATCATATCGTAAACAAGCGGTTTTATCATTTTAAAGTTTTAATCATTTTTTCTGGTTTTTTTCTCACTCTTAATCATGGATGTGAATTCTGTTTTGTTTCGGCCGCTAAAATATTTTGTACTAGTAAGAAAATGAAATAAAATAGGGTAATTTTAGTTTTAGTTTTAATTTAAATTTCAGTCTATATCAAATATTTCAGCTAAATAACGGTCAAAACATCCTGGTATTATACCGCCATGTGGCTAAAAAAAATAAATTAATCTTCCGTTTATTGTTTTTCATTTCCCGCCTCTCCTTTTACATCACAGGAGTGAAATTCCAAACAGTACAACAGCATAATTTTCTTTCAATGCATTCAATTTATCTACTCACAAGTCAGATCATGCTCTCACACACACACTCTCCCGCCCCTGGACAAATATATATATATATATATATATATATATAAAACATAAAATTATTGCATCAACTTTGATTTTATAAAAATTATATTTAATTTTTTGTTTTTCAATCTTTTTCAAATATATAACTAATTAATTATATATAAATAGTACAATCTCGAAACGGTGTACCGAAATATATTTTGCTGTTTTGCATTTAGATATGGGCCTAGTCTGCACCAAGTCTTCAAATCCCCGCAACTCCAACACAGGCATCACGACCCCACGGGCTACAGATGCTTTCTCCATATTTGGGCCTGACTATTAATCTACTGGATTTATATTTCGAGGCTTGTTTTTCTCCCGAGACTCTATGTGAAAAGTGTTCGGTTAACGTAATTTTAACACTATGTTTGTAGAGTTCAAATAAACAATTTCATGTTTAGAAGGTTAATAATCGAATTTTAGATGAAATTTAATCTATAAATTTTATAAAAATAAATTTGAGTTCAACCCTATTTACAATATCAAAGAAAATAATTTTAATAGTAAGATTTTTTTCTAAAATACTCCTTTAACTTTTTAATAGATATATATATATATATATATATATATATATATATATATATATGAAGAAATCAAATGAAGATAATAAGGGTAATATAAAAAACAAAATAAATTAAATCTTGTTTCCTCCAAAATGTGAACTCGATTTACTTATCAATTGATTTTAAATAACCTATAAAAGTTATTTAGAAGCTAAAAGTAAAAAAAAGTTACAGATAGAAGCTTTGAGTTCTTAAGAAGAAATAATTATATCAAATAGATTTTATTTTCTTGTCGTAGTTTAAAAAACTTATAATTTATATTAAATTACATTTACATCATGAAATTTATACACTTTTTACATTATCTTAAATTTATAATTATAATAATATCATCTATAGAATTCTATGAACAGAAATCCCTTTAAAGCATTTCTTCGAACAAAGATTTTGAAATTTGTACAGCAGGTTTCGAGTTCAAGTCAGGACGTATAATTTTTATAAAAGTCTGAGATAGTTGAGATTTTACTCACTCACCTAAACACATAAATACATTTTCCGAGGTGGAATTTACTCAAATTAGAAAAATAAAAAGAACAATGACTTAAAAGTTGGCCGACTCCCTTTAATAAGAATCGAAGCATTATCTATACAGCTAAACCAAAACGAGATTTTCAACAGTGATGGACACTATTCACACAGACTCATTCGCACTATTCATGTGCGGTTTGCCCCGGTGCTTCGCGGGTGTATGTCCTCCTGTTTTTTTTTTTCCTGTTTGAAACAGTGTATGCACGAAATTAGCCCCCGAAAAAGACAAAAAACGCCGTCTTTTTCAGGGGCTGGATGGTCATTGACCGTTCCGGCCCGGTTCGGCCGGCCGGATTTTTTATTTTTTTAATATTAGATTGAACAGTGCATCGACGATTTCACCCCCCGAAAAGGACAAAAACCATGCCTGGGGGTGAGGGGGGTTCCGGTAATTAGCCAATTTTTTCTTTTTTTTTTCGCTGACAACTGTTGGCGCGTCGCGTGACGCGCCATTCGTTGCAGCGCTGACGCGTTCTTCGGACGGCGCGTGCGGCGTCATAAGTCGTCGGAAAACGCCCAACCGGCATCTAGAATGATTTTCAGGCATGTTCTCTTCCACATGGGGTGGCGCGTGTAACACTATTATGTCCGGGGACGTGTCAATGGTCGTTTGAATTTCCCCCCCAATTTCTCTCTCCTGCCTGCGCCAGCTGACGTCCGCTAAGCTGTTTTTTGTCAAAGTTTATTTCAGTCCCTGAATGTTTGAATTTGTTATTTTAGCCCTTAATGCTATTATATAGGTTTTCATTTCTTTCAATTTCGTCCCTCAATTGAAATTGATTATATATTGAAGTTCCAGTTCGGTCCTCATGCTTTTAATTTTGCGGCTTGGGTTGGAATTCTAAATATTTTTGGTATCAAAGTTTTGATTAATTTCAATTTCATCCTTCCATGCAAATTTATTATAAATCCTTAATATTTTAGGTATCAAAAGTTTGATTTCTTTCAATTCTATCCTTCTATGCAAGTTAATTATGGATTTCAGTTTCATTTCAGTCCCAGTTCTTTTAATTTCCGGTTTTGTTTTGAATTATTTGATTCAATGTTTGGGTTTACTTCAATTTTGTCTTTTAAATTAAAGATATTATTGAAAGTATATCAAATTAATTATATATTTGTGTATTTATGTCAAATTAAAGTATGTAAAACTAATATTATGTTCAAATATTTATTGAATATTATCGCCTAAAAATATATAGAGGGAGAGGAAAAATGACCTAGAATTTTTTTAATGACAGAAATTCATATCAGTATTCTTAAATACATTTAATATAATAATACGATGAATAAATCTTATAAAATTAAAAAAATATTGGCTTCAAAATTAAATTTTTTGTTCTTTTGTTTAAGTTTATTTCTTGAAATAAATTTGCAGTGTTTTGACTTTTTAATTATATATTTGTGTATTTATGTCAAATTAAAATATGTGAAACCAATTATATGTTCTAATATTTATTGAATATGATCGCCTAAGAATATATAGAGAGAGAACAAAATAGCCTAAGATTATCCTTTAAATTAAATATATTATTGAAATTATGTCAAATTAATTATATATTTGTATATTTATGTCAAATTAAAATATGTAAAACTAATTATATATTTGAATATTTATTTAATATTATCGCCTAAAAATATATTGAGAGAGAGGAAAAATGACCTAAGATTTTTTGAAGAAAAGAAGTTCATATCATGTTTTCTTAAATATAATTAATATAATAATATGATTAATAAATCTTATATAAAAAAAATATTGGCTTCAAAATTTAATTTTGTGCTCTTTTATTTAAGTTTATTTCTTTACAAGAATTTCCAATGTTTTCATTTTTAATATTTTAGATCTAATATTACTGGAAAAAAAATTCTCAAAAAGAAATTATTAACAAATTTACCTGCATTATCTACAGGTCAAATTAAAAAATATACAAGTCACTTCCCGTTTCCATTAGACTGTTCTTTTTAGACGGCAAATAAATAATTATAGCACACAAAAAAATTAAGTTTATGTTTTAAAAACAAATTACAATATTTTTATTTCTAATATGTCTGATATTTATTGAATATTATCGCCTAAAAATATATTGAGAGAGAGGAAAAATGACTTTGGATTTTTTGAAGAACAAAAATTAATATCAGTATTCTTAAATATAATTATACTAACTAAATATTACAATAATAAAATACAATACATATAAAAACAATCAATTTTCTACATAGATAAAAAATACCCGCCACATCGCGCGGGTATACCGCCAACTGTTGCCAGTGAAAAAAAAAATTAAATAATTGGCTAATTATCGATAGTATGAACAATAATAATTAGAATATGAATTATTTTTAATAATATTTATAATGACAGCTACAATAATTGTGACAATTTAACAATCATGATAATAACAATGAGAATAATAATCAAAATAATTCATCAGTTGATGTTATTTTTCTTAGAAGTTGACTTCTGCGGCTTTTTTATATATGATATTTCATATCTAATATCACATAAATAAAAAAATATACGAAGTAACATGTAGACGAAACAGTTGGCAAAATTTGGGCAATTTATCTAATATTACATGAATATAAAATATACGAAACTGCAAATAGACAAAATAGGTTAAATTTTTTTCTCAAATTATCTACAAATAATAAATATATGAGTCCCTTGCCTATGCTTCGCCGCAGCCAAAAACAAATTTTATAACATGTCAAAAAACTTTAATGGTTCTTTATTTTTTAATAATGCTTACATTAGAGCGAAACAATCAATCTACAAGACTTTAAATTATTTATCTCTTTAATATATTTAATTTATTATAAAGAATGCATTTAAAATAATGAGAAAAAATATTTTAAAGGTTTTTTCTGTTACAAATAATTATATATTTTTATATTTGTTTAATATTAACGCCTTAAAAAATATAACAAATAACTAACAACTAAAGATTAACTATATATGCATAAGAAAGGGTTTTACGTTCATTTCACACCACCAAAGGTTAACTTACTCTGTTTTTTAACCAAAATTACATTTAATACAAAGATAAATTCTAATAAAAATTAAAAGTCAAAACTAAGAGTATAGATACATAAATACAAACAAATTATTTAGGATGATACCATAATTATTGAAAAAATATAAGAGTCACTTCCCCTGCATTTCAATTACAATGTTACTTTTAGGTGAAAAAAATATTAGTTTTTAACAGATTTAATCTATTATAATTTTACTAATTAAATATTAAGATAACCAATTACAACATGCATAAAAATCATTCAGTTCTCTATAAAAAAAACCCGTCGCATAGCCAATTATTTAGTTAATTATAGATGATAGGAGTAAATATTTTTTCTCAGGTTGCTGGAGTTCGAGTCCCCCTGCCACCTAAAATGATTTTTGAGTAAAGAACAGTGTTTTCTATTGTTCATAAGTGTTTGACATGTTTTTTTTTTAGTCATTTTTTTTATAACTGTGGTGTCCGGGTCAGCTTATGCGCATCACAATAAATCTCTGAACTTAATTTTTTTCTATAATTTTTACTGTTTATTAATGTTTGAAAAAATGTGTTTTCCTCTTCTTTTTTTCAGGCTTCTTTTTTTTTGGTTTTTTTGATACTCGCGGTGTCCGGGTCAGTTTACACGCACCACAATTTTTTCCTCACATATATATATTTTTTTATAACCGGGGTAGGTTACACGTGTCACGGATAATCCTTGGACATTGTTTTTTTTAATTTTTTTCAACTTATAAATTTTTTTTATAACTAGAATATCCAAGCTAGCTTACGTGCACCATGACTATTATTTTGTACATAGCCAAAGGAGATTGCAATTTCAAACAGTAATAAACAGTGATTTGAAATGTGGTTTTTGTTGTTCATTACTATTTTAAAAAGTGGATTGAACTATGATTCTGGTGAGAGATGACAGGAATATTTGGTAATGCGTTTGAAAATCGCTTTTGAACAATTTTTTTTTTAATTTTAAATTAAAAAAAGTGTTTCTACATGATTTTGATGTGCTAATGTTAAAAATAATTTTTTTAAAATAAAAAAAATTACAACACGTTAAAAATCAATTATTTTTCTACATAGAAAAAAACCTAGCGCAACGTGTGGGCAAATCAACTCGTCTGATCTAGAAAAGGGGTTAGAAAATATGCAATCAGGTGCCGCTTCTCATGCTGCTGGTAAACCCTAGAGCTGCAGTTTTCAGTGCACGGCCTATAAATAAAGGGAGAGTAGAGATTGAAAAAATAACAATCTATATTTAATTGTATTATATACAATAATAATTCATCTTTTGATATTTAAAATATTTATTTGATAAGCAGTTTTTATATCAAATAAAGAAAACAAGAGGGCCTATCAATAATTTACCTTCCAAATCAATAGTAATTTGAAGGGTGTTTATAAGGATTTACCATTTTTTATAGCTATATAATAGTTTTGAAAGATTTCATAATTTATTGCTGCTTCAACAAGTCTTCCAAGGACAAGAAGGTTAACGAGATGCTTTTTGAAGAGTGCAATCCTTGAATGTATTTAGGGTATGTTTCACACCACATTCTAAGAAAAATTGAAAAAAAACATTCTTATATTTTGATTTAAATTAATTTTTCGTATGTTTTGAGATTCTTTTAGTGTGCTGATATCAAATATAAAAATATTATTTTAATATATTTTTGAACAAAAAATATTTTAAAACGCATATTTTAAAGTACCCAAACAAATCCTTAATGACTAAACATGCTAACTCATGATCAAATCAAAGTTAAATTGCCACAAACTAAAAGAACAAAACAAAAATGCATGCATTGAATATTTTAACACATCGCTCAAACAAGTGCCACGCCTCAAAATTGGTTCCACAGACCAATATAACCTACTTATTTATACACCACTGTGGGCTCAAGACAGCTTTTTGCAAGGACTCGTTGTCACTGTACGCGGTCTTTGTATCCAATGAGTCCACAACCGTAGATGACAAACACGTTATTTAAAATTGAAAATTGATCGAGATTGTTTTTTAAAATATATTTTTTAAAAAATATATTATAATGATGTTGTTTTATATCAGTATATGAAAATAAACTAAAAGCATTAAAAATTTAATTTCAAATAAAAAATAAAAATAAAAATTATTTTTAAAAAGTAGTGCTAAATATTTCTTTTTTTTGGTCTTTATATAGAAAAATCCACTCCAATTCAAGGCTACTACATAGACAACGTTATACAGGTAGACATATACACACAACCTTACAAGGTTGTCATTTTCAACCTCAAGGGAATTGGTTATCGAAGAATCCCCGGATGTACGAGGCATGTCTTGCAGCTATCCAAGCATGCATATTTACACCAGCTTTTTAGCCTCCGGCAACGTCGGAAGACCATTTATGACAAAAGTTCTCAGCAACCTCATCACCTGTCAAAATCAGGTGCTGACATGGCGAGCGTGCTTCTCCACCGCTAGATCAGTGGGTCATCTCCCCTGTATTTCTACTAAAGTAAACCATTTATGCAAGCAAAAAATATCTTATCCTAAAGCCTCTGACTTGAGTAACTTACCAAGATGAACGCTACAAACTTTGATTCAATAACGCCAAGCTCTTACGTTAGATTTCACAATCCCACGAGTTCCAAAAGCACACATTGCAGGGCTAGTTGGAAGACAACGTGTGTTACTGATAATGCAACCTTTGAAAAAACTGTGTTATTTCACCCTTCTTCTGGTTTTCAAACAGTGTTATTCTACTGTTTTTTTCTCTGTTAAAAAGTGCTAATTTAAAAAAAAATCACAATAATTAACTAATATGGAGGTGAAGGAGGTTTCTTGCGGGAAATTCGGAGACGTGGCAAAGATTCCTGTTTTAGCCCCACTTCCTTATCTCTGGCATTTATATGGGGTCGTGCACGTGACATTACCCGATAGTCTTCATGCTCAGAACAATTCTCTGTCGTTGTTGACCTTAAAACGAGAATAAAGTGAAACAAAATAGCTCACAATCAATGAAATCACAACATCAGCAAACTAACTGTTAAAAATCAAAATAAAATTTTATTTTACTTTTAAAAAAAGATCCAACAAAATGGAATTCCACCAAAATTCATTTCCTTTGAGAAATTTGTTTTCTCAGCAACCAAATACATCCAAAAATGGAAACAAAACACACTTAAACAATACTTCTCAAATTGATTTTTAGACTCTAAATTTGTTACTTCTCGGCAACTAAAAAACTTGAAACATCAAACAAAAAATATTTAAGAGAGAGAATAATGGGTCATGGCTGCTTTTGATTTTGTTTTGATTAATTATTCAAGATAATTTAAGTGTAACTCGATTAATCCCATATAATTGTTTTTTATTTTAATTTAGGGTTAGAATGAGATGGGTACTACAAGAAATAGAGAGAGAGCTTGGGGGGTCAGCTGCTTTTGGACTTGATTTTAAGGTTGGCAAGAAAGTTTAATATTTATATCTATTTTTTAAAAATAAAAATGTTGATATAATTAGTGGGTTCAATAAGTTTCGGACTTTTAAAATCAAAATTAAACTGAATTAAATTTTCTTTTGGGTGTTAATAATTTTTTTCAATGACTTGTTTTTCTTATTTTCTCGATTTAATAAGTTTTTTCTCACCTCTACTTGGCAGAGTGACAATCATGGAATTGAGGGTTTTGTTGAGTCTCGTCGACTAATTTGAAGATTCAAGTTGAAGGATCTTTGAAATAAGGTTTTGTTTGATACTGTATTTTAAAAATATTTATGAAAAAAAAATATTTTTTAAAAATAAAATAAAAATCATTTTTTTAAAATAAAAAAAAATTATTTTAATATATTTCTGAATAAAAATCATTTTAAAAAATAAATTAAACTATACTTCTAAAAGTTTAAGATGGTAAAACCAAGTGTAAATAAAACCACCACCATGATTAGATAGTATATAGCAAGGAAACAGAGACCTTGTGGTGGGGGTGGGGGATGATCCTACCATATCATAACTTCCTCTTTCCAGGGCCACATTAGAGCATTCATCATGGTTAAAAAGTCTTTTGTGTTTTCTAGTCCAGAAATAAAGTCACCATATATATATATGTATATATATATATATATATATATGTATATATATATATATATATATATATATATATGTATATATATATACTAGTCGTTGCTTGTCTCATCGTGGTCAAAACTATATTTTTTTCAACGCAAAAAAAAAAAAAAATTAATTGTGTGAGATTTTTTATTATAATATAAATTTGAACAAAATAATAAATCTGTGCAAAATTCCTGTGAAGTGTAAGTTTTCTATAAAATATATGAATTTTAAATTGATAAAAATTTATCTGTTTAGTATATTTCAACAAAATAACCATTATAAAATTATTATCATCATTAAAATACAAGAAGATTCTGATATCTAAATTATTGAATTCACTGTATTAGGATTAGTTCATATTATAATTTAATTTAAAATAAACACAACAAACAAAATATAAATTGTGAAAACACCTGTAATAATCAAATAACAAAAATAAGCAGTTATTTTTCTATCTCCAAAAAACAAGAAAACATAAATTGAAAATCCATCACTATGTTACCGTCATAGTTAAAATGAAAAGTAGCATATATGACAAATTTCAATTGCAGGACACAGTTAAAATAAATAAAAATCTGCATACCGAAATAATTAAAAGAGCCAAAAACAACTCAAAAATCAAACGAATAAGGATTGAATTGAAAAACAACATATATAATCGGTTGCAATTGAAGGGCACAATTGCAACACATCAAAATTCCCATTGAAAAAATTAATAATAAAACCGAAATCAAAAGAATTGGGATCAAAACTAAATAATGACAAACAATAAGGACCTAACTATATTTACAAGCGGCAAGAGAGAAAAGAGAGAAACAACAAAAAACCATCCACTAGTGATTCACCAGCCACTGTATTCGGACATGCACCGTATCGGGAGGTAGAGGACATGTCGTCGCACTAGGTAACATGACAGATGGTTTATTTCCAATGCCAAAAGACGTTGAACGCGCCGCCTAAATGGCGTGTTCGCATGAAACACTGCTGGTGTGTCCAAAAGACGTGCCTCCACTGTTTCTGAAAAGAAATAATAAAAAATAGTCAATTACCTATACATTCCTGGATTCAGCGATAACCATGAAAAAACCAGGGGAAAGTACCTCAATAGCCCCGGCTCCTGCGTTTCTTTTTTGTCATTTTCGGGGGCTATTTTAGTATTTTTATTGTGCAAGAAATTGGGGAAAACCGAAAAAAACCCTAACTATTCCACGTCCTTTTCTCCGCACCAAAGGGTAAAAATAATAGTTTTATTATGGAAAAAAATTAGAAATATCATCCATGTCCCATGGAAATGTCTAAAATGACCCTGGGCCTGGGGGTTAAATTTTTCGGTCCTGAAGTAAAATGATAATTTAACTGTTTGAATCCACAGTGAATTGTGTTTAGGTGAACAATAAAAATGTGAACAGTAAAACCCCGCGACAATTATATTATAGGTAATACTAGTTAAATTGCCCACACTAAGTTGCGGATTGAACAAATAATTTTTATAACTGTTGGAATTGAAATAATTAACAGGTTTCGTTAGTTCAAAAGTATAATATATATATATACACACACACACACACACACACACACACATTCATGCAAGGTTTGATATAATAAAACACACCAATATATCCTATTATAACAATAGCAACATCGAAGGCTTAATATATAAAAATATCATTACTATTACAGTTAAATCAATAAAAATTATTAAACAAACCCGAGGAAACAAAAACTCAAAAAAATAACAAAATAGGAAGTAAGAAAAAAACTACAATTATTATTATTATTATGTTAATTATGAAAAAATAAATAAATCAAAGAAAAAAAAAGCCTAAAAACTTTAACAAAAGAGCAAACAAAAAAAATAATTAAGAAAATAAAAATAAAACTATTAGCTAAAAATAAAATCACTTGACGTGAAAATAAAAAAAGCTAAAAACTAAACGAAAGAACAACGGGTAAAAAATAAGAAATATAAATTTTTAAATAATCATAAACACAAGCTAAAATTTAAGAACAAAATTTTTCAAAAACAATACTACCTCAACAAAAGAGAAAATAATAAAAATTATTAAATTACCTAGAGAAAAAAAAAACTCAACAACATTAACAAAAGAGTAAACAAGAAAAAAACTAAAACTATTATTATTATTATTATTATTATTATTATGATGATCATCATCATCATTATTGCGTTAATAATGAAAAAAAATAACTAAATCAAAGACTAAAAAAGCCCCAAAACTTAAAAAAATAGAAAAAATAAAATAAAATAAATGATTAAACAAAAATAAAAATTATTAGCTGAGAAAAAATCACTTGACTTGAAAATAAAAAATTTAAAAAAAGAACAAAAAGAGAGAGAAAACAGAAATATCATTTTTCAAATGATCACTAAAACAAACTAAAATTTAAGAATTAAATATTTCAGAAAAATACCACCTCAATAAATAAAAAAATAATAAAAGTTAAAAACTAAAGCTAAGAGCACACATATATAAACATGGACATAAATATAAACTATTTTAGAAATATAAAAAAAAATAGATAAAAACAAAAAATATCATTTTTCAAATGATCAAAAACACAAACTAAAATTTAAGAATTAAATATTTCAAAAAAATACCACCTCAATAAATAAGAAAATAATAAAAATTAAAAACTAAAGCTAAGAGCACACATATATAAACATGGACAAAAATAAAGACTATTTCAGAAATATATATGAAAAAGTAATTAAAATAAAAAAATAAAAGTATAAGGGAAAATGAAAGCCAAATATATTATCAATTTCAATCAAAAAACAAAATTGAAATTATCAAAACTTCTATACCATATATATTAAAGGATTTAAAACAAATCCGGAAATTAAAAGAATGAATATCAAATTGAAACCTAAATATATAATCAATTTCAATTGAAAGACCAAATTGAAACAAATTAAAACTTATATAAAAGAAATCAGGACCATGCAAAACAATTAAAAGATAAGAGACTAAAATGAAAATACCATAAAAGTAGGAGTCTGCCTTGTACTTTAGCATGTAGGAGAGAGAAAAGGGAAAAAAAATTCAACCGACCACCATCACGAATCTAGCCGCCGTGGGCCACGACTTGCCCCACCAAGAGGAAGATTACACGGCGGCGCATCGGGTGAGACACCGGATGTACATTCTACGCCACCGGACGTCGCTGCATGCGACGCCTAAAGAGGGCATGAGGCTGAATAGGTTCGGCTGCATGTGGCAGACGCACACACAATATTCAGCAAAAAATAAAATAAAAAATTGATAAATTACTGGAGCACCTTTACAGTCAACTCTTCAATTTTGTCTTAATGGGGGGCAGATTAGTATTTAGCTATTTTCAAAGAAATGCTCGTGGCACCCCTTCCGACTAGTGTTGTTTTTTTTTTTTTTTGTCTTTTTAGGGATATAATAATTATTTTACTATGAAAATAAATATAAAAAATTTAATAAATTGGTGACCTGACCGAACCGAAGCAACTCAAAAACCGACCTGACCCGAAAACACGCTATTATAATCCACAATATTTTCACTTAAAATAAACAGTGAAATAGTTCCCTCTTTTAGTTTATTTTATAATATACACACGTTTGTAACGAAGACTAGCATAAATAATGTAAGGTGGTGGAGATTTTGCTTGAGAAATGGGGTGATGGATGAGTTGACGGGCTGCAAATTTCAGGGATGCATGAAAAAAGTGGGGAGAGAAGACCATAGTTATTAATTCCGTTCCGTTTTGGTCGGAACGGTCGGAATGTTCCATTCCGTTCAAAAAACCGAGACAAAACAACGTCGTTTTCGTCTCGGTTTTAATTCTGGTCCGTTCCGAAAATTCCGGCCGGAACGCCTCAGTTCCGTTCCGGGTGTGCCGTTTCAGCTACATAAAAAATCATTTAACTTTTTAACTTGCACACATCGGATGTCACTGACATCATTTTAAGTGAGCAGATATTGACATATTTGTAAGTCAAGTTGATTGAGTTTTATAGAAGCAATTATTTGCCTTGACATGTTATTGTTCGATGTGGGATAACATTTAAAGCCACGGGATGAAACTCCTTTGATGATTTCAACGATGTGGGATACTGGGATATGGGAATTGAGAATTTGGTTGTCCAGCTGGACAACCTTAATTTGTTGTTCGGCTTTGGTTGTCCAACTGGACAACCTTAATTTGTTGTCCGGCTGTACATGCTATATATATATATATATATATATATATATATATATATATATATATATATATATATATTAATATTAAAAAAATATATATTATAAAAAAATAAAAAAAAAACCAAAATCAAAACAATAAAAAAAATATATATATTATAAAAAAATAAAATTGTTGCATCAATTTTGATTTTATAAAAAATAAAAATTATATTTATTTATGTTTGTTTGACTTTGTGTTTGTATTGTATAATTTAAAGTTAATTTATCTTGAATTTTAATTATGCTTGTTAAATTAATATTTTATTTTTTCATATATATATATATATATATATATATATATATATATATATATAATTAATTATATATGAACAGTACGACACCGAAACGGTCTGAAACCGGAACGTTCCGTTCCAATCGAAAAACCGGAACGGCGACCGGAATGGTAATGACAACTATAGAGAAGACACCAAGACTAAATGTTGTTCGTGCATATTTTCTAAAAATAAAAATTATGTTTTAATTATCTTTTAAAAATACATAATCGATGTCATAATTAATTTATGGTGGCTCATTAGGACTCGGAAAAAATCTAAAAAATTCCATAACGTTTACTTTGTTTAATTAATATTTGGTTTTAGGTGTAAACTTTAATATTCAGGAGTATAAAATTACACGATAAAATATACCTTTAAACATTAAAGATACAAAAATAAAAAAAATAGGATTTAACCCAGTAATATAAGAATTCTCTCATGAAATAAGATTTGCTTTAAACCTTAAATGATACCAACAAAGAAAAACATATCTTATATTAACGATACAAATTGTCATAGGTAAAGTGCATTATAGGTGACACATCTTCTATTTACATAATTATTTCTCTTATCTGAACTTTCACGAACTTTTCTAGTGACAATAATGTTTTATTATAATTCATGAACTTTATAATTATAATTTTATGATTAATTTTTTTTTAAAATTTATTCTAAAAAGATAGTTGTATCCTTTAATGTAACCATGACATTGTCATATAATACAACAAAATAAATAATCACTAGGCGGAAAATCTCTTTTCCAAGGGGAGTTTCCTTTCTTGGGTCCGATTTCCACTAATTTAGAATACTTCTGAAGTGCAATCCTCAAACTCTAATATACGATGCCCATGATAGCTAGATAAAAAGTTAATGTCGGAAGCCAAGCATAAAATATACTTTATGGCCTCCGGCTTCTTTTGTATTAATGCAGTGTTTGTGTCGGTTTATATATATCTTAATTAATTTTATTAGTCGTAAAATTAATAAATATGTAAAAGTTCTAATGACCACCAGATTAGTAAAAGTCAAAATGTAACTTCTAAAAAACAAAAAGAGCCTGACAAGTAGAGCTACCCTTCAGGGTTGGCCTCTAGCTTTTCTTGCGTGAATGGGAGAGAGGGAGTTGTTTTTCTTTCTTTCTTTGTCTTGGTGTTTTCTTAGCTGTTATTCAGTGTAATGGGCAGTGTAGCGTTGTGAAGAGAAAGTGTTTTTAAAGAAAGGAGCCCCTTTTCTCTTTATATATTTATAATGATTTCTAACGAATAGCTTCAAAGCCACCTTCTCAATCCTCCATTAACGGTCACTTCTCCTCTCTCTTTCCTGACATTTACATTGCCAATTAAATATACCCATCACGACAAATCGTGGGATCTTAAATAGACCGAACCCCATCTGCAATTCAACCTTTCCCTTTTCTCCTTGTAAGCATTGGTTATGAAGGGATTACGTTGCTCGTTTTGTTTATTCTATGCAGAAGCGCCTCTGATCTGTGTTATTGGGTTGTAGGTATAGAGAAAACGGGAGAGGATGCTGACTTGTATTGCCTGTTCAAAGCGACTTAACAACGGATCTTTGACACCGAGAGACAGAGAAGAGGATGCTGATGTTGCTGATCTTGAGACGCTCAGGACTAAGCAGGCCCTCAAGGCTCTCACAGCTCAAGTACTGCTTCATTCATCTTTCAATCTCCTGTTGGATTGCTGTAGTAGAGTCAAGGATTTAAATTTTATTTTCATTTATATTTTCGGTGCTAAAGCCCAGAAAGCACCAAAGCTTATCGTAAGGAAAAGGCTGAATTACACTACTTGTTTTAACAAGCTGGATTTGAGGGGCTGTGTTTCATTTTCTTTTTCAATTTTCAATTTTTAATTTATAGGTTGAGTGAAAAAAAGAAGTAATAATTGCTCTTTTGTTTTTGTCTAGTTTATGCAGAACCCAAAAATTTTCTTTGCCTTTATTTCTTCTTTCCCTGTCCTTTGGAGGAGGGTAATAATTCGAGTGAGCTTAGGTTGACCATGTTATTCCTTACCTTTTAATCCGCCTGCTTTGGAATTATATTAAATAAGGAGAGCTAGCTGTGAGCTTTGAGGAAAGCCTGTAAATTCTCTTTCGACTTCCCCTGGACCCCCTACTCTTTCTGGTGAGAGTAACTAAGGAAGGCTAACTGATCTTCCAGATCAAGTGACAATCTGTTCACACAACCCTTGTTTTATCCTCATGGTCTTGTTCAGCTGTCTTTATCCTTGTCTGGGGTGGATTTCTTTGGATAGCCTTACCAGGGAAGAGGGCATTTTCCGTCTTCGCCTTTCCTGTGAACGACTCCGATCTTTTCTTTTCGTTCTACTCGGGCCTTGGTTCTCGACCGGGCCCTTGTAGACTGCTTGAGCTGAAACCAAAACGGTGGAAGAAGAATTGGAATTAGTTACTGTGAGATATGGGTCTGATTTTACTGCCGTGTGTCAACGGTACTTCTTTCAAATTTATTTTGAAAACAAAAGATATTATAGTGCTTGGTTGATTCAAGAATTAAAACCACGAGCACCAATATGGCTTTTCTTAAATTCATTTTTCTAGATTTTTGGGACAGAAGGTGGATGGATGGAATTGAATTGGAATTGGGTCTGTTTGTTAGGAAGGATGGATTGGGAGAAGGATGGTTCGATGGTAGGGAAGGGGAAGAGAAGAGAAAGGATGGATGGTTTACCATTCCTCTAGTTGTTCAGTTAACAAAGAAGGGGAAGAGTCAATCTATCCAAATTGAAAGCATTGAAAATTATAAACAAATGAAAGCATAAGGATCCATCCAATCCTTCCTAGAATCCTTATATTTCTTGTCAAAAGAAAAATACACTAAATCCCTCCTTCATATTCGTTCTCCTCCTAACAAACAGAATGTTTGTGTTTTTTTGTCTCTGTTTTATTGCAAAGTGATAAAGGGTTGTTGCTGCTGCTATTATTATTATTATTATTATTATTATTATTATTATTATTATTTGTGTAGATAAAGGACATGGCAGTAAAGGCCTCAGGAGCATATAGAAATTGCAAGCCATGTTCAGGATCCTCGAGCAATAACAATAACAGGAACTATGCGGGGTCTGATGCTGCCTCTGACTCAGCAAGGTTCCACTGCTTGTATCGTAGAGCAGGAAGTTCCAATTCGACCCCGAGAAACTGGGGGAAAGGGTCGGAGGCAAGACTAAAAGGGCTATCAAGTGGCGAAGGCACGCCTGCTTCAGTTAGCGGGCGGACAGAGTCTGTGGTTTTTATGGAGGAAGATGAACCTAAGGAGTGGGTTGCGCAAGTTGAGCCTGGTGTGCTCATCACTTTTGTTTCATTGCCTGATGGTGGTAATGATCTGAAGCGAATTCGATTCAGGTATTGATGCTGTGCTTTTATTTTCTTCTTCTTTTATCTGATTTGTTTTTATTTTCTTCTTCTTTTATCTGATTTGTTTCAACTCAATGTGTGTGCGTGTGCGTGTGCGTGTGCGTGTGCGTGTGCGCGCGCGCTGAAGATTCTTTGTTGTTTTTTTGTTGGTGTGGAAGTCGGAGCTGGAATTGGACCATCCTTAGATTGTCCTTTATAGTTTTCATGGTATGATGATGAAGATTTTGATTTGTTTGGGTGTGATCAGATTCTTTGGTTTGAGTGGTGTTGTTAAAGTTAAGAAACGTGGCATTCACTTTTATCATCCAGAAAATTTGCATCAGATGATTTTCTGTCACATTAAAAATAAGGTTGGCTGGCCCTCTGAATATACAGCGTGTGTCTAGCTTGCATTTATCACAGCTTTGTCATCCTGAACGGTATCAGAATGCTGCAGAGGACAAAAACTTTTGAGTCAGCTGTACCATAACAGTAGAAAATGTAGGAAACTGATGGGTGAATTCAAGTGCAGAATAATGACCAAAGACGTGTCTATGTGCACGTGGGTATGGGTGCCCATTATGTTCTGTGTCCTGAATGTAATATACTGGGGAAATTGCATTGCCTAAAGAAAATAACCATCCACAACAAAATTTGGACTTTTTACTCTGTAGATGCATTATACTTTGCTTGTCCACTTCTTATTCTCTTTTGGAATCAAGAACAGCTTATGCTTCACTATCTGCACTTGGAATCATTCATCATCCCCCAACTTGCCAATGAGAGATGAAAAGATAAAAAAGAAAAAAGAAAAAAGAAAATAAGAACTTTACGTGTTTTAACCTGCAAGTTTAGTGATCACCCTCTATCCAACTATTAAGAGTTAGTTGCTGAGGAATATTGCTCACAGCTCTAGAAGGCTTGAATAAGCAATATTTCCCACTAAGCAAAGAAATATTTCATTTCTTTCACTCTTTTTGGTTGGTTCTCTGCTTAAGCTATGTTTCTTGTAATGAAAGCGATGCTACTTTCATGTTGGCTTTTTTTTCCTTGGTTCTTTATTTGGTCTCTTAACATATACAGTTTTGTTCACCTACAACAAGATTCATGTTTCATGCCAACCTGATTAGAGTTACGCAACAGCTCATGTTTGTGATGCTCTCAATTGTTCATGATTTTTGTGCTGCTGCTGCTGTTGTTTTCTTTATATGTAATGATGTTACCACATTTCCCTTCCTCCGTCGAGCTTTTCCTTTAATAGTTGGGTGTCTTGCTATCAAGATAAACTAGCTTCCCTTGTATGATAGCCGTGTGAACCTGTTAGATGAGTAGCCATCAATAACCAACTTCCATAAAGTTTTAATACCAGAAAAAACTGGATGATTCGTCCTTCTCCAACATTTTGCTCGGGTTTTATAGAAGCTGACAGTTCCCTTTTCATCATTTTAACATATTGATGTTTTGATCAGTCGTGAAATGTTCAATAAATGGCAAGCTCAAAGATGGTGGGCTGAGAACTATGACAAGGTCATGGAATTATACAATGTTCGACAGTTCAATCACCAATCAGTCCCACTGCCAACTTCTCCAAGATCTGAAGATGAGGTGAGTGTGAATTGAATTTTGAAGTTTAACAACATTTGGTTAGGGATAGGAAGTGCTCGCTCTGATTTGCTTGGAACGAATCATTTTCTTCTCTATAGTAATCAGCATGAATCTTGTTAGACTGTTGAAGAGCACTGTTGAAATCCTTAATTCTCTTTTAGGTTTTGAATGATTGAATGTGTAATACAGGATGTCGGTGGTATTTAGAGCTCAGAGTTACTTCATTGTACTTCACAAAACTGGCATTTGATGATAGAGCTAGTTTATTGTTTAATTTTACCTCTCCTTTTGCAGAGCTCAAAGCCTGGATCAGCCAAAGACAGCCCCATGACTCCTCCATTGGGCAAAGAACGCCCACGCAATTTCCACCATCCATCAGGAATGGGCTATTCACCATCAGATTCACTTGACCACCAACCAATGCAATCTCACCAAAATTTTGAGTCAGCTGGTCTTGCTTCTACACCAAAGCTCTCTAACATCGCTGGGGCTAAAACTGAGACATCATCAATGGATGGTTCTGTGAGGACTAGTATGTCAAGAGAGTCAGATCGCTCAGAAGAACTTTCCATCAGTAATGCAAGTGATATGGAGACTGAATGGGTTGAACAGGATGAACCAGGGGTATACATCACTATCAGAGCACTGCCAGGTGGCACTAGGGAGCTTAGACGTGTCAGGTTCAGGTCAGTGGGTCTGAATAATTTAGAGAAATATGGAATGGGAACTGCTCATGATTTTAGTTATTTGGACAAATAAACTGATCTAGCACCTGCTTTGCTGGTTTTGAACAACCGCTAAACATGGCAATTCACAGTAGATGGGGCTTGTAATTAGATTTTAGAAGATTTTTGGAGCTATAAAATATAGTTTGAACCTCTCAGTTCCAGTCAAGGAATGAGCCAAATCCTTATTGCACCATAAGCTCATGCCATCTATCGCAGTGGTCTAGATAATCTTAGTTGCCTGCAAAGATTTGACATGGAGCCATGATGATTTCTCATGGTTGATCTAGAAACCAGGGCGTTCTTTTGGGCTTGAGATCTGTGATGACACTGTTCTGACTGATAACATTATGTTAAATGGGCAGTGTTTTATATTTTTAATTCTCAGTGATCTGGGCTCTCTTTTTTCAGTTTTCCATAACCCATATTGGAAACAACAACATAGGCATTGATATTTGCTTTTTGCTTAAATTAACGATCAATTTAATGTGTAATGAATGTGATTTTTTTTATGTTCTTGATGCAGCCGTGAAACATTCGGAGAAACACGTGCAAGGTTGTGGTGGGAGGAGAACCGAGCCCGGATACATGAACAGTACTTGTACAGATGAGACGGTGGCGCTTGGAGAAGCGCGTGCAAAGTTATTACGGGAGGAGAACCGATCCAGGGTACATGAACAGTACTTGTAGATTAGCAAACAGATGAGATAGTGTGCATGGAAAATGTGTATACCTTTAACTAACACAGGTTAAGCATTCCATGGATCTTGCGGGCTGAATAGATGAAACTGTTTTGCTCAAACTTGTTCACTTATGCCCAGTTCCATGTTTTGCTTAAATACTTCTTGATTCTTTTCTTTCTTTGTTTATTCCTTTTCATCTGGCTGGATAATGTTCGATTATTAGGTTATGCTGGATAATCTTCAGTGGTATATTGTGTTTCTTCTTCTTCTTTTATTTGATTCATAATTTAAACTGGTCTAATCATTTTAATATTCTCTCTTGAGCTGAAGGATAGGAGTCGTTGTTCATAATTAATCCCAGTGGTAATGTTTATTGCTGCTACATATACAAAATTTTGGCATCTCCTTGTTTGTCATATGCATGTGCTTATGCTTCTCATTTTTGTTTTTCAATGAATCAAATCTCTTTCTTGATTACCAGAAACAACTATAGAGACTTGAACCTTTCTGTGTCTCACATTATTTGATTGCTTTCTAAAATGATTTAATTATGATTACCATTTAGCTCTTCCTGCATTGATAAAGAAAGAAGAAGAATTGCTTTGTAGCCGAGCTCTCAAGTCTTTTCTACCATACCGTGAGTTCCTTCTTCGCGGCTGTTTGGTTTTGTGGTTCTAACCATGTTTGAAAAAAACCCAATACTTTTGCTGTTTGGTTATCTATTAAAACAGCTGCACAGTATATGAGACCCACCAATAAAACCTTTCAAACCACCATTTCATGAAAAGCAACATTGCTTTTCATCGACATATACAATTATTCCCACCACAGAAATTACCGTTGGAATTTTAATTCCAAATCAAATCCTCGTCCCTCAACATCACAGTCTCGCTTTCAAGCTCAACATCGAATTCAATTATCTCATCATCCTTCTCCTCCTCTTCGACTTCGGGTTCTCCTTGTGACTCTTCCTTCTCCTGCATTTCCTCGTCACTCTCCTCGACCACATAACTCTTCTATGTCTAATCCAAACACATTTCAGTTAAAAAGCATTGAAACAGTTAAATACAGCAACAACAAAAAAGCACCGATTTGGAGTTGTTGTCGTGCTTGAGAGCAGAGGCGGGGAGCTTAACACCAAGACTGAAACAAAACGTTTCGAAAGGAGGGTAGAAACACGATGAGATATATAGTGGGTGTTTGGCTCTGCGGTGCGGCCTGCGATTGAGGCTCACTGCAGAGCCAACGTGATGTTAACCAAACACCGATTAAAATTTTAGTTGTGGGTCCCACCGAAATAATGTTTCGGCCACAAGTTTCGAAAAGCATCCGTGAGATGCTTTTCAAAAAATGCAGCCGCAGTTCACACTCATGCATGAAACTCAGGTATCGAAGGCATGAGTTTTGCAGGGTTCACACCCATGGATTTACAGTCATGCATCATCTTCCCAGTTATCGAAGACAATCCTTCACACCCACACTCATCTTGCGGTTCACACCCATGGATTTACAGCCACGCATCGTCTTCCCCAGCTCCGGCGACAGCAACACCAGACACCAAGGTAGACAGCACCAGCTCCTCCTTGTCTCTCCCCCAACAGCAGCCTCTCTCTCTCCCTCTCTCTCTCTCTCTCTCCCTTCGCCATAGCAGCAAGCGAGCTCTCTCTCCTCGCCAACTCCTGCAACAGCTCTCGGCCAGCAGCAGCACTAGCTCCACCGTGAGCTCCAGCAGCATCCAGCCATTACCCAAGCCTTCTTCTCTAGCTCCGGGAAGGCAGCAACAAAGCAGCAGAGGCGAACTACAGCATAACCCGACAACTTCCAACGCCCCATCCGGCCACCACAGGCCTCCATTTTCGACGCCACCATTACAGGGAGAACCACCTCAGCCCCCTCTACCCGTCGGTACTGGCCGTTGACCCTCTAGTCACAACCGACCATGTTATAAACAGTAACATGGCCGAATAATTCATGCAATAACAAAAGACAAAACACACTGTTTTGTGCTTATGCCTGTTTTTTGAACTATTGGGCTGCGCTGCTCTCGGCCCAGCCCAAGTCCAGCAGAGTTGGGCCCTTTTGGCCCAACTTGACTGGGGCGGCCCATTTAGTTTGGGGCCTCTGTCCAATTTTTTTTTTTAAATATAGAAATCATATTTTTTAAAAAATAAAAATTATGTAGATAGAGATAAACCCTGATGAAAGTGATGTAGAACAAGTGGCAGAGGCGTACATGCTCAAGAGAGAGCATCCAAAATTCAAAGGCAACTGAATTTCCGCAGTCCAGGCGCTGAGTTTGGAATGACGTGAAACTCACCCAGTTGATGCGTCTCGGTGTTTCCTGATTCCATCGTTTCGGCCCCGAAATCGTCGTTTTTGCCATTTTAGGAAAGTTTTGTTTTAACCATAACTCTTGATTTCCAAGTCCGAATCCACTTCCGTCAATTCAGGCTTGCTCAAGATTTATAGCCTTTTCAATTTCTGCATTAATCTCAAATTTGTCATTTTTGTTAATTTTATTAATTAGCGTCGTTTCCTTATTCAACATGAGTGAGGCTAGGGTTTCTGCTTTAAATATTGTTGTAAGCCTCTGGCCGAATCATCTTTTGAATTATTGAATAGAGTTTTGAACTTTTTGGAGAGTTCCTCTCATCCTAGATTTATTTACGGAATATCAACGCTGGTCGTATTCCTTGTGTTGTTCTACTGCATTAGAAAGGGAAATGTGTGTAACTTTGTTTTACTCCACAACCCCATTGCGTTTCGATTAATTATGGATCAGAAACTTGCAGCTGGATTTTGCCTTGGAAATATATCTCTACAACATGTAAATAGACATATTGAAACAACACTATTTATGGATCGCAGATGTTGTTCCTGATGATATTTTACCAGATGTTATTCATCGATCAAATAGCAACGGATCGCAGAGGCCTTGACGTATGAATTTAATTCGTGATGGAATTGCAAATAGTTTGATGGGAGAATAAAAATGAGTGTCTAATTTACTTGAATTATTAATTACATTTTATTCTTATGATAATTAAATCTACAATATTTAAAAAATATATATGTGTGTGTTTTAAAGTAATTTCACAATTTGACAACAATATGAAAAACATGGTAACCAAACACTCGAAACTGCTTTTCATTAAACCTCAAACTCAACCACAGTTTTAACCAAACACTTCAATTTCATTTTTGAACTGCAGCTAAAAGCGCTTTTTATGAAACTGTTTTTTTTTCCAACCTCATAGAAAAGTGAAATGATTAAATATTATAGTGAGAGTAGATCTTATAATACCTTTCAAGGTAGTCGTGGAAGAAGGAGAGAGAAGGATCAACGAGGATGGAAGGATTGGATTTGCATTGTTCGATGAATTGCTTCACCTCTTCTAGTTTTGTTGCGTCCATCATTTTGATCCAAGAGTGGGTGTCAAGGGTTTTAGATTTGGGATTTCTATTTTCTCGAATGGACTTAAGGAGATGAGAGCAAGCAGTGTTTTATACTATATAGCCGGCTTGACTTGGATAGAGCTAGGGATCACTAGAGGGGTGGGGGTAGTGGGCTTGATGTCTCTCTGAGATATTATTAGCATTTGCTTGCAAATTTCGGTCCATCCATATTATTAGCCTGAAGGTTGTGATTTACCATATTTTAAAGAGGTGATGATTTAAGTAAATTAATATTTTTTTTATCGAACATGTTAGCTTATCCATACAAAATACAAGTTGAGATTGTTGTTGCATCGATGCACTGCATAATTATATTAGAAGGAGATCACGAGATGATGTTGTTTTTGTTGAATATAATCGTAATCCCAATTATATCCCGAAAGATTTTTTACCAGATATTGTAACTCGCGCAAATAGTCAGGGATTATAGATGCCTTAACGCATGGATCTTGTTCATGATGACATTGCAAGTAGTTTGCTGGGAGAATAAAAAGAAGTCTTCAATTTACTTGAATTATTAATTATATTATGTTATTATGATTATGTGGGGGGGGGGGGGGGGGGGGGGGGGGGGGGGGGGGCGCAATATAAAAAACATGATAACTAAACATACAAAACTGCCTTTTATCAACCTCAAACTCAACCACAGTTTTAACCAAACACTTCAATTTCAATTATGAACCGCGGATAAAAGTGTTTTTTTATGAAATGTTTTTGTTAAAACTTTAACCACAAAAGCAAAAGTAATATCAAACACACCCGAATCATCCTATTTGCTAGAGAAGTCAGTGTGGCATCCTCCTGCGAAGGGCTGAGCGTCTGTCGGAGGCATTTTTTAATGTTTGACACTGTGTTTTAAAAATATTTTAAAAAAATGAAATTTTTTATTTTTATTTTTCACTTTAAATTATAAAAAATAGTGTTTTTAGATCATTTTCATGTGATGATATCAAAAATAATTTTTAAAAAATAAAAAAATATCATTTTGATGCATTTCTAAATGAAAATAACTTTTAAAAACAATCTCAACTACATTCCAAAACAGTTACAAAAAAAAATGTAATTGATATTGTTGTGTATAATATTTTTCAAAAGCATGAGGAGGCCCAAAAAGCAAGGGCAGACGAGCTCTTTCTCAAAATCAAGCTGGCAAATGCCCTCCAAGCTGTATGTTGTCAATTCATAACCAACTTGACCGGGAAAAACAAGAGAGCCTGTTTGACCCATCAGCATGGCCAGCACTGCCGAGAAAATTTCAGGGATATGTTTAGAAAAAATAAAAGAAAAGGGATGTCTACGGTTATTTCTTGAAGCATAAAAACAATACAAAGGGATGCGCTAGCTTCCCAGCAAGAATTGTTATGTACTTTGCACCTCCAACAAAAATTTTCTCGATCGACTCCTCGTTAATCCAAGGCTACCCCTCGATGTTTCTGATACTAACCATTAATCTCTGCATAAATTAGTTTAAGACCTGAGCTTTTATACTGCCTATGTTCAAAGTTAATCTTGATGATCAAGATGAACACAAATCCCACTTAGACATGACTTTTTTTCGAAAAACAATGGATTGATGCAAGTTTTCTTATCGGATTCTTTATCCACCTTTTCATTTTAAAAATTTTCATGAGTTTGATTGAAGTTATTTTTAAAAATATTTTTCATTTATAAATACATCAAAAATATATATTTTTTAAATGATATATGAAAACGATCTAAAACACTATTTTTTTTTTTAAATTTAAAATAAAATAAAAAATTAAATTCTTTCAAAAATTCTTTTATAACACAATCACAAACAAGGCATACGTGTGGAAAAAGTATATTTTTTTTTATGACAATTGACAAATATATAAATGCATCATGAAACTCAAAGACAACAAGCATGCCAGATGGGGTTTTACTAGCAATAGTAAAATTTATACAAATGTCACTAGTTAAATTGCCTACACTATGTTGTGAGCCGAGTAAATAATTTTTATAACTATTAAAATTAAAACAATTAGTACATGTGAGTTTAAAGAGTTGTCATACCTAACATGTTTTGGCATGATGACAACATCATGCCAAATCCAAATGGATATATAACTAATGATTTTTGTAAGCCTTATATTGAGACATGAGACTTAGTTTATTTAATCTCTTAAACCTCTGTCACATGTAGGCGTGAGGGCAGCAAAGTTATGGAGTCGTCACCTAGTTATTTGGTTAGAGTTAGTAAGAAACCCAAATATACTAGCATTTCTTAGAGGTTCGATGAGTAAATGATAGATTGTGATTAAAAAAGGCATTGACACCCCTAACATGTCAAAATAGATCACAATATTGTTTGAAATTCTGCCTCTGACCTTGATTTCTGTGTGTTTTATATAGAAGTTACAAGAATGCTATATATGGAAAGCAAATCAGTTCCTACATGATTCTAGTCCTATATATGTAAACTAAAATTTATCAAATAATATATGGTATCTATACATAATAAGAAAACAATTGTGGGCTACGCAATAGGAAAGAGGTAGCATACAACAAGGTGTCCATTGACAGCCCCCCTCAAATTGATACAGGATGATCAACCAGCATCAATTTGCTACTTAGGAAACAATGTCAATGACGAGTGAGCGCCTTGGTGAAGATATCAACAATTTGTAGGTTAGTGGAAATAAGGGGAAGAGTGATAACACGAGCGTCATAAGTTTCATGAATAGAGTGACAATCCACCACAATATGCTTTGTGTGCTCATGAAATACACGATTGGTCGCGATCTGAATAGCACTTGTATTATCGGCATGGAGCAAAGTTGTAGATATCATTTTGGTTGGTGCTTCGTTTTTTTTAATTGGAATAGAATGTTTCGGTTTCAGAGTGTTTTGGTGTGTCGTTTCGAGGTTGTACTGTTTATATATGTATAATTAAATATATTAATTAAAAAAATAGTTCAAATCCAAAAATAAAATTATTTAGAATTGTGCAATTTAATCTAAAAAAGACACAATAAAATGATTTTTCTCAACAAAATTATGAAAATATATAATATTACAAGAATGTCATCATCAATTTTGCAATGTCATTATATTCTCTGATTGCTCTAAAATTTTACCATAATATATATAAATATATAAAGAGACTCCTAGTAAAATTTCATCTTAATCTAACAGTCGGATTAAGAGATATGATTGATATTGTAAAATTATTCATTATTTTAAAAAAACACTATTTGGCCAGAACAGAACGAGCGAAACAAAACCGGTACATTTCAGATGGTATTTGGCTGAAAAATCTGGAACGAACTGGAATTTAAACTGAGATAAAAATAACGCCGTCTTATCTCATTTTTTAAACTGGTAGGAAATGTTTTGGCCAAAACGAAACGAAACCAGCAACTATGGCATGGCGAGGTGTAGGATCAGTTGTAGAAAAATCTAGATCAGCAAGTAAACCTCAAAGCCAAATGATTTCAGAACAAGCAAGGGACATTGCCCGATACTCAGATTCCGTAGAGGACTTAAAGACTCTATCTAGCTTTTTACTCTTCCAGGAGATCAATGCATCTCCTAAGAACATACATCAACCAATGACGGATCGACGGGTATCTGCACAAACAACCCAATCCGTATCACTATAAACAACAAGGCGAGTAGGATTGTTCGTAGGGAAGAATAAGCCACGAGCCATGGTGCCTCGAACATAGCATAGGATCCTATGAACAAAGCCAAATGAAGATGACAAGGAGTCTGAAGAAATTGGTTGACTTGTTGTGCTGGAAAGGAGATGTCTGGTCTAGTAATGGTGAGATAAACAATACTGCCTACAAACTTCTGGTATAAAATGGGATTAGTAGGAAGTCACCCTCTTCTTTATGAAACTTGATATTTAATTCCATGAGAGTATAAACAGAAGTAGCCTCTTGTAAGCCAGCTGTAGCCACCACGTCACTAGCATATTTATGTTGATTTAGGGAAATGCCAAGGAGCTACGATGCATTTTAAGACCAAGAAAATAAGCGATAGACCCAAGATCTTTAATATGAAAAGCTTGTGAGAGATGAGTCTTGAGCTGACCAAGTAGATCCGAATCAAAACCCGTAATCACAATGTCGTCAACATAAACCAAAAGAACAACAATACCCATGACTACTTTTTGAAGAAACAAGGAAGTGTCATGCTTGCTCTGTTTGAATGAGAACTGTAATAAAAAGGTGTGGAATTTATCAAACCAAACCCTCGGAGCTTGTTTGAGACCATAAAGAGAGCGACAAAGCTTACACATATGTGAAGTAGAGGAAGAAAATAATCCCGGGGGCGGCTTCATATAAATGCATTCTTTAAGATCCCCATGAAGAAATGTATTTTGGACATTCATATGATGCAGCGACCAATTACTAGAAGCAACAAGAACCAGGATTGTATGAACAATAGTCATTTTAGCCACATAAGCAAAGGTCTCTTTTATAATTGACCCCATATTCCTGATTATTTCCATGTGTAACAAGTTGGGCCTTGTAACGGTCTAAACTATCATCATATCAGACTTTGACTGAGTAAACCCATTTGCAACCTAGAGGAATAATAGTGGAAGGACAAGGCACAATGTCCCTAAGTGTGATTAGCCTATAGATCAACAATTTCTTCCTGTATAGGTTGTCACCAACAATCATGCTTGACAACATATGAGTAACATGTGGGAATATCAAAAGTAGACAATACAACCGTAAGAGCTAAAATAGATTTACCAGACCTGGAAGTATGAAATTCATACCTATCTAGGGGTATAGACACTCGAGATGAGTGATGTACCAGAGGCTCTAGCGGTGCGACAACTGACTAAATCCGTAGCGCAGGACGATCAGATATCGAGTAAGATGTCCCTAAGTGTGATTAGCCTCTAGATCAACAATTTCTTCCTGTATAGGTTGTCACCAACAATCATGCTTGACAACATATGAGTAACATGTGGGAATATCAAAAGTAGACAATACAACCGTAAGAGCTAAAATAGATTTACCAGACCTGGAAGTATGAAATTCATACCTATCTAGGGGTATAGACACTCGAGATGAGTGATGTACCAGAGGCTCTAGCGGTGCGACAACTGACTAAATCCGTAGCGCAGGACGATCAGATATCGAGTAAGCCACTGGAGGAGACTGTGGGCAGGAGCGTCTTGTATACACAATACCTGGTTTAAAACAAGAGCTGACTGAATTAAGATCAGATAACTACGGTTCAAAGGAGGAAAGTACCACAGTAGAAGAAAGGGACATAGAGGACACCAACAAAAACTGTTGATTTTTAAAGAAAATAACACTCATAGAAAAACATGTATGTCATAAAGTAGGATTATAATAGAAAAGCCTTTTTGATACAGATTATATCCTATCACGATGGTGATTATATCCCCCTGATTTGGGGGGACAACGGCACGCGGTGAAATGGGGGGTTGTTTTTATAGTCGTAAAAATTATGACTATAATTATTAGGAGTCGCCACCTAGTATTAAGGTCACTAGGAACCTATTGGTCTACGAGAGTCTAGGTAAGGGGACTTGTTGTGCAAAGGGAAGACGCATCACCCCCAGTGCACCCTACCTAAGGTAAGCTGCATTGTTGTTTGATTGTTTTTCTAAGTTAAAAATTTTGCACTGCATTTTCAAAAACCATTTTTTTTGTCTGCGGGTGTACTTTACAATGTAATTTTACACCGCAGTTGAAAATCTTTTTTTTCTTATCTATGGATGTACTTTACAATGTAGTTTTACATCGTAGTTAAAATCTTTTTTAATCTACGGATGTATTATACAATGTAATTTTACACCGTAGTAAAAATATTTTTTATCTGCGGGTGTACTTTACAATGTAAATTTACACCGCGAAAGGTAAAACAAAATAATTGTTAAATTATTTTTGATATTTTTGCCAAATCCCAATGGATAATCATAAAGTGGTTATGATATCCAAATTTTCATTTTTTTAAAAACATGGGAAAGATGCAAAAAATATTTTTTTGCATTACGAAAAATATGATGGAAAAAGCTTTGGAATCCGGCCGTATGCACAAAAACAAATACATTTTTTTTGCTTTTTTTTTTAAAAAATGCATTTTTTTTAAATGTAATTTTTGTTTTTTTTTTTAAATAAAATAAAAAAAATTCAGGCTGGGCCGGGCCGAGCCGAATGGGCCGGCGCAGCTGAGGCTGCTAAGGGCCCAAGTTTGCTGGACTTGGGCCTGGCCCGGCCGTGCCAGCTAGGCTGGGCCGAGAGAGGCCAACCTAAAAGGGAAAAAAAAATGAAATTAAAAAAATGCAAAACATGTGCACAGTGATTCATTGCACTGTCATGTGAACAGTGATTTGGTGGTCGACCGTCCACCACGAGAGGCTTACCCGCTACTGCCACTGGGTAGAGGACGTCGAGGTGGTTCTCCCTGTCGTGGTGGTGTCGAAAATGGAGGCCCGTGGTGGCCGGGAGAAGGGCTGGAAGTGGCTGGTCTATGGCCGTTCGTTGCTGCCTCTGCAACTTTCACGGCTGGAGCTCTCGCCGGAGCTGGAGAAGACAGCTGGGCTGGAGCTTCTGGAAACGGAGCTGAGGAGGGAGAGCTCACGGTGGTGAGGGGAAGAGAGGGGTGCTTGATGTGCTGGTATGTAGAGAGAGAGAGGGGATGCTGTCGGGGAGAGAGAAAGAGCTGCAACAGGTTTAGAGAGAGAGAGAGAACTTGCAGACCGAGAGGGAGAGAGAGCTGCTGACGCCGGAGTTGGGGAAGAAGATAGGTGGTTGCCACTGCGTGTTCTCCCCTGGTTTTTTCGTTTTTTTTCTCCTCTGTTTCGTTTAAAACTTCTCCTGTCTCTCAATGCTCCTTTTCTTTTCTCTGCTCCAATACTCTCTTCCTCTGTCTTTCCCTTTCTTTTCTTTTTACTCGTCTGTTTCTCTTTCTCCTCTCTACGTAAATATTTTCTCCTCTGCGTGAAACCCTTCTCTCTCTTTTTTTTTCTTCTTCTGCGTTTTTCTCCCGTAACGTGATTCCCCCCCCTTCTCTGCAGCGTTCATGACTGCCTTTTATAGAAGCTTGGCCTGCCACGGTGGCTAGAATACTGTGGTTGACGTCGGCGTGGTGACTTGCTTTCGTCTGGATGGTGGCCTGCAGGTGGGCTGTCGGCGGTGGTGTTCAGCGGCTGTCGGGAGACTGGTCGGTGAAAATGGTTAAAGGTGAAAAAACATTTTGGTCCTTCAATTTGTAATTGCTCTAATTGCACCCTCAATTGAATTTAAACTTATAATTTGTGCAATTATATCCCCGTCAAAATTTCAACAATAGCCTTTAAATTTGCGCGCCCTTTTTATTATGGTCCCTTACTTCCGATTTATGTAATTCGGCCCTCAATTGAGCATTAAATTCTCAATTGTCTTCAATTTCGCCCTTAATTTTGCACAATTAGCTTGGAAAAATTCAATTGGGTCTCCAAAAATTCCAATCTTCTCAATTGAACCCGAATTAAATTCAAGAATTTGATTTTTTGTCAATTAAGCCTTTAATAAAATTAATTTGATCAATTTAAAGCATAATTAAGTCCTTGCACTTAATTAAATTCTTCAATTGGACCCTAAATTATTTCTCAAACATAATAATATTTTGAATTAACTCATGATTAAATCAAATTGGCTTATAAAAAATATAATTATGATTTTTGACTTAATTTTTACCTCGAATTTGTATTTTCTCTTATTTTTGGGCACAAAAGAGATATGATTCAGCTCAGAAAATATTCAAAATTTTCACCGCAATTTTTCTAACAACGCCAAACCCCTTTTATTTTATTTTTGTCATTTTTATTTTATTTTGGGGAGTAACCCAAAAATTGGGTTACGACATATCCTAAGAATGCACATCTAACAAATTGAGTAGATAATTTATGTCACTTATAAGGTGGTAAATGAACAAAACAGACACAACCAAAAATACAAAGATTATCATAACTGAGTTGTTTGGCAAACAAGCAAAAATAAGGAGACTCCATGTGTAAGTCTTGAGAGGGTAAACGATTAATCAAGTGAGTAGAAATTTGTAGAGCTACAACCTAGAACATGGAAGGAATAGAGAATTTTAATAAGAGAGTACATACCACATCAAGAAGATGACAATTTTTACGTTCAACTACTCCATTCTGTTGAGGAGTCACGGGACATAAACACTAATGAATAATACCATTAGAAGCCAAGAATGCCTGAAACTTAGTAGACAAATATTCACCACCAGAATCGGTGCGTGATGTCTTAGTGGGTGTTTGGGACCGCGTTCCAACCTGTTTTTGCATTGGACCGCGACCCCAACATTGGATACTACCAAACAGGAACGCTACGTTTAGCTGGGGGTCCCACCATTTTTATTGAAAACACGCCGCGACTGCAAAAGCTACTGAGAGCTGCTTTTGCAGCCGCGGCATGAATGACAATGAATGACAATACACTGCCAAAAGAAAAAATCGCGTGAAATCCACAACAGCCAAAATAATTGCAGATCATCCTCTTGTCTCCATCTCTGCCTCTCCCTCTCTGCCTCTCGTCTCCCTCATCTCTCATCAACTCAAACGCCCCTCGTCTCCCTCAGCCCCCTCGTCTCCCACACACACAGTCTCTGTTGCAGATCATCCCTCTCCCTCATCTCTGCCTCTCATCTCCCTCATCTCTCATCTCTGCAAATGCCCCTCGTCTCCCACAGCTCCCTCATCTCCCCCACACACAGAGAAATTGCAGATCATCCTTTTCCCTCATCTCTGCCTCTCGTCTCCATCTCTGCCTCTCGGATCCACTAAAACAAATACAAAAAATCAAAGCCTTAAGTGCAGAAAGGTAAAGCTCACAACTAACTGCCTCTCTCTTGAGTTTTTACCACTTGCTAATTTATTTAGCTTTAATTATAATATTATCTTGCTCTCTTAAGTTTCTCTTTCTCTTTTTCGCAAATTGAATTTAGTGAAACTTAGAAGTTTTGTTTTCGACAGTTGAAGTGAAGGCTGTAGGGTTTTGAGTGGAGAGTTAGGTATTATTAATTGAAAGTTATATCTTTTTAATGTAATCATCATCATCATTATTAAGAAATTGAATACAATATTCTAGGGAAAAAACAGAAATAGAAGCTTATATATTGAATACGAAGATGGAGGAACTTGGTGATTATTACTTTCTTAAGTTTCCATTGATTTTTTCTGTTGCAAATAGTTTGTCCATTTTACAAGCTGCTCATCGATACATGTATAAGTTGTTTGCAGGCTATTATTTCCCCTTTATAACACTGGTTATCTCTGTTGTTGTGGGCTTTTTTATTCATCAATTTCTATTCAAGTATGCAGAACTAGAATCCAATGGAATGTGTATTTATGTTCGATTGATGTTTGATAGATATATTTTTCTTTGCTTAATCATTTCCCCAGCACTTAATCTCTTTATTGTATTCCTGCCCAGTAACTTCCTAGCACTGCACTTGTCCTGTCTGATTAGATTAATAATTTTCTTTCCATTCACTACCCCAGTGCCTTGCTGACATTTTAGTGAAGTCAACTTGTGGCTCTTCTCTATTTTGATTTGGAAATACAGCATGTTTATATTAAAATAATTGAAGTGCTCTCTATGAACACAACTGCTCCTTATGTCAACCCAGACTTTGATGTATAAATGTGTGTTGAAGTTTTGTAATTTTGTTAATTAGTTTCTGTTGGGAAATTTTGTTAATTAAGGTTTTTTTAGGTTAGTTTATTTAGTTAGCGAGTTTAATTAGAAAGTATAACTCCTGAATTTATTGTTGTTATACAAATTGTTAATTGTTGGGAACTAATTTAAATTATAGAATGGAAGGCGGTGACAATACGGATAAGATTCAATAGACACCGGAAATGTTGCATATTTTTTGCAACATATGTATTACGGCAATTGAGTTGGGAATGTGACCTACAACGTATTTTGATAAAACGGGATGGAAATTTTTGATCACGACCTTTAATGAACGAACTGGTCTATCATTGACCAAATCACAGTTAAAAAACAAGTGGGATGGCTGCAAAAAAGACTGGAAAATATGGGTGAAGCTCATATTAGAAATCAGGGTGGGTTGGAGTGCTGAATTGGGGATGATCTCGGCAACAAATGAGTGGTGGAAAGCAAAAATTCAGGTAAAGTTTCATTATGTAATATAGTTAAATTTATTTTTCATGTTTCTGAATATCTTATAACATAATATTTGTATGAATTTTGTGTTTATTCAGGAATGTAAATCAGCCAAAAAATTTAGGCTTAGTGGAATTGAGCCTGCATTAAGCTCAAATTTGACAAGATGTATTCCAGCATCGTGGCTACCGGAGAGTATGCGTGGGCACCATCATCAGGAGTACAATACGGTGGTAATTGTTCTCAGCTTGACACCAATGACGCGGTTGACCTGGAGGAAGGAAGTGGTGATTCGAAAGAGGATAGAAATCCTGCGTCTAACCCAGACATTGCTCGGTTAGTTGGAGGGGTGAACATCTCAAGTAGCAGCAACACACGGAGCAGTGGCAAAAGAAAACAGATGGAAGCTAATGAGGGTCGCACGAAGAAGAAGAAGAAGACAACTAGCATTGGTGTTCAGCTCATGTCAAGGTGGGACCAACTAGTTGACAATATGTCCAGTAGGAGCGATTCAACCTCCTTGAATATGGATAAACAAGGGTGTAGCATTAATGAGGTGATGGCTGAGATCCATTCCATTCCTGGAATCCGCGATGACCATGATTTCCATGACTACGTAGTATAAATTATGCTCCAACGTCGGAGGAGAGAAATGTGGGCTGCTATGGGAACCCTTGAAGAAAAATACGATTGGTTGAAAAGGATGCTTGCACGTACTAAAAAAAATTAACCTAAGGTATGACTATTTTTAACACTATAAATCCTTTTTTCCCACAATGTTAATTGAATGCAATGTGTGATATTATTGTAATAATTGCTTGATAATTGATGTATACTCTTACATTGGCATATTTATTGCATGGACAATTTTGGTCAAATTAGTTTGCAATCCGCGCATCATTGAAGATGAGTTTCGCTGTTGTATTATTACTCGGTATGTTATAATCATTGGTTTCGATAAGTTCTTTTTAGTTGAAACTGTATTTGTATCTCATTTGTTATTTGAAAGTTTGTATTTGAAATTTAATTCCCTCATTATTAGTACGAGATACATAAATCAGTTATATTGTTGTATCAATGCATGAGTGGGATAATTTTTTAATCGATAATTTTTTTTCTAATGATGTTAAAATTTTTAATTGTGTTCTTAATAATTTTTGTGCTCTTGTTCACTCACATGTTTTGCATAAATGAAATTGTACAAATGTGCTGAAAATTTGAA
Source organism: Salix caprea (assembly GCA_964035475.1). Taxonomy (NCBI): domain Eukaryota; kingdom Viridiplantae; phylum Streptophyta; class Magnoliopsida; order Malpighiales; family Salicaceae; genus Salix; species Salix caprea. Next base: position 3,809,048 of record OZ037759.1, on the reverse strand, counting down.
TTAATGTTGGCTAGATGACAAGAAAATAATGCATTTCAATGGATTCTACAATTATGACAAAATGGGACTATTTACTCACATGTTTTGCTTAAATGTGATTGTACAAATATGTAGAAAATTTGAATTAATGTTTGGTAAATGACAAGCAAATAGTGCTTTTCAATGGAATTTACAATTATGACAAAATGAGACTATTTACTCACATGTTTTGCTCAAATGACATTGTACAAATGTGCAGAAAAATTGTACAAAGCAAAAAATGCTCTTCAATCACTTTTTCTATATAAATGAGTGATTTCCATAACATTTACACTCCCACATATATACATTTGTAAGAGCAACTTTGAAGAGCAACTTCACAAGAGAAACATCATTAACAATTTTCAGGTTTATCTTAACTTCTTATACTCTTAATTAATTTTCTGCAACCTTATAAGTTGTTTTTGTTTAAGTATTTAAAGTTTTTCTTTTCTTTTCATGGAATTTGAAGATATGAATAATCCTTGGTATAACAATATAGTTAACGAAGGTTTTGATGTCGATTATGAAAATGTAATGAACTGCGTAGAAGAACAAATTAATTACCAAGCTTCTGAAGGTGCTAGTACATCGATGGGTGGCGGTAATGATGGGGGTACTGATGATGGAAACGACGATAGTAACGATGATGACAGTAACGACGATGAAAGTAACGATGATGATGACGACACCGAAAATGAAATGGAATTTTGTAGGAGACAATTTGAGAACGAAAAATTAATTATATGTATGGTTGGAGCTATAAACTTGTATTACATAAATTACATGTATAAGGAACCATGTATGGTTTCATACAACACAGGTATGCGTTGGCTGACGGAATTATTAAATGGTCATTGGAAACGATGCGTAAACATGTTTAGGATGGACGCAAACACTTTGACGAGTTTGTGTGTAGATTTAGAAACACAGTATGGTTTAAAACCTTCAAGCCGCATGCCCGCGATGGAAAAGCTTGCAATGTTTCTATTTACAATAGCCGTTGGCGCGTCTAACTGGCAAGTGCAAGAGAGATTTCAACATTCGGGCGAAATAGTTAGTAGATGCATAAATGAAGTCTTTGAAGCAATATGTTTGCTCGCTGTGGATGTCATAAAACCAACAGAGCCAAATTTTACGAGCATTCCAAGTGAAATTGCAACGAATCAAAGACATATGCCATATTTCAAGGTAAGGTGTTTTTATTTTAATCATGTGAAAATGAATTTCTATTCTTTTATTCATGGACAAAATAATATGAATTTTTGTCTTTTTCATGCAGAATTGTGTCGGTGCAATTGATGGAACACATGTTCGTGCTTGCCTATCAGCCGAAAATCAAGTTCCATTTATTAGAAGAAAAGGCGTCCTAACCCAAAATGTTATGGCTGCTTGTAGTTTCAATATGCAATTTACCTTTGTATGGGTAGGATGGGAAGGCAGTGCACATGACGCACGTATTTTTATGGAGGCTATTAACAATAATAATATCAAATTTCCCAAACCACCAGAAGGTAGACATTTCATGTACATTTTTAGAGTTGGTCAATTAGATTAATAATATTCTTCTTTGATTTTTGTTTCTTAATATATACTGGTGTTTTCCTTTTCACGCAGGCAAGTAGTACTTGGTTGATGCTAGATATCCCAATGAGTATGGGTACTTAGGCCCTTATAAAGGTCACAGGTATCATTTCCAAGAGTTTAGGCGTCGTGCACAACCAAGTGGTCGTGAGGAAGTTTTCAATCGCGCACATTCATCACTACGTAACGTGATAGAACGCTCATTTGGTGTATGGAAACAGAGGTGGCAAATTTTGCAAAACATGCCTGCTTATCCATATAAAACACAGGTGAAGATTATGGTTGCATCAATGGCATTGCATAACTACATTAGAAGAAGATCACAAGATGATATTACTTTTGCCGAATATGATCGCAATCCTAATTTTATTCCTGAAGATATTTTACCAGATGTTGTTCCTCGATCAAATAGTCAGGCGTCACAGACACGTTCACGTATGGATTTGGTTCGTGATGGAATTGCAAGTAGTTTAATGAGAGAATAATTAGTTGCAAGTGTTTAATTTACATCAATTATTGAAACATTTTGTTACTATATTTATTAATAAATATAAAATATTATTCCAACAAAATATTTATATAAATGTATGTGTGTGTATGCCTATACATGTGTATTTTTAATTAATTTAACAAGTTGACAGGAATATGAAAAGCATGGTAACCAAACACACAAAACTGCTTTTCATTAAACTCAACATCAACCACAGTTTTAACCAAACACAAATTTCAGTTATGAACCGCAGCTAAAAGCGCTTTTCAGAAACCATCTTTTTTTCAACCTCAACCACAACAGCAACAGCTGTGCCAAACAGGCCCTTAATAGTTGCAGAAAATTGATTAACAACATGCACTAAAAACTCAGTGAAAGTACAAAAAACTTCAAATATAGAGTGAATACAATAGAGCCAAGTAAATATGCTATAATCATCAATAAATGTCACATAGTATTTAAATTTTTCATCTGAATCTACTAGGAAGGCCCCCAAATATCACTATGGATAAGATCAAAGCAGTGAGAAGCTCTACTAGCATGCAAACAAAATAGAAGAGTTTTGTTTTTATCAATTTTGTATGAATCATACTCGAGAGATAAAAAAAACATTCTTTATTACCAAGAAAACCAGAGAGTGCAATACATGAGATAAAATCTGAGTATTGGGATGACCTAAACAACAATGTCACACCATACTCAAAGTAGGAATATTATTACAAGTAAAAGACTTAATAGAAGAAACTAAAGAAAATGCTGGAACAAGTAAAAATAGTGGAAATAAGCACCCCACTTTTGGTCCCCTTGCAATCGGCTCCCCTGTTATCTAGTCCTGCACAACACAACCAGCACCAGAAAAATAAACAACACAGTTATCATCAACTAATTGTCCAACAGAAATAAGATTCTTGGAAAGCTTAGGAGCAAGGAACATATTAAAAGTAGAAGAGGCATCTCCGAAAATAGTGATGGGCAATGAACTGCCATTGGCCGGTTGACCAGCATAGAGTCGAACATGATAAAGGGTAGTAGAAGTTTCATCATGTGATTTTCAGCCCCCGAGTCTATGTACCAGAGTTTAGTAGAATTTTTACCTTGAAGCCCAATTGTAGATAATGATGAAATTATCATTTTTTGCATATTTTTGGTGTACAATAATTTCATGTCGGAGGTGCAAGAGCATATAAAGCACCTGAAGAAGAGGCATGTGTGATAGAATCTGCTGCGGGCGGCACGATAATAGAAGCCTGAAGTGCTTTAGCTTGACGATTCTGGGGGCGGATAGGACATTATTTGATAATATGACCTTTCTTCTTGCAATAAGAACAAGATTTCTTAGGACAATTGACAACAATATGCCCATTTTCCTTGCAACAGAAACAATGTAGATTTTTAGAGTGCATAGATGGTCCTTGTCTATGAGAAACATAAGCCATAATTGTCGTCCCAAAATTGTCATGAGAATGCTCCAGAATAGCTTGAGTACTAAGTCGTTGCTCTTCACAAAGCAACTCACCAAAACAGATATCAAGAGAAGGAACATGAGATCTGTTCAGTAAAGAGAACCAAACCAATTCAAACTCCGAGCACAATTTCATAAGAAACTGATCACGCCTGCTATTTTCATGAAGAGTTTGAATAGTTGAAAGAATAGCAATAGGAATATCCACTATAACCAAATTCGTATATTCATGCCAAAGAGTCAAAAATACTGAGCAGTAGTCCTGAATGGAAAGACTACCATGTTGGAACATGGAAATTGCATGTTCTAACTGAAAACGACGAGCATTATTAACTTGATGATACACCTTCTTCAAGTGATTCCACATGGATTGAGCAATACGATGCAGTCGCAGATTTGTAACAATGTGTGATTCCACCAAATCAAGAAGCCAAGACATAATCTGAGCACCAAGTATAGCCAATAAAGGAGAGGCCCTAAGTTCTTTTGAATTATCAGTATTAGATTATGGGGCAACATCTGTGCCATCAATATGACCCTAAAGATATTTTTCTTGGAGGAAAAGTTCAAATTTAAATGCCCAAGTAGAGTAATTTGTGCTTGAAAACTTGACACACACAGGTGCTGAATCCATCACAAATAAATGTATCCCAAGACAAGGCAAATCAAACACATGGAAAATAAGGAGACCAAAATAATTAAATGAAAAACCTGGTGAGATTCTGCGAGCTTGACCGAAGTTTCCAAGAACATAATATACTTGACTGAAGATGCCAAGAACAAAGAATGCCTAGAAACCAAATCAGTTCTGAGAGCCTGAGCGAAGTTGCCAAGAACAAAAGATGCTTGACCGAAGCTGCCAAGAATAGAGGATGCCAAGAAACCAGAAATTAAAGATGTTGAGATTGCAAATTCATCTAGATCACCACTTAAAGTGCTCTGATACCATGTGAAAATAGATCACAATATTGTCCGAAATTCTGCCTTTGGCCTTGATTTCTTTGTGTTTTATATAGAAGTTACAAGAATGCTATATATGGAAAGCAAATCAAGAATGCTATATATGGAAAGCAAATCAATTCTTGCATGATTCTAGTCCTATATATGTAAACTAAAATTTGTCAAATAATTTATGTTATCTATACAGAATAAGGAATGTAGAAATAAGGAAACAATTGTGGGCTACACAATAGGAAAGAGGTGATGAACAACAAGTTATCCGTTGACATAACACACCCTACACGAGATACGATGTTTTGTGTGGTTTCAGGATTTGGTGCTTTTCTAGCGGGTATTTTGACTTAAAATTTATTTGTATGAATAAATCCAACTTGTTAATATATTATGGTATACCTAAACAAATTCTTATATAGAAAAATCCATGTATGTGCCCTAATAGAGTTCAACTATCATGGATAATGAATTGTTTTTGTTTACTATGATAAAATACTCCTAATAAAAGCTTGTAAATATTCAGGATAACTTTGAGAACTTTCGGATCAATTAATAATATTTTAAATACAATTTACTTATAAGTCCAATATTTATATCAGAGTATTTATCGTTGATTCTCATGAATTAAGAGAAAATTGATTGATTTTTTTGAAAATCATTTTGCCAAATTCTTGGAGATTTAATAAAGTCGTTATTAAAATGCCAAAATATTTGAAAAAAAAACTTATTTTTTTTATTAAAACATGAATTCCTTTTTGAGATATTTGACTATATACAACACAAAAAAACATTTAAGAAAATATTTTTAAATTTTTTTGTAAAGCCATGTTTGACAAAATTATTTTATCTAAAAAAACAAAACTACTCAAATATACCTAAAAAATATTTGTCAAACACACCTTGAAAACTTATCAAAGAAAATAGAAAACCAAACAAGCTCTTAATACTGGATCAAGTTAATTGGGTTGGCTCGATTAACTCAACTTAACATGTTGACATGATTGGTTAACTTGATCGAGTTGACCATACATAATTTACTAGGTAGGGTGAACCTTAAAACAAATCCAAAAATAGAATAAAAAAAACAAAACAAATTAAACTTAAGAAAAACATACAAAAATAAAATGTTTCAAACTAATTGGATCAAATGCATGTAAAATAAGAGCATGAAGAACATATAATGTGAAACCTAGAAACATGAATGTTAATTTATATCAATTCTCAAGCAAAGAAAAACATGGTTGTTTTCTCCATTAAACAAGCATCAAGAATTACAAGTCTATTGATTTTGATTTTTGTTCAAACCTCACATTTTAGTAGAAATGAGTTTTGATTATAAATGAAAACCTTAAGATTAAAATTTTAAAACAAGTGTTATTGATACAAAAATAATTGGATTATATAATCATAAGGGTTTACAAACATGCATCAATCATGATTTAATCAAAATTAAACTTAATATTGATATCTATTGCAATGTTCAAATGATAAACATCAAGAACAAAAACCTAGAAAACCATGAAAAACCTTAAAACTACAATAGTTAAAGTAAAACCCATAATATGCCTCTTAGACCTCTAACTAGATCCCTTTTAGCCTCATTCAATCACTTTATCCCCTCTTAACATAAATGAAACAAAATAAACAGAATTAGTATTAAAGAAAACCAAAATCATGCTTTCAAAACCATGTATTAAATCAAATATAAAACATGCTTAGATCAATTAGATTATGAAACCTACATCTTGCCATGCATTAAGGCTAAAAATTGTTAAAAAAACTTACATTCAAAGTATCAAAATAACAATAGAATTTTATCCATAAGCAATCATATAAGGCATATTACAAATTGAATAAAAAATGGCATTTTAACACCATTAATTTGAATTGAGAAAATAAATAAATAAAGCAGGCCTTATGGACTTTAACCTTAAAGTTCTTAAAGGAATACATTCCAGCTTCGAAATTTCAAGCAATGCAACACACAACCTTCAAAAGAGGACCCAAACCTTATGTTTCATTTGAAATGAAATGCTAGCTAACATTCCCTTCACTCCTTGCCTTCCTCACCTTAATCTATATGATTGTTTATCCATTCTATAGGATAGAAATAGAGCTTCTAGATGAGTTTGTTAGGGTATTAAACAACCAAAACTTGATTGATTTTTACCGTTTTGTGATTATAAGTGATTTTGTAACCAGTTAAGAGTTGAAGAGAGGGATTTTTAGCCTTTTGATCTTGAGAGAATAGTTTTTAACCCTTGATAATAGCCATATTGATGACTTTTAAGTGTGGACATGATAAAGGGGTTGAGTTATTTATGAAGGTGGGTGTCTGAGTTAACGGTAACTAGGTTGGTCACTTATGTGGCTTTGTCTGAACAACTCTAATGTCATCGTTGCCTAAGACCACTTGCGTTTGATAGATGGGAGAGGGGAACATACCTTTTTATTGAATCCTTTCTTTCTTGATTTAGAGGTATGTAACTCCATATTTACTTGCTTGAAGATGCCAATTTGATCAACATTTTCTTGAACAAACAGTGAAAATTGATTTTGGATAAGAGATTAAGATTATTAATGATGAAAATAAGATATAATCGTTGTGTTTGCGAGTTGGATGATGATGATTTTAGTCTTAGAAGTGGTTGAAAATGTTGCATTGACTGCTTGAATGTGCCTTCTTGATCAACCAAAATCGAAGAAGAGGATGTGCAATTTTCTCAAACGACATCGTTTTGACTAATCCCTAAAAATTAGGGTTTTTTGATTTGGGATTTGTCAAACTTCAATTGCTTCCTTGTTTGTTTGTGTTTGTTTAATTGTACCTTAATAACTCTTAAATTTTTAATTGCTTGCAATTTCACCCTTGCATAAATTAGTTTTTAGCTGTAGGTTTAAACATTTTTTTCATTTGAGTCCTTATTTTTTTATTTTTCCAATTAAGTCCTTGAGTGATCAATAAACTCTTAGTTTTCTTTAATTAGTTCTTTAATTTTGTTGATTTCAACCCTTGAAGTCACATGCTTTTAATGGATTGGTCCTTGGTTTTGGTTTTGCTTAATTAAGTCCTCAATTGGTCATTAAACCTAGAATTTTATACAATTAAATCCCTAATTTTATCAATTTAGCTTTCCAAAATCTATTTTTGGTCCCCTAAACTTTGATTACTTCCGACTAACAATTAAATTCTCAGAAGCCTTTTTCTTTTACAATTTGACCTTGAATTGATACTAAGTTAAAATTAAATTGTTTTTTTTAAATAGGTAGCAACAAATATTTTGAGAAGGAAATTACTTTTAAATTCCTCCTCTCACCGAAACGAAAAAACTTATAGGACTTATTGTCAATTAGGACTTATCCAACATTTAACAAAGCCTTAATAGAATGCTATAAATGTCATCGATTAGGACATTTTCAATATGAGTGTCCAAAATGGGAGAAAGAGGCAAACTATGTTGAGATTAAGGAGAAAGAAGAATTGTTGTTGATGTCATATGTAGAGCTTAATCAATCGAGACAAGAAGATACCTGGTTTCTTGACTCAGGGTGCAACAATCATATGTGCGCGCACAAGCAGTTGTTCTCAGATCTTGATGAGGAATTTCAGCAATATGTGAAACTGGGGAATGACGGTGCTGGGAAAGGGTACAATACGATTGCAGATTGCTGGAGTCACTCAGGAAATCACAGATGTTTTCTATATACCCGAGTTGAGAAATAATTTATTAAGCATTGGACAAATGCAAGAACGAGGAGTGGTTATTTTAATCCAACATGGAGTTTGCAAACTCTATCATCCCTCGAGAGGGCTTTTTGTGCACACAACAATGTCTGCAAACAGGATGTTTATGGTGCATGCAACAGTAAAACCAAAAACTGGGAATTGTTTTCAAACAACCATTGAAGACAATACCCACCTTTGGGATTGCAGATATGGGGATCTAAGCCTTAATGGTCTAAGAATACTGCAACATAAATAAATGGTTAGAGGATTACCACAATTGAAAGACTCATCCAAAGTTTGCATCGATTGCTTGGTGGGAAAGCAACATAGGGAGGCAATTCCAAAGAGAAGTTTCCGGAGAGCATCTCAAAGACTGAAACTAGTTCATGCTGATATTTGTGGTCCCATCAAACCTGTTTCAAATGGCAAGATGAGGTATTTCATAAGCTTTATTGATGACTACAGTCGTAAGATATGGATATACTTTCTTGCTAAAAAATCTCAAGCTTTTACTGTGTTTAAGAATTATAAGAACCTAGTTGAGAAAGAAGTAGGAACCTTCATCTGTTGTCTACACACAGATAGAGGTGGCAGATTTACTTCTATTGAGTCCAATAATTTTTGCACGAATCATGGTATTAGCAGGCAACTCACTGCAGCTTATACTCCCCAACAAAATAGGGTGGCAGAGCGCAAAAATAGGACAATTATGAACATGGTCAGAAGCATGTTATCAGAGAAACAAGTTCCAAAGAAATTTTGGCCAGAAGCCGTGAACTGGACAACACATGTTTTTAACAGAAGTCCTACATTGGCAGTGAAAAATATGACTCCCGAAGAGGCTTGAAGTGGTGTTAAACCAAATATGAATTATTTTCGGGTCTTTGGATGCGTTAGACATGTTCATATGTCAGACAAATTGAGAACGAAGCTAGATGACAAGAGCTTTCCGTGTTTGCTGCTAGGGATGAGTGAATAATCTAAAGCATATCGCCTATATGATCCAAATTCCAAAAAAATAGTGATAAGCAGGATGTGGTATTTGAAGAAAATGAGTGTTAGAACTGGTCATTAGAACTGGTCAGTGACAGATCTATCAACACCCTACATACTTGAATGGAAGACAACCATCAAATTGATGAAGGAGAAGGATAAGAGGCTGACTTACCTATCTGTCATACAGAAGCTAGCTCGTCATCTTCTAATTCCTCTGGCCAATTCATGACAAAACCCATCTGTGGGTAACCCATTCAGAGTTGAAATAGAAGAAGAATTAGAAGAAAGACACAAATCAAAAGACCCTCTTGCTAAAATTGTCGAAGGAGAAGGAGGAAGGTACAAATCTACTACTATATACTCACCTGAGAACCCACAGCCATATGCAACACACTCATCAGCAACTGCAGCAGGAGGACCACTAGAAGGGAGGCATGAATCTTCTCCAGAAAGATCATCGGAGAGGAGGAGCAGAAGAGTACTCCCATCAGCAACTGAATCAGACGGGAGGCGTGGATTCTCTACAGAAGGATCATCAGAAGAGAGACCATCAGAAGGGAGGCGTGGACTTTCCATGGAAAGTTCACCGGAGAGAAGGAGCAGAAGGGTACTGTTTTGGATGGAAAATTATATGAGTGGGGGCGAGTTTTCAGAAGATGAAGGTGGGCAAAATTCACACAACTTGCTCTTATTTTCGTCTTTTACAGATCCACTCACTTTTGAAGACGTTGCACAAAGTCCCAAATGGAGAGATGCAATGGACATGGAGATAGCAACAATTGAAAGAAACAAGACTTGGGAACTAACAGATTTACCTGATGGAATGAAAAAAATCGGAGTAAAATGGATTTATAAAACTAAATTCAATGAAAATGCCGAAGTCGACAAGTGTAAAGCTAGACTGGTAGCAAAAGGGTATGCACAACAACATGACATTAACTATATTGAGGTCTTTGCACCGGTGGCTCGATGGGATACAATACGAATGGTGATTGCTTCAGCAGCTCGAAATGGTTGGAATGTATATCATTTGCATGTCAAAAGTGCTTTTCTGCATGACGAGTTAAATGAAGCTGTATTTATCGAACAACCATGGGGCTATGAGAAAAAAAGGAGAAGAACATAAGGTATACAAATTAAAAAAAGGCATTATACAGGCTTAAACAAGCTCCTTGTGCATAATATAGCTGGATTGAGACATACTTTGTCAGAGAAGGATTTGAAAGGTGCAGCTGTGAACACACTCTATTCATAAAAACAGGAGATGGAGGTACAATTATGATCGTTAGCCTATATATGGATGATTTAATTTTTACTGGCAATAATGAAAGCTTGTTTGATAAATTCAAGACTTCTATGAAACTTGAATTTGATATAACTGATTTGGGCAAGATGAAATATTTTCTTGGTGTGGAGGTTCTTCAAAATTCTGATGGCATTTATATTAGTCAAAAGAAATATGCAAAAGAAATTTTGGAGAAATTTGGGATGGAAAAAATTAACAGTGTGAAGAATCGTATTGTTCCTGGTATTAAATTAATAAAGGATGAGGAAGGAGCCAAAGTAGACGCTACTATGTATAAACAGTTGGTTGGGAGTCTTATGTATTTAACAACAATAAGGCCAGATTTGATGTACGTTGTGTGTCTCATTAGTAGATTCATGGCAAATCCAACTGAGATGCATTTGCAAGCTGCAAAAGGGTGTTAAGGTACTTGAGAGGTACTGTGGAATTGAGAATTTTTTTTTTTATCAAAAGGAGGGTAATAAGGAGTTGTTGGCATATACAGATAGTGATTATGCAGGAGATGTGGATGATAGAAAAAGTACATTTGGTTATGTGTTTTTACTCAGTGAAGGAGCTGTGTCTTGGTCTTCAAAAAAACAGTTGGTAGTCACCTTGTCCACTACCGAAGCAGAATTTGTAGTAGCTACATCATGTGCATGCCAAGGAGTGTGGATGAGGAGAGTATTAGAAAAACTTGGTAATTCTCAAAGCAAGTGCACCACTGTATTATATGACAACAGTTCTACAATTAAGTTCTCAAAAAATCCAGTTATGCATGGGCGCAACAAACATATTGATGTCAGGTTTCATTTCCTGCGTGATTTGACCCGAGATGGAGTTGTTGAGATGAAGCATTGTGACACACAAGAACAGATTGCAGATATTATGACAAAACCACTCAAGCTGGAAGCATTTTTGAAGTTGCGCAAGTCATTAGGTGTATGTGAGGTACTAGGACTAAACTGAAAGTATGACTACATTCACTTTAGGGGAGGCATTGTTGAAAATGTCAATTGTTGACACTGTCAAATTGTTTTGTTAATAAGTCCTATTTAACAGGACACGTGGACTAAGTCCTTTAACTGATTTCCTATTTGTCACCACGTAAAACGTGGGTTGTTATGATTTCATCTTATCACCATGTAAGGCTTATATAAGTCAATCGTTGCTTTTGAATTGAATAAGGCAGTGCATTATAAATCTTTTACGAATCCTTCAAGTGCAAGCTATATATTCGATTCATTCTTAGTATTGTTACCATATATTATTAAAGACTATTTTTCTAAATTATAATTATATTTTTTCTTTCTAAAAAGATATTTAGTTAAGCACATGAGAATTCTTAAAGCTATAAAACAAATCTTTTATAGATACTAACCACCATTCGTGGTAGGCTCCAAGCATAAGCTATTAGCCACGATAGCCAGAGTAATTAGATTAAATTACTATTACTATATTTAAGAGATTAACCGAATTATTCAATATATAAATTTTGATTCTAAACTACTTAATTTTGACCAGCAACGGAGAGCATGTTAGTTGGGTAGTTAACAACAATGCACCCGTTTGGCGCACCAGTGCGTCTGGCGTTTGCCAAACGGGATGGAGTTTTGGTGTTTGGTAAAAACCAAACACCATTTTTTTGTAGTGGGACCCACCAAAATTAACACCCAAACGGCGTTTCTTCAAAAGCACCTTGGAGGTGCTTTTGCAACGCCGTTCTGAACGGCATCCAGTCCCACGTCTCTCCCTGCACCCATCTTCCCAAAACACCCATCTTCTCAAAAGGCAGTAGACGAGCCTATAAAATTAAAACCCAAGCTCCGTGCTATGCACATTCCCGATCTCATGTTCCTCCAACTCTAAGCCAATACAGCCTCCTTGCCTTATCACCTTCAGAATTCTACACACAGTATTGTGATTCCTTCGATTAAACACCAACCCGGTCTGTATATCTCACTCTAGCAATGGCAGCAATTGATACGGGTCTTGCACAGGCTTACGTGATGCGAAAGCTACACAAGGAGAAGATGGAGAAATTAGAGCAAGCAGAGAGAGGAATTCTCGCTGGTACTGAGAAGAAAGGTAAGAACCCTAGTGGCTGCTTCTTCTGGGGGCCTAAGAAGAGCCATCCTGCCAAAGTGAACTGTGAAGAAAAGCATTCCAGAGAAAACAAAAATTTGGTTCTTAACTAGTTTGTGATTGGAGATTGTGATATATATATATATATATATATATACTAAATCTCCTCTTTTCTTTTTCTTTTTTTATTTTCATTCCAGCCTTTAACTTTACCTTTATATGTAAAGTGATTATAAAGAAATGTAATATATAAATAAAAAAGCCGTATTTCACGATATGGTTCTTGTTGATGATGATATTGATGGAATATCACTACTTTTCTGAAAGGCAATCACGAAAGATCTGCAGTAGCATTATCAGTTAAAATTATTTTTCCCCATTTTTTATGATCCCCTTCAAAAAATATATGACTTTGATTTTGAATAGACTTTTATTGTGAATTACGGGATTGCCATTGTTTAGATAGAAATCCAAAATACTTTGTATTGTTTGAAATCAAAACAATTGTAAAAAACAAAATCCTACAAATTACTTATTTATTTTTATTAATGATAATTTGAGGTAACAAAATGGAATTGAGCTATCGGACTTCTTCACTATCCCATTTATAATGCTAACTGGTTTGTTAATCCTTAGATAGTTACATAATGGCTTAATCTTTTTAGAGAAGTATTCACATTAATATAAATTGTTATTTATTTTTAAATTTATTTGTAGAAGTTACATATATATATATATATATATATATATATATATATATATATATATATATATATATGGATGGATGTATGTATGGATGTATGTGTGTGTATATGTCCATGCCCTTTTAAGTAATTTTACAAGTTAAAAGCAGTTTGTAAAGTTTGGAAACCAAACACCAAAACTCCTTTTTCTTCAACCTTCAACTCAACCACAGTTTTAACCAAACACTAAACTGCTTTTTTTGAACCACAGTTTAAAACTCCATTTTGAAAACTCCATTTTTTCAACCACAACCGCAACCGCTACCGCCCTCCCAAACAGGCCCAATACAATCAAGTTAATCCCTACGAAACACTTATTTGGTGAACATGCAAAATTACGAAAAGGAAGACATCAAAATTCGTATTAATAGCCTTGTTTTTTTTTTTAGGAAAAGGAAGAAAAAAAAACTCCACTTTCTCTTCTCTTTCTTTCCCCTCCCCTTCAATAAATTAATAAAAACCCCAAAACCCTAACCCTAACCCTAACCCCTCTCTATCTCTCTCTTTACTACTACTACTACTAATTTCTGATTACTACTGTTTTAGTTTTCTTATTTGATTATCGAGAGACATGGGAGAAATGGTTGCTACAACTAATGCTACTTCTACCGTTACTGGTGGTGGTGCTAGTAGTGAGCAGCAGCATACACTGTCAGCGAGAGTGAGGAAAACTATACAATCGATTAAAGAAATCTTGGGTAATTTCTCTGATGCTGATATTTATATGGTCCTTAAAGAGAACAACATGGATCCTAATGAGACCGCTCAAAAACTGCTCAATCAAGGTCTGCGCTTTTTTTATTTATTCAGTTTTTTTTTGTTGTGTTGACTGATGGTTGGTTGTGCGTTTTTCCTGTGAGAAGTATTTAGACTTTGCTAGTTGGAAAATAACCGGCATATGCTAAAGAATGGTGTTTTTATTTTCCGGGTTCCAAGGGTTTTAGTTTTAAATACAAGTTAACTCTTTTTGGCTTTGGTCCTGGCGCTCTTGGCTTGTTTTATGAGTAATGGGCGTCCCCCCCCCCCCCCCCCCCCCCTGCTGTTTTCCAGTCTGGAAGTTGGAAATTAATGATCTCTATTGGGTTTTTCACTTTCACGACGTTATGTTTAGTTGTTCTGTGTTATTGTGTTTATGATGTGTATTTGGTGCCCTCTGCTGATGTTTTATTATAGAAGTGATTGTGCAGTTCTCAATGTGCTAGGACTTGAAAAACAAATGACCTCCCAAAAGTTTTTCTTTTTCTTGATATCTTGATATCTTATCCATTGGAATTACTTTGTACTTGTTGGTATGAAATTCGAAACTTGATGGTTGTAGGGTCAAGAGTACATTTTTAAGGTGTGTTTGGGGTTTTAGAGTGGAAAGGAAGGGAGGGGAATAATAGAAGGGGTTGAAAAGACCATCCGAGGTATATAATTTTTCTTTGTTTGGTGAGAGTAAAAGGGCGAGTTAAGAGGTAATAAATTTTAGATTACAGATGTTATTGAAGTAAATTTGTTTTCTTACGATATTGATTTTGAAGTTAATGATAATTGTTATATGTAGTAGAAGTCTTCAGCAGATTGTTCTATGATGTGAGAATGCTGTTAGTGTGAGAATGCCAAAATTATAGTTCTATTGATTTGCATTTTCTTGAAGATGATATTAATTTGATTGGCATGTTGGGCTCATAGTTGTGCCACAACATTAGATGAAATCTGTCCCTCTTGAGTATTTTTGTGTCATGATTATCTGCTATCCATATTTACAGTTACTTTAATGTAGACTGCCCAAGGTTCATTATAGTTTGTCATGCTTGGTCGGTGGTGCATCATCACTGAACCATGTTCATTTGCTTACAGTCCCTGTCATGGAAGTTAGGTATGTTGGTTGGTCATTAAGTTGGTGTTCTTCAACGATGTGTGTGGATATCACTTGAATTGTAGGGACGTTAAGAAGATGGCTGTGGCTATCCATGACTTGTTAGAAAATGTCCTGGTTTGTTGGAACTAGAAATCTGTGTTTCTTGAACCCTCTTATTAGTCCTATGAGATGGTATCTTTGTGTGCTTTGATTCTTCCCTCTCTGGCCTGTGCTGGCTACCTGGTTGGTTTTGTCTTCTTTGAAAGTGTGTTTAATTTTGATGCGTCACTTGTATAGCCATCTTATTCAAGTGAATTTTTATTTGATTTTCTTATCAGATCCGTTTCATGAGGTGAAGAGAAAAAGAGATAAGAAGAAAGAGGTATGATTTAGATCTTTCCTAATCAAATGCTATCCTGCTGTCTTGATCATCCTTCTTTTTTCCCAATTGATATATATGCTATTGGTGATGTGATCTCATTTGTGAATTGTTACTTATTGTGGTGGAGGCACAATATGCTTTATGCTTAGCATTTGGAAAGTGCTGATCTGTTAAATTCTTCTCACATGATCACCATCATCATTGATTGCACGGCATTTGATTCTATAAATTCATTAGAACTTTGGAATTAACATCCGACATTGCATTATTTTCTGTGTTTTCAGATTGAAATTTCCTGCTGTATTGTTATGTTTAATAAATCCAAATGAACTTGTTAAACTATTCCATTTAAGAATTTGCAACTGGTCACATTTTAGGAATTTGTCTCTACTACCTGTAAATGATTATGCAATACAGGATTCAAGGAAGTTTTATATCAAATTCAACTTGCAATTTCAAACCTACAGAGGGAGTTGAAGTCTCTTTTGTTTTGATATGTCATGTGAGTTTTGTTGTTTGGAGAACATGCTCTCATCATTCTCAAATCTGTTTTCTCTTGCATTGCAATTAATTAATTTTTCTTCTGTCAAAAACTCTTAAATACATTCGGGTGAACAGCTGCTAAGATTGAACATAATTTACATGGATTAAGGTCTTTGATTAAAAGGTATACAATCCTGTTTCAAATCGAAGTTTAAGTGTTTTGCATTACAGTTATTGCATTAATTTCCGTGGCAACGCTTGCACTGATGTAACATTACTCATAAGTTTACATGCTTATGGCCTCAGAGTATGAGTTACAGGGGTTCTGTGGATTCAAGAAAACCTGAGAGTTTTCGTCAAGGGATGAGACCCCGTACATTTTTGGATTGTAATGCTCGACGAGGAGGCTTTGCTCAAATTGATACAATTGCTAATAGAGGAGTCAATAGAGAATTCCGTGTCGTGAGAGACAACAGAGTTAATCGAAATGCAAATAAAGAACCAAAGCCTGCTTTGCTACAAGGCTCAACATCAGCAAAGGAACAAGGCAGTGGAGTTGTTACAGAAAACAGGTATGCCTTTTCAGGTTCTTTCATAAACTTTTAACACCATTGTTTTTCTGTTTGTTTTCATCTACTTGCCCTGACTGTCATTCTTGGTGGCCCAATATTTCCTTGCGCAAAATGCTAGCCTGGTAATTATTTTCACAAACCCTAGCAATCTTTGCTGCTGCAAGTGTTTTGTTTATGTTTATCACATAAACATTCAAGACTCTGCACCAAGACAGATTTGATGTGATCATGACCTTAGTAAGCCACAATCCTCAGCTTGAGAGCTTCTCTTCTGCTAGCAATGGTCATGGAGTGACATTGTGAACTTAGTTATAGCTTATAAGTTTCACTTTTATAGTTAAAATAAGTAGCTGCTACATAACTAGGATAAATGTTAAATTTTACTTGTATTTTTTGGAAAAAAAGGCAATATGCTCTAAAAGCTTTGGCTGTCATCCAAGTGTGCAGGGTTCCGTGAATGCAGTTAGTGTTACTGATATATCATGTGTGTTTTCATCAACCTGAAAGCACATATGCAATCATGCCAAATTGCTATCTTTCCCAACCCACAACCTTAGCTGATCAGGAATAGTGATAAAAAGCATCAGAGTCAATGTGTTTTTAAGTTCCTAGGGTAGGTGCTTCTACCTAGGCTTACCTGAGGTCACCAATGAGCACCTAAAGCACAGACCTCTTCAGTTAATTAGGTGAGAAAAAGATAAATTCTCTGTTTTTGTTTCTTTGGGCAAATTTTCTCTCTATTTTGTTCAGTTCCTTTACTCTCTCTCACCTCATCCTTTTCCCCTTTCTGTCCATGATTTTTTCCTAGACAAAATTGAGTGGGTTTATTTTATTTTTTTCTTCTCAAATTTGAGCTGATAGGCTAATTATATTTTCATGCAAGCGAACGCCTGTTCTTGGTGCCTAGGTTCAAAGAGCTTTTTTTGCTTTAGCACACAGCTAGTCTATTTTAAGAACACTTAGCAGGGGAAGGGAGGCTAATCTTTTGGAGTCTCTGGAATTCAATTGACAATTATTCTGGTTTTAATGTTCTAAATAGTGCATTGTAGATAATGAAGAAACAATTAATTTCTACTTCTACTGGGTTATTTCTTTTGCAAGCTTAACAGAGCTTGGGCAAATAGAACTTTCAATGATATATAGTGGAGAGGAAAAAAAGAAACTGAGAGAACAAAGGTTTTTTGGGTATCCATTTAATCAGATATTCTTTCTCCATCTGGGTTCCACCTTAAAAGCTCTTATTATTTCGAGAAAAGCTTTGGCTACTAGGGTTCTGACTTAGAAGGTACAGTGGAACAAAAAGGGAACCTGGTGATTATTTATGAAGAGTTGAATATCAACTTTTACTGATAAAGAAGCAATGACGGAATTCCATTGTGGTTTTTATTTGCATCATACAATTGATCGTTCCTATTTTCTTCACTATTTAATCATTATTTACTCTCGAAAATCCAACTGACTATTTTTAAGGAATTGAACATCATCCTTATTTTTTCTTTTAGCAGTTCAACAGGAATTTCAAACAACAACTTAAAGCCTCCTAATGCACGAAGTTCAACTCAAACTTCTAATGGGCGTACTGTTCCAGAACCTAGATACAACAGAGATGCCAAGTCAAGGGTTGGTGATAGGAAAGTGGTATCAGAGGAAAAACGGTCTACAGCTTCTAATGCTACTACTTCACGGGCACAAGTGGTGAAACCCAACAATTCTCAAAAACATGATGCATCACTAACTCCAAGCAATTCTGTTGTTGGGGTGTACTCCTCCTCGACAGATCCTGTGCATGTGCCATCTCCTGATTCTAGATCATCTGGTGCTGCTGGGGCGATTAAGCGCGAGGTTGGGGTGGTGGGTGGTCGCCGGCAGTCTGAAAATGCTGTCAAAGATCTGTCATCAAGTAATTCATTCTCAGAATCATTTCATCCTTTAACTGCAATATCTAATTCTGATCAAGTCAGTCAAACTGCTGCGATCGAACCCTTGCCCGACGTTCCTGTTAACAGATCATTCTTAAACAGCCAGTATAACAGCAGGCCTCATCAACAAACTGTGGGTCATCCAAAAGGTTTTGCATCTTCCATAAGCTCTTTTTTGAGATAATTGTCCTTTAAATTGTTCTTGCTTCTGTTTTGATAACAATAGCCTGTGATGACTTTTTCTGGTTTGAATCATCCATTTCTGGTTCTTTTTTTGACATCTGAAAAGCGCTAGTTATTTACATTAACCTACCTACTCATGGTTTTTATTTTGGTGTGATTTCTATATGAACATAAGTGCTATTATTACAGCATGTGTTACACCACAACAGGGCTTTAATGATGCTATTTCTTCAAGGGTTTAGATTGTTGAGCATTGAATGTCGTCCAGACTCATGGTTAGCACTTGTTATTTACAATAATCTACCCACTCATGGTTGTTATTTTGGCGTGATATATGAACATAAGTTACTATTGTTATTGCTTGCGTTACATCTCAACAGGGCTTTAATGATGCTATTTCTTCAAGGCTTTCAATATTCGAGCATTGAATGTCGTCCAGACTCCAGAGTTCTTAGTGAATCTCCTTTTCTGCAAAGGGGCTTTATACTTGAAAATTGATATAAATGGTCTAATAGGGTTTCAATATTATCTGTTAATTCCCCTGTGCATAATCTCAATCTATCATATTTCATTATTATTTTTAATGATTGAAAATTCTCCAACTTTTTTTATTTTAGTTTTGAGTTTAGCTTCTTTCTGTAGTTTGTACACCTACAAGTTTGAGGAGAATTAATGAATGACTTACAATGACTGGACTGCTCTGCTTGTTTTCTGAAAATTTTGGGACTTAATTAACCAAAATTTTGTTGTGCAGCTTCACAACATAATAAGGAGTGGAAACCAAAGTCGAGCCAGAAATCAAGCATTACTAGTCCTGGAGTTAATGGAACAACAACAAAACCCAGTTCGCCTCCCACAGATAATTCTAAGAGCATGGAATTGAATGCAGCTAGTTTTGAGGACAAGTTTTCACAAGTAAACATTCATGAAAATCAGAATGTAATCATAGCACAACATATTCGAGTCCCTGAGAGTGATAGGTGCAAACTGACCTTTGGCAGTTTTGGAGTGGAATTTGATTCATCTAGGAATTCTACAGCTGGATTTCAAGCAGTAGGAATTTCAGAAGAATCAAACAGGGAATCTGCCATCAGGTCTGTTTTCTATTTTGCACAATCTCTTACATCTAGAGGTTTTGCAAATTAAGATATATGAATTTGGAAAGCTTTGGAATGTTGTTGTTTCCATATAACAGTCTTCAGATGAGTTTCATACTGTCTATCAATGTGAATGGTGGTAAGGTTAATTGCTCTGAACACGTGTTATTGTTCATCTAGGCCTGCTGTCCATAAATTGGTATCTTCCTGTTGCGGTTACATAATTTTAAGCAAACAAAGTCAGAAATTTTGCTGATAAATAATAATTAGGTTAAATTTAGCAAATGTAATAACATCAGTACAAGTATCCTATCACTAGAAGAGTAAAGATAGGTGTTTTCAATTAGATATTAAAAGGACTAAAAGAAAAGTAAAGTGTGATAAAAAAGCTGTAGAAAATTACATAACAAAAGTAGTTGATTGAACATAGTTAACATGAAAAATGCGATGCCAAGTTCAGTGCTCTAATTTGTGCTAAACATGAAATAGTAAATGTGATGGCAGTTTACCAGCATCTTGTCCGGAGTCTTCCAGTGAAGATGAATCTGGTGGCAAGCAGATTGAGTTGCTAGATGATCAAGCAAGAAATTCTGAGTCTGATTCTCCAGAAGCTGGTTTAGCTTCTGAACATCAAATGTCTGAGAAGTCATCAAATCCTCCAGACCTGGATAATTATGCTGATATTGGTTTGGTTCAAACCAGAAGTCAATCCTATGCTCCTTCAGAGTCACAACAGCAGCAAGATCATCCTGAGTTACCAAGCTTTTCGGTGAGTTCACTACTTGGATTAATGAAACATTATATGCCAGCTTAAAATTAACACTTGGCAAATTGCCTTAGAGTAGTGACATCTTTCATTTGAAATAATAAAAAAAGCAGTTTCCATTGCATGGTTTTTGCCGTACCTTTTATTTTAGCATCCTGCTGTGATTGTGTGCAAGCAGGAACATGATCCCCAGACCGGCTATGATATATCATACTTCCGACCCCCAATTAATGAAACTGTACGAGGACAGGGTCTACCATCTCCACATGAGGTAAATCAACCTGCTATAATACTTTTAGATGTGCGAAGTAGCATGCTTCTCTTTATCTCCATCACACATTACCTTGCATATGTGCACAAACCCAGTTTCCTTATTTATTGATGTGAATGGGTAAAGAGCAGTGCTCAGATTGGTTCTGCAAATTATCTTTCCTTATAGACTGATACTTGGGAAAGCAAGCTCTTGTTTGCATATATTGTTTTTTTCTGCCTTGATTGTGTTTTGAGGAACACTTCCCTTTTTAGTCACTACGTTATATTAAATGGAAATATGGCGTCAATTAATATTCATTACCTTATATGACTTCAGACCGTAACCACCCATATAGGCAACCACATTCCTACATCAACAGTGGCCACAGTTCAACAGCAGCCTCCAATGGCTCAAATGTACCCACAAGTTCAAATCTCACCTTTCACAAATCTCATGCCATATCGTCAGTTCATCTCTCCTGTTTATGTTCCACCAATGCCTATGCCTGGATACTCAAGCAACCCTGCATATCCACATCCATCAAATGGAAACAGCTACATGCTGATGCCCGGAGGTGGTTCCCATCTTAATGCAAATGGCCTCAAGTATGGAATCCAGCACTATAAACCAGTTCCTGGCAGCAATCCTGCTGGTTTTGGAAATTTTACAAGTCAAAGTGGGTATGCGATAAATGCTCCTGGTGTGATTGGAAGTGCAGCAGGTCTTGAAGACCCATCTCGGATGAAGTACAAAGATGGAAACATTTATGTTCCCAACCCACAGGTAAAAGTTTTTTGTCGGTAATGACAATCTGGCTTTACATTTGGTTACTGAGTAATGACATGAATTGGTCTGTCCATCACCTCTTTGTTGATTGCCTTTTACATTTGCTGTTGCAGGCCGAGTCATCTGAAATTTGGATTCAGAACCCAAGGGATCTTCCAGGCTTGCAATCGTCGCCGTACTATAACATCCCTGGGCAAACACATGCTGCGTACTTGCCATCCCACACTGCACAATCTTCACACATGCAATTCCCAGGCTTGTATCCACCTCAACAGCCAACTGCTATGGCAAGTCCGCACCATTTGGGTCCTGTTATGGGCAACAATGTTGGAGTTGGGGTTGCCCCATCTGCTCCTGGGGCACAATTGGGTGCTTATCAGCAACCTCAGTTAGGCCATCTCAATTGGACAACAAACTTCTGAAGGTAGATTTCAAATCAAACCCCATAAGGGATTCAAGTAGTTATAGAAATTATTTTTCCTTGTGAAATGTGTAACTTTTTATATTTTATTTAATGCAATCAAAGTTCCATTTTCAGGACCACCCCCCCCCCCCCCCCCCCCCCCCCCCCCCCCCCCGGTTTCCCATGATGTAGATACAACCCGTGCACAATGAGTCCATGAATACAGATAGGCAAATATGGAAATAATAATAATGGGTTCTATAGTTTATGCTGAGTTGTTAAACCCATTTTATGTTTGAAGTCAACACGACTGGTCTGTTGGTAAATGAGGTCCATAATTGATTCAGTTTTCTTGTAGCAGTGCCTTTCTTCTAACTTGTGCTCAAAGTGAGTGATCCTGACCGTCCTTGTTGGTTACGAAAGCCTTTCTTTTGTGGTGGATTGTTGTTTTGAAAACCCAATTTTGGGTCTCCTCAATTATAAATTAGTCCTCGTAGTTTTTAGATTTGAATTGTTTAGTCCCTCTTCAATGAAAACAAAGTAAACAAGAACTTAACCCTTGTAGTTTCATGTTTTATTACTACCTTACTCTGTTCGCCAATTCTTTATTAATACACCTAAAGAAGTATCCTCAATTTAATAGTTTTTTTTCTGAAAATGTTTTTTGTTTTTATCAAATTCTCCTCACTAACTTGTTTTCCCTCACCAGAAACAAGACAAAAAATATTGATTCTTCACAGTAAGACCACAATTAATAACACAACCATAATAAAATAAAACTCGTGTTCAAGAGTTTATAAATTCCAAATTAAGAAAAAACTAAATCCCATCAAGAAATCACTAGACTCCTTAACAAAGCACTAACAAAGCTTTGTATTATTTACAGACCTCTAGACTCTCTTCTTTTATATAAATTTCAGTCACTATTTTTTGTAGTGTTATCCTTGTACATGATGTTATTTTGGATTTAGGCCTACGAAATTATTCTAATAAGCTTACTATAAGGTTCTGAGATCTTGAAGAAACCCCATGATATCTGGTTGATACTCAATTTTATTGCTTGAAACAAAGTTTAAAATTGAGAGATCCAATCTGACATTATGTTTAAAACAATATTTTTTTTGGTACTCTTCGAATCACATGTTTTTGAAATTGTTTTATTTTATATTTTGGTTCCTTTATTCCAATATTTTATTTTGTTGTTTTTCAACCTATTGATTTAAGAATGAAAAGAGAGAAAAATAAATAAAAAACGATGAAGGAAAAAGAAAGTTGATGGTTGTACATATTCTAACAGCAACAAAATTTTAGATTGAATTTGAGCTTTTCACTACTACTTCTAGGTTGAGGTTTCCATATTTGTCTGTTTTACACTATTTTGCAAAATAAAAAGTCCTCCCATTAGAATGAAAAAACATATAATGCTTAAATTAATAAATCATTAGATGGAAGGAAATATATAACAACAAGAAAAACAAAGTATAATACTAATACTATATGCTATTGTGATTGTTGTGTTTAACTTTATATTGTAACCTTGTGTGGAGTTGTGTCTTATTACTAGTGATCCAAAATATTTATACACCTTGATCATGAAATTATCGTGTGTAGCATGAAGTTGCAGACATCACGAGGAGTAATGATGGAGAACAATATCTATATTGTGTAACTAAAGCTATATAGACACTATATTTAAAAGGTTAATGCAATTGCTATTAGTGATAAAGATAAGTGTCCATTGGAAACATAGGTTTGCATCAGATAACCAGTAGTGAGAAAGGTAGATGTCATATTGACAATTAATGTATTTGTAAGAATATATGATTGTGATGTCATATTGACCTCTTAGAGGTTGTAACACTGCATTATGGTGTGTCATTGCTAAACTTTCTAGAAATTGGCTTAAGAGTTGGGTCGGGACCCATAACCTAATGGACAAAGGGCAATCCACTTTCTCAAAGTGTGTGTTAGCATTATCAAGTTCTATTTTGATGTTTTTTAACCTTTATCTTAGTAGAAAATATAGGTTGCAGTTAACAATTATTTTATAATGATTTAGTGTTTTTTTTTTTACTTATTTAGAGGTCTTTTCAATTGAGAGATTGACTTTTAATGGTTCTAAGCAGGCTTTTTGATCCCGTTCCGTTCCGGCCGGAACGGCCCGTCCCAATGCAAAATCCGGGACAAAACAGCGATGTTTTTGTCCCGGTCAAAATCCCGGTCAGTTCCGGAAAATCCGGCCGAATTCCAGTTGCGTTCCGTTCCGGGTCAAGCCAAAACGACGTCGTTTGGAATGGAATGCAAGTAGTGAATATAAATAGTTGCCGAGTTTTGCATCTTCTTCATCAAATTAAACTAGCTAGCTCTAGCAATATATAGCAAATAAACCAGCCTCCATTGTCGTGGAGGAAAGATAATAATATCATGGCAAGCCTTTTTGTTCTAAGCTACACAATCTTTTTGTTCCTGGGTATATACTGCACACAATGTCGCTTCGGCTCTGCGGCTTGGCAACAAGCCCATGCAACTTTCTATGGGGGAAGTGATGCTTCTGATACAATGGGTAAGAAAAAAAAAGGAGAAGAGGATGAAAAGGAAGAGAGTAAAGGAGAAGAGGATGTGGAGGAAGAAAAGAAAATGGAGAAGAGGAGATGAGGGTGGGCGGTGGCGGCATGGGAGAAGGATATTGGGATTTAGGGTTATGTTAGGGGCTTTTATACTTAGTTATTATAATAATAATAATAATAATAATAATAATAATAATAATAATAATAATAATAATAAAAGAAGGTAGGTTTCTACTTTCTAGGGGGGGTTATATAAATTATTAATAATAATAATAATAATAATAATAATAATAATAAAAAAGTAGGTTTATACGGGGGAGGGGTAATAATAATAATAATAATAATAATAATTAGCATAAAAAATATTTTTTTAAAAATCCTATTAATTTAAGATAATAAATAACATTAATTAATTTATATTTCACATCAACAAAATATTTATTTTTAGTTTGTTAATTTTTATCTAATGAAATTCTATGGACATAATTGTTTTATAATGTATTTTTCAACTATTTTGAATCATGCATGAACCTTAATATTTTATTTTTTTCATATATATAATTAAATAAATATGAACAGTACAAAACCGGAACGGAACGCCGGAATGCACCGAAACCGGAACGTTCCGTTCCAAACAAAAAACCGGAACGGTACCCGGAACGGATTTTACAACCTTGGTTCTAAGAGTGTTTAATTGATGTTTTCTAAAATAAAAATAGGTTGAAAAATAACATTTTGGATCTATACAAGTCTAACTCGATTTTTTGACCAACTCTTTGATGGGTAAAAAACTAGACATTCAAACGACACATCAACTAACTATTTGTTTTTAAAGGATAGACAACATGTTTGTCCTTTCAAAAAATCAAAGTAACAAAAAAAGAAAAGTCAAGGTGCACATGTATGGCCTTGTAAGCCCAAACACATTACTTTGGTGATATTTCAAGATAGGTGCATTAGACCACCCAAGCATATGCTATTGGTCTATATTTGGTCTTTGAAGTTTTTTTTAATTTAAATTCAATAAAATTATTATTATTATCTTTAATTTTATTTGATTTTTTTCTTACAAATTTCTTTTTTTTTGATAGTTTTTTCTTACTTAACTCAAGCAAAGTTCATGAATTGAGTCATGAGTTTTAGAACATAACTAGATTGACACATTTCAAGGAAAAAGGTTGTCCTATTTTTTTAAATATAAAAACAAAATTAAAGAAAAACTGAAAAGAGTGAAACAAATAAATCATTATCCCATTTTTTAATATCCTAATCTGACATTAAGATATTCTAAAGTAAACATACCAAAATAAAGGTTGTCTTATTGTTTCTTATTGGTAAAACAAAGAAAAGAAAATCCCTTTTAGAAAAGAAAAATAAGATAATAAGTAGTGTGTGTGTGTGTGTGAGAGAGAGAGAGAGGTTCCACACTACTCACCTGAAAAGATAATAAAATAAACAATTATCTCCCTTCCCTCATCTCTCTCATGGCCATACTTAACGGCCGTTTGGTATTGTGTTCCAAACGGTGTGTTTGAGGTAAAGTGATAAAATCATTGTTTGGTAATTGTATAAACTGGAGTTTCAATTGTTATGGACCCACCAAAAATCGTCGTTTAGAAGAAGCAGAATGAATAAGCTTCTGAGGCCGCATTTTATTTTATTTTTCAGAGTGAGTCTAGCTGCGTGGGTACCTATTGCATATGAGGCGATGGAAACAGAGAATGAGATCTTCTTCATTAGGGGCAATCTGGTTACGTTTAACAGAAGGGAGGAGGTAGTTCATCCAGCTTAGACGACAACTTTTTCCACGATGATCTTCTTCATCAGACTGCTGCTACTCCTACAATACCTTGAAAGTGTTCTCTATCGATTGAAGTAAACTTTGTATACCGATCAACCTTTTTTTTTCTCTTCGGTTCTATATGGAGATGTTGCGTATGTGTTTGTGTTGTGTAGTGATGTGATGAGATTTGAGGATTGATAGAAAGGAGGAGAAGGATAAGGAAATGGGAACTCTTCTCTGTTGTGTTTTATTATTATTATTATTATTATTTATTGTTTCTTTTTTAGATCAGACAGTGTACGAGGGAAATGATTTATCGTCACTCTCCCTATTTTATACATACATAAATATAAATGAATTAATTATTTGATTTTCAATTAATTATATTTAAACAAAATTAAAAAAAAAAGAGTGTAGATAGAAATTAGTCCTAATGAAAGGGAAAGGCGCGTGACTTCGTTTCACTCTACAAACCTGTTATTTTTCGATTGATTATGAATCATAAACTTGCAACTGGATTTGACCTTAAAATTATATCTCTACAACATGTAGATAGAGATCCAGAAACTCAGTATGGATCGCAGATGTTGTTACTAATGATATTTTACCAGATGTTGTTCCTCGATCAAATAGTAAGGGATCGCAGAGGCATTCACGTATCAATATGCAAGTAGTTTGATGGAAGAATAAAAACAAATATTTAATTTACTTGAATTATTAATTACATTTTATTGTTATGATTATTAATCTTCAATATTTAAAAAAACAATATATATATATATGTGTGTGTGTGTGTGTGTGTGTGTGTGTGTGTGTTTTAAAGTAATTTCACAAGTTAACAACAATATAAAAAATATGATAACCAAACACACGAAACTGTTTTTCATTTAACCTCAAACTCAATCATAGTTTTAATCAAACACTTCAATTTCAGTTATGAACTGCAACTAAAAGCAGGCTTGTTAATTTCGTTCCGTTTTGGCCGGAATGACCGGAACGTTCCGTGCCATTAAAAAGATCGAGACAAAACGGCGTCGTTTTCGTCTCGGTTTTAATTCCGGCTCTTTCCGGAAATTCCGGCCGGAACGTCTCAGTACCGTTCCGGCTCAAAATCATAATATTTCTTTTATTTTAGAACATTTTACTATCATAATATTTTGGAATTTTAGAGATGTTTCTAATTTTGAGATTATGTTTGTTTGACTTTGTGTTTGTATTGTATAATTTAAAGTTAATTTATCTTGAATTTAAATTATACTTGTTAAATTAATACTTTAATTTTTTCATATATATATATATATATATATATATATATATATATATATATATGAACAGCACAACCCCGAACCGGCATGCCGAAACGTTCTGTTTCAATAGAAAAACCGGAACGGCGACCGGAACGGTATTGATAACCTTGACTAAAAGTATTTTTCATGAAACTGTTTTATTTAAATCTCAATCACAACAGCAACCGCAATGTCAAACACACCCTTTACTCGCTGTGTTCCTCTCCTCCCATCTCAAAACTCTGGATTATAACTTTACCCATGATCGGTAACAACTAACAATCTTGTAGCCACCTTATCATTCCCTTTTTCTTTGAGTCTTTATTAAAGTGATAGGACCTTGATTTGGTAGACTTTCCCTTATAATTTGACTCTTGAGAGTAGCTGTGGAATAAAGAAAGTGTTAAAATATTATTGTTGATTTTGAATCTGTTTGTTTTGATCACCATATAGTTAAGAATGATGTTTTTTTGAGTAAAAAGTGATCAAATCTTATAGTTTTCAAAGTCACAACATTCTCTTTGCTTCTGTTTCTCGGGATCGCCAATGAATTCGTTTGCATGTTTCACGCTCCTCCCCAAGCACAACGCACTTCAGCCAAAACCACCCAAGAATATATGCGTCCAAGGAATTTCCTTGTACTATTTGTCTCTCGTGCTTTGCAATGCTGTAACCTCAATCTGAAACCAAATTCCAGCTCGCTGCAATGTTACTTTACATATCTCAGCTACTTGGATTGAGCGAGCCTTCACACCAACTCTATACGTCCGATGCCATCGATCATGAAAGAAAAGAAGAAAGGGCGATATATATTCATATCATTGTCAATCCAGAAAGTCAAGAATCAAATCTGTAGATCGAGTATAAATCTTCAGGGTAATCTCTCTCTCTCTCTCTCTCTCTCTCTCTCGAACATTATTCAAGTGGGAAAAGAAAAAGGGGGAAAGAATGGCGGCCCTAGCTATCTTCTGCTAGTGGGCGGCCCTCTCCTCCGCTTTCTCATGGTTTCATAGCAATATTTCTTCGTAATGGAAAATCTTAAGTGGATAGTTATGGCCACTAGTGCGAAGATTTCGATTTGGTGGGCTGCCTCTGACTGCTACCATTTTCGCAGCTCGTATTCTTTCGGCCATGGGATTAGAATTCTACATTGCACGTGCACATGAACACGTCTAATCTTCCTTAACGACAAAACAAAACAATTAAATTTAAGGCTGTCGGCGGACTAATGCATTGGAGAAGGGAAGCAACCCCCTTAATTTAAAAAAAAAACTCATAATTATCCTTAACAATACTTTGAATATTAAGTATCACATATTAAAGTAATATTGTTTGTATAATAATACCAATTGTAACAGTGTTTTTTGTTTTTCCCCATATATATATATATATATATATATATAGATAGATAGATAGATATTAGTTAGGCATGCATCGATCAATTCAACACGCTTGATCATTTTAAGCTTTCCATGTTGAGATCACATCTTCTTTAGCAGTGAGGCAATCTATACGATCGAGGATAAGAACAAGATGGGCCAAAGCAATTTAGGGTCTTGAGTGAAGCTAAGGTTGGGTGAACCATTGTTGAAATGGAAAATGATGAAGCATGTTGTGTCTGTGATTGAGGGGTCAAATCAGGCAACACGCACGCACCCTCTTCAATTAGAAATTGCATGATTACTGTGAGCGAGCAAAGAAATCAAAAAAATCGAATAATCGAGGAAAAAATAAAAAATTGAGAAAAATCAAAACATTAAAAACACCTAATTAAATCGATTAGAATTTTTAAATAAATTTTTGCTTCTGTTCGGTCTCGATTTCAGTAAAAGAACTGAACCGATCAAATTATAGACTACCAGAATCCTGAAATTTACACTTTTTATATATATATCAATTCATCCTAACACTAGCACTCGCAGCAGCGGCCACCTTTTTTGTTCCTGTTTGATAGTGTCTTAAAAAATATTATTTTATATTTTAAATTAAATGTGTTTGGTGTTTTTAGATTATTTTCATGTTTTAATGTCAAAAATAATTTTTAAATAATAAAAAAATATATTTTATATATTTCTAAATAAAAAACATTTTTAAAATTAATTTTAACTACACTTCCAAACAATAAAGAAATGGTTAAGACCTTGTCCTGAACCATGTTGCTTATATATGGTGATTGACTAATGGCTGGTGTTTTAATGGTTTATGCAGAAATGGCTTAATGGATCGGCACCAGGTGAAATCCCGAAGTTTTTGGTGGTGTTTTCATGGTTTGTGTGTTTTCAGCTTTTGGTTTTTTCCCTTTTATTTTGCGGAATCTCAATCCCGATTTTGGATTTGTTAAGGTTTTTTCCCTTAGTGAAGCTGCAAAAAAAAAAAAATATTGGATTTGTTTGTGGGATTATTTTTGTGGGTTCATCTGGATAGATCTATATTTTATTTTTCTAATTCTGTAATTGTCAATTTCGTGTTCATCTTAATTGGCATCTCATATAAAGATCACATCTTTCATTGTTTTTAGGGGAAAACAGTTATTAAGTGTAGATCTTCAACTTCTTCTCATAGTTCTTATCGATTCCTTAAATTATGTACACTTCTCATGCAACTTCTCTTAAAATTCTTGAAGATGAACTGAGATTGCAATGTCTTTTTCATTCTTAAAGACATGGCCTAATTGTTTATTTATTTGCCCATTTATCATCTCTCTTTCCCAAACTTACAACGCCTCAAGGGACTCAGCAGATGCAGATAATGGTTTTACTTCCTGTTTAGTACTGTAATACCCATTGAAATTATTCTGGTGCAGCTATCCCATCTCCTTCTGTTTTTTTCTTATAAATCTACACTTTTTTATTTTATGATCTATTAAATTGACATATTTTTTTTTTTTTGTAGAATTTGATGGAAAGTTACAATATTCTTGATATGCTTCTTGATAGAGATGTGCACGATGAAGATTTATTTTTTTGGCTTGGAGTTTTTTGTATAACAATGTCACTTGTTGTTTCTTTGTAAGCTTTTTGAAGGCAATGCCTTTCAGTTTGAGTTTTAACTCAGTTATATGTTGTATTTAAACTCTGTTAACTTTCGCTCACTCAAACAAGACAAAATGATACTATTAGGAATGCAAAAACACTTAATAAACACAAGATTGATACTAACAGATGAATATTCAGTGGTAAAAAATTAAAAATACAATGTAATTTTATAAGAAAATTAAATAAATATTAACATCAATTACAAGATGCTTGCTAATAACATCAATTACAAGTTCATTCAATAGCCCATTAAAAGTCTGTTAAAAAGCCCGTAAAAACACAATCAAAACTAAGTGTAGGTTTTTTTGGTTTTAAACATAAAAAACCGAACCAAATCAAAACGGTTTAAACCAGAATCGGTTTGGTTTTTTTTTATTATTTATTTGTAAAAAAATAGATTTGGTTGTATTAAAACTGAACAGAACCGAAACATGATCACCCCTTGAAGGAAGTTAAATGCATTCGGACAAACTAGAATGGTTTGTGACGTGTCAAATCTGGTGGAGGCTGGACTCTACATCCACAAAGAAAGTCTCGAGATTCCTTCTTAGACGATGATGGTAGCCGGGAACTTTTTCCCGTGATCAGAAATGAATTTCTCAGCCTTCTTCTGAAATCGTAATCCTCCGCTAACTGAGTTTCCCGTTTATTTCTGATTCCCATGCATTGTTTGGAACGGACTAGCTAGTTTGGCTGGGAAAGTTATATGATTTTGTTCCTGAATATTTGAATTGAATCCTATGAAGTTGTGGATGGATTGGGGCTTTTAACGGCTGCGTTTTGAGCTCAAAGTGTTTGGGCATGAATGTAGATTTTCTCCCTAGGCTTTTGTTGCAAAAATATTTCTATAGCTTCAAATCAATTAACAAGTAGAGAAATATAAAACAACAAGTATAATTAATCACACAATAAACCCTAGTGGTTCCCATATTTGGTTCTTATAAAGAGATTCAATCTTCTCATTCATGGCAAACACCCATTCAAAAGATTCTTTGCAATAAATGAAGCTCATGATCATCAGGATTTTCTATATCATTTAAGAAAAAATCAACTAGATCGATATAACTATTCTTAACTGGTGTTTTTATATCTTCTTTGTTTTTTTGTAGTTATTTTGTAAGGTTATTCTTAAGGTATATTCTTAACTCTATCGTGCACCATTTCTTTAACATGCTTATTTAAAGCATGTTCTTGCAATATATTCAAAACTTTAACCTATAGTTCCACATGTTTGCTAGTACTCTAGTCCATCTGAACATCAATCCATTCGATTCATTTTTCTTTGAAACATAGTAGATTGATCAAACATCACATCCTTGCTAGTAATAAACTTAGATCACTTGGGATTATCACATAATCATCGATATACCTTCACCTCCAAAAGTATAGCTTAAGAATATGCATTTCCTCACTTTTATCCCAAGTTTATCTTTTTAACATGAGCATAAAAAATACAACTAAATACTTTTTTCACCAGACAACAAGCCATATTAACTATTTCATCTTAAAACTCCTTTGATAACCAAGCTTGTGAAAGAATAATAATGTGTTCTCCCTACAACCCTATTTTGTTGTGGTGTGTTTCTAATAATATGATGTCGAACAATTCTTTTATTCTTGTAAAACTCATTAAACTCATTTTAGCAAAATTCCAAACTATTATCAATTCTTAAAAGTTTGATATTATTACAAGCTTTTTTCTCAATCAAGAATATTCACTACTTGAAGGTGATGAGCACCATTTAAAAAAAAAAAAAAACAGACCCAACCTTTCTAAATTATTCACTAATAAATATTGTGCTTCATCCACCCCAAATATTAGAATGAATATAATCAATGGTACATTTAGTAGAGTAAATAACCAATGCTTCATCATGCATTGTTTACCATAAACACAATGCTCATAAAATTCCAATTTACTTACTTTTTCATCGTATAACAAATCTTATTTTATTGGCTTTATCATCCACCTCTTACTTGCATGTCCTAGTTTCATGTGACATAACTAAGTAAACCACTATCCAAATAAAATACAAAGTATACACTAGTTGACTCAATAATTATTAAACCGTAAAGATGGTATAGGTCATTGACCACCTTTCCTTTTACCAAGACAAGAGCATTTTTACAAATGTTTAAAACTCCAACTTTAGCATAATAATTATAATCCTGAAAATCAAGAAGATTCAAAGAAAATAAACTCTTATTCATCTATAGAACATGTTGAACCTTTATTGTGCTAATAATATCATCAAAAATGTAATTTGAATTGTACTGATACCAGCAACATAAAATCATTTGTTGTCTCGTAATAAAAAATATCATTGACAACTTTATAAATAAAAACAATTTTTATTAGCATAAATATGAAATGTGCAAGTCAAATTAAGAATTCACTTGTAACATGAGCTAACAATAAACACATCTATAACAATTTGAACATAATAGTATTTTTTTTATTCACTAGAAATATTTTCAGTTTCAAAGGTTTTCTTCTTATTTCCCTTGTCTTTTTTGCTTAGGATAATTATTTCTAAAGTGTTGTACTTCATGACATTAAAAATATTTAATTTCTTTAAATTTTAACTCAAATATAGACATACCTAAACTACTTGCACCCTTGTTATTTGCTCTACCCCTCATAATCAAGCTCTCTACACAATCATTATTATAACTAATTGACACTTTTTCTTAACTCCTTAGAGTTTAAACAACCTTTGACATCTTCTAAACTAAGACTATCATTTACATGCATTAAAGTATCAATAAAATGATAGTAAGATAGAGATAATAAGTATAATAAAATCAAAGTGTGGTCTTCATCTTCAACATTAATAATATACATTTCACAAATCTAAAATCACCTTAATTCATCAATATGGTCTTTAATGGGCATGCTCTTTTTTTAATCTAGAGAGAGTATACAATCAATGTTTTAGATATAATTAGCTCATTATGGGTTTGGTTATATAAAGAGTTCTCAACTTTATTCATAATTCCTTAGTTGTAGTCTTCTCAACGGCATCTCTTAGAACCTTATTAAACAAACAAAATTGAATAACACAATATGCCTGTTCAATAAAATCTTTTTTCTCCTATAATTATTTTTTTATTAAATATAAATGAATGAGATTATTATATGTAGTCAATGAGAAACCACCTTGTGACTAATGGTGAAGGAATGTTCTTCTTGAGTGGGGCTAACATCCTTTAATTCTTTCATCGGTTTTATTTTTATCTTAGGCTTTTTTTATAGATACTATATGGTTTACCAAAAACATTTTTGGATTTTGATTTTAAAATTAAAAGTTATTTTTATAAATTACATAAAACAAGATCATAATTGTCGCGACGGGGATTTTTTCGCGCTTCGCACCCCGCCATCCCCGGATTTGGGGAGAGCGGCGCGCGGTGAAAATAGAGGTGTTTTATAGTCGTAAGAATTACGACTATAATTATCAAGAGTCACCTCCTTGTATTAAGGTCACTAGGAACCTAATAGTCTGCGAGAGTCTATGCAAGGAAACTTGTTGTGCAAGGGTAAGACACATCACCCCCAGTGCACCCTACCTAAAGCAAGCTGCATTGTTGTTTGATTGTTTTTCTAAGTATGATTGTTTTTCTAAGTATGATTTTTTCGTTGTCTTTTCTAAAGTTTGACATAGATCTCTCTTGGTGAGAGGATCTCTACCTCGTTAAGAATTGAAAGACTAACCAAAAGAATTTTACACTGCAATTAAAACACATTTTTTTTAATTATCTAGTGTACTTTACAATATAATTTTACATTGCGATAGCTAAAACAAAATAATTGTTAAATTATTTTGATATTTTGGCCAAATTGCAACGGATAATCATAAACTGGTTACGGTATCAAATTTTTGTTTAAAATATGAGAAATATGCAACATGTATTTTTTTTTACGAAAAATATGCTTGGGAAACCTTGGAATTCGGTCGTATGCACAAAAACAACACATTTTTTTTAAATGCAATTTTTTGTATTTAAAAAAAAATGAGTCGGGTCTGGCCTAACTAAATGAGCCCTTCCAACTTAGTTGGGCCAAAGGCCCACCTCTGCTTGGCTTGAGTTTAGCCTGGGCCAAGATCAGTCCAGCCTAAGACACAAAGCAGAAAAGGAAATATTGCTTAGCAGTGCGTGAATTAACATTGTTCACGTAACATGTGAGCAATAAAATGGAGGGTGACCGACGGTGACAAGAGGGTGACCGACGGTGACAAGAGAATTACCTGCTACTGCCGCCGGGTAAAGGAGGTCAAGGTGATTATCCCAGTGGTGTTGGCGTCGAAAATGATGGTCTGTGGTAGCCAGAGGAGACGTCAGAAGAGGCTGGTTTGTTGTTGCCTCTGCAACTGCTGCGTCGCTGGAGGTGGTTGCTGCAGGAGAAGAAGGTTGAGCTCGTTGTTGGGGAGCTACTGGAGTGGGGTTCATGACGAGCTTGTTGGAGTTGTTGCCGGAAGAAGGAGAGAGAGAAGGTGGCTGACGTTGCAACTAGTTTTAGAGAGAGAGAGAGTTGAACACTGCAACACGAGGAGAGAGAGTGTTGCCGGAGTGACTCTGCCAGCGTTAGAGAAGAAGAGCCGAGGGAGACGGAGGGGCGGCTGTCAGTGGAAGTTTTGTCTCTGCAATGTGTTCGTCGTGCTCATGCTCGTCCTCTATTGCTTTTCTTCTGCAAATTCTCCGCGTGTATTGTGTTCTCCTCTCTGTATATTTTTGTATCCCCTAGTGCTATTTCATCCTCCCCCGTTTATGTAATTTTTTCTCTCCTTTTATAGACAATATACAGCATGGAAATGCATGGAAAAAGTGTCCAAGAATGGTGTGTTCAGTGGGAGTGGGTGGCAGACATGGTTGTAGCATGGCTTCCGGCAAAGCTTCGGGAGGTAAGTGTTTTTTTTTTTTAATATTAAACAGACTGACAAAAATGGGTTGTTACAAAAAGAGTTTTTTCGACAGGAAGAACGATGTTTTTATCTTCAATTTTGGCTTCCAATTTCACCCAAAAAGTTTCGTCACTGAAAATTCTAATCTTCTCAATTTAATCCAGATTAGGCTTCCAAACATAATTTCTCACTAATTAAGCCTTAAGAAAATTAATTTGACTCATTTAAAGTATAATAAGCCTTTACGCTTAATTAAAACCTTCAATTGAGCTCTCAATTGATCCTTAAACATAATTACACTTTAAATTTACTGACAATTAAATCAAATCGACCTATAAAAATATAATTATGCTTTTTGACTTAATTTTTATGCAGATTTATCCAGTAATAAATTATTTTGGCCTTGAATCCGTATTTTCCTTCATTTCTGGGGGGAAAGTACGACCTGGCTCTCCAAAACGTCCAAAATTTCCACCTTGATTTTTCTGCCGACACCAATCCTTTTTATTTTATTTTTGTTATTTTTTGATAGATTTTGAGGAATAACCTAGAAATTGAAAGGCAAATTATCTAGAGAATGAGAGTGTAATGATTTTAATTAATGCATCCACAGGAGATCTAGAGTACGTATCCATTCCCTTACGACCTCCCCCCCCCCCCCTAAAATGTACTATGTGTCTATGTCCCTCCATAGTCAACCCAATTGAACAAAATTATTTTTTATTTCAAAAGAAAATCTAAACTTTAGTGATTTTAATACAAAAGGCATCATTATTTCCGTTCATTTGATTGTTAGATGACGTTGGAAGTCAAAGAATCCAATGAGCCGCCCGCATTGGTTGACTGTGCAAATAGGCATTTTGCTTCGCCAGTAATTCTCGAAATTTGCCTGTGTTGTAAATTCATTTTTTATATTTTCAAAATGTATTCGTTCAAAAATAATTTTAAAAAAATAAAAATAATTATTTTAATAAATTTCAAACAAAAAAATATATTTTAAAAAATAACCTTCAACTCTAATTTCAAACAATCACCTCCTGGTATGCATGCTCCGAAGCAGTTCCCATTTCTCCTCCCTAGGTAAACTGAAAATCCCTTTCCTTTTTATAAATAAAAGAGGAATGGAAAATATTTCCAAGTTGTTTCCAAAAAGAATGCATGCTCCCATTGTTTCTGGGATTATATATATATACTAGACAATGCCTCCGCGCTTCGCCGCGGGCGGCACAATATTTTTTTCAATGTAAAAAATATTAATTATGTGTATTTTTTATTATAATATAAATTTAACTAAAATAATAAATCTGTGCAGAATTCATGTCAAGTGCAAGTTTTTTATAAAATATATGAATTTAAAATCGATATAAATTTATTTGTTTAGTAGTTTCAAACGAAATAACCAGCATAAATTTATCATCATCATTAGAAAAACAAGAAAACTCGGATATCTGAATTATTAAGTTCACTGTATTAAGATTAGTTCATTTTATAATTCAATTTAAATCAAACAAAAATAAAATATAAATTGTGAAAATACCTACAATAATCAAATAAAAAAAATAAGTTATTAATTTTCTATCACCAAAAAGACGAAAACATAGATTGAAAATTCATCCTGATGTTATTGCCATTATCATTGCTATTAAAGCTAAAATTATTGCTAACATTACTTCCAAAACAATTAAAATAATTAAATTTCCATGAAAAATTAAAAAAAAAGCAAAAGATTTTTTATAAAAAAACAATAACTAAAATTATCATTATTATTGCATAAATAATAAAATCATATAATCTAAAGAACAAATAAAGAAACAGAAAACAGAAAAAAAAAACGAATAAAGGGAAAAATAGAGTAATATTACTTTTAAAATGATCACCGGTATAAATTAAAATTTCAGGAAAATCTTTAAAAAAAATCAAAAGATTTTTATTAAAAAATAATTACTAAAATTATCATTATTATTGGTTCGGAGATTAGTGAACAAAAAAACGTATAAGGAAAAAAAATAAAAAATAATAATAAATTGGTTCGGAGATTAGTCATGGTGTGTCCACGCTGGCTTGGAGACCCCGATTATCAAAAAACAGATTTTGTTCGAGGAGTAGTGGTGGTGCACTTGAGCTGGCCCGGAGATCGTGGTTATAAAAAAAATATATAAGTGAAAAAAATATATAAGTGAAAAAAAGAGCTTAAGCTGGCTGAGAGACTATGGTTACAAAAAAATGTATAAGCGAAAGAAAACAAAAAAAAAAGTATAAGCGTGAAAGCACTGTAGCAATCCATATTGTTTTTTAAAAAATTGGGCCCAAGAATTAGTCGTGGTGTGCCTAAGATGGTCAGAGATCCCGGTTATAAAAAAAATATATAAGTGAATAAAAAAAATTATAAAAAAAAGAAAAAAAATGTGGGTCCGGGGATTGTCGTGGTATGCATAAGTTGGCCTGAACACCCTAGTTATCAAAAAAATTAGGATATGGAGATTAATCGTGGTGCATTTAAGCGAGCTCGGACACCCCGATTATTAAAAAACAAAAAACCAAAAAAATATATAAGTAGAAAAAAAAAAAAAATATATATATATATATATATATATAATAAGAAAAAACGAAAAAAATAATAAGTAAAAAATACAAAGAAAAAAAGCAAAAAAAAAAGAAGCAAAAACGGAGGGAAAAAAAAGAAGAAAAAGAATACTTAGAAAAAAAAAAAGAAACGAAAAAAAAAAGTAAAAAAAGCAAAAAAAAAAAAAAAAAAAACTATTGTCGCAATCCACAGTGCACTGTGTCTGTGTGCACAGTGCACTAGTGCACAGTAAAACAGGCACAACTTTTATTGTTTAGTTAATATTGAAATTGAAGTTCTTTAATAAAAGTAAATAAAATAAAATAAACACAACTCTTAAATGAAACATCTAGTTCGATATTAATAGGTTGAGATTAAAATTTTTATTTTTTTATGATTTCAGTTTTAAGCTATGTGATTTTTAATATGATGACTATTGGAGATTTACATAGTCATTAATTTCATGACCTATAAAATTAGTTAAAATACACATAAGTTGATATAGAAATCCAAGTTAATAATAAAAAAATATTGAAGGAATTGCAATTTACAACTTTTTGTTAAATCTTTAAATAAATTAACTAATATATAAACGGCGTGGCCAATTCAATGTACACCCATGCACTGTAGCTTCTGAGTAAAATGACTGTGGATTGTAATAGTGATTTTCGGTTCGGTTCGTTTGGTTTGGTTGGTTTGCCGGTTTTCCTATTTTTTTATTGATTTTTGCACAGTGAAATAGCGATTTTAGCCCTCGAAAAAGACAAAAAACCGTTTATGTGTGGAGGGGCTCCGCGGTAATTGCACCCTTTCGGACCAGACCGGTCCGGTCCGGTCCGCCTACCTTTGTATTATTTTATATTTAACCAGAAATGGCTAATTACCGGATTGGCCCCTAATAAGACAAAATAACTGACTTAGGCACAGAGCTACACCAGTAATTGGCCTTTTTTTTTTTTTTTTCTATTTACTGTCGGCGCGTGTGTCTCACGCGGCCGACAGTATTCCGCCTCACGCCCTCTTTGAGTGGCGCGTGCGTGGTGATGGCGTCGCCAGAGATGAGCTACCGGCATCTCAATCGATGCGCCTCCGCCTGGTCTTCCTACCGGTGTGGCGTGTTTGGTCCTTCGACGTCCGTGTACACGGCGGTGATCAGTTAAAGCCGCTGCAGCCGTTTCTCTCTCTCTTGCACGTCAAAGTGCAGGGGAGTCCCCCGGTTTTCATGTCTTTTCACTTCGGTCCCTGTACTTTTAATTTTGTTTATGGTCCTGATTTTTGTTATATAAGTTTTGATTTAGTTCGATTGGGTCCTTCGATTGAAATTAATTGAATGTTTAAATTTCACTTTGATCCTCCTTCTTTTAATTTCTGGATTGGGTTTAAATAACTCAATCAATTCGGTACAGCAGTTTATTTTTTTTTTAATTTTGTCCTTTGATTGAAATTGATAATAAATTTGATTTTCATTTCGGTCCTTATACTTTTAATTTTGGATTTTAATCCCTTTATATTTGATTTTCCTTTCGGGCCTTATACTTTTAATGTTTTTTCTTAATCCCTTGATTTCTTTTTATGATTTAATTTTTCTTAAAGCTTTTATGGGTTTTTTAGTCTTTCATTTATTTTATTTTTTTCATTATTAACACAATAATAATAATAATAACAACAACAATAATAATAATAATTTAATTGTTTTTCTTGCTTACTCTTTTGTTAATGTTTTTGAGGGTTTTTTTCCCTCAGAACAATTTGATAGTTTTTATTTTGTTGACAGTGATAAAAATGATAATTTTTAGTTTTTATTGTATTTTTTTGTTTGATCTTTTTTTGTAGTTTTTACAATTTTTTTAATCTTTCATTCATTTATTTATTCTTTCATGATAATAATGATAATAATAATAATAATAATAATAATAATAATAATAATAATAATAATAATAATAATAATAATAACAACAACAACAATAATAATATTTTAATTGTTTTTCTTGCTTGCTATTTTGTTCATGCTTTTTATTTTTTTTCCTCAGTATAATTTGATAATTTTTATTGTTTTGGCAGTGATAACAACGATAGTTTTTGTTTTTGTTTTATTCTTTTGTTTGATCTTTTGTTGAAGTTTTTAGGATTTTTTTCCCTTCCATTTTTTCCCTTTCATTATTAACACAAAAATAAAATAAATAAATGAAAATAGTAATAATAATAATAATGAAAATAGTCATAATAATAATAATAATAATAATAATAATAATAATAATAATAATAATTTAATTGTTTTTCTTGCTTACTCTTTTGTTAATGTTTTTGAGGGTTTTTTTCCTCGGGATAATTTGATAATTTTTATTGTTTTGGCAGTGATAGCAACGATAGTTTTTGTTTTTGTTTTATTCTTTTGTTTAATCTTTTGTTGAAGTTTTTAGTTTTTTTTTTCTTCCATTTTTTCCCTTTCATTATTAACACAAAAACAAATTAAATAAATGATAATAATAATAATAATAATAATAATAATAATAATAATAATAATAATAATAATAATAATAATAATAATTTAATTGTTTTTCTTGCTTACTCTTTTGTTAATGTTTTTGAAGGGTTTTTTCCCTCAGAACAATTTGATATTTTTTATTGTGTTGACAGTGATAACAATGATAATTTTTAGTTTTTATTGTATTTTTTTTGTTTGATCTTTTTTTTGTAGTTTTTACAATTTTTTTAATCTTTCATTCATTTATTTATTCTTTCATGATAATAATGATAATAATAATAATAATAATATTTTAATTATTTTTCTTGCTTGATATTTTGTTCATGCTTTTTATTTTTATCCCTCGGTATAATTTGATAATTTTTATTGTTTTGATACTAACAGCAATAATAAGTTTAGATGTTAAGACTCCGATGTTGCTATTGTTATAATATTTTAAATTAATATTGCTTCCTTTTCCTCTTTATTTTTTTATTATTATTTTTATTTTCTCTTTGTATTAAATGATTTTTATGATTTTACTATCTGCACAATAATGATTTTAGTGATTAATTTTTTTTTCTTTTAAAAATATTTTGCTCTTTTTTTTAGTGTTAGTTCGCGCTCTTTTGTTATCTTTTATGACGCAATACCTACATTCTAAAAGATGTGATCTATGCTTGCGTAACAAACTCTACTTAAAATTTTATACATTTTATCTCTTAATCTATTACTTTTATTCAGTTATATCATAGAAATTTATCATTATGAATTTAATTATGTTAAATTATATAAACAAGAATGCCCGTGACAACGCGCGGGGTCAGTTGGCTAGTAATTAATATGCCACGACAGCAGAGCCAAGCAAGCACTTGACCCCATGGAAGAGATGAGTGTGTGTGGCCTTATAAGAGCATGTGAAAGAAAAGAACGCACATAAACTCTCTAAAACTAATTCTCAATCATCTACTTCTATTCCCCTTCTTCCTAGGCGTGGCTTTTGGCTTTCATTACTCTCTCTCTCCCCCCTCTCTCTCTACAAGCCATCAAGCATCTCACAATGAATATGTCTGCTTGTCTTTTATATTTCGCACAGTGAGAGAGAGAGAGAGAGCGAAAGAACCAGATCAGTTCCAGTCTGTTTTGTCTTAGTTTTTCTCTTTCACGAAATCATTCTGGCTTCCATTAGCCTCTCCTTCACTTTATTTACCTCTCTCCCAGCTCTTGGTACTATTTGAAGCGGACGACAAAGAGAAAACAATATCATTCAATTTGATACTGTTTCTTGTGCAGTACTACTGTTTTTCAGGCAACAATCTCTATAAAGAGAGAATATGGATAGATGGGAGAAACCTCGGAGAGACGATAGGTATAGACACCAAAGGGAGAGCCCATCTTTCTCCTCTACTCTTCTTGATTCTATCTACCGCTCCATAGATGAAACTGGCAGTGGTAAAGGAGAGGAAGAGCAGCTGATTTACTACAGAGAAACCATGAGAAAGAAGCATGAGAATAATGGTATGAAAGATGAAGAGATGGCAAGTTTGCAAAGAGCGTGCATGATAGA
This sequence comes from Salix caprea, assembly GCA_964035475.1. Taxonomy (NCBI): domain Eukaryota; kingdom Viridiplantae; phylum Streptophyta; class Magnoliopsida; order Malpighiales; family Salicaceae; genus Salix; species Salix caprea. The sequence goes on along the minus strand of OZ037759.1, from coordinate 3,766,848 downwards.
GAGGTGGATGGAGAAGAAGGTTAGCCATGAGAAGGTTGCTGTAAGGCGAGAATCCATGGCGGATTTTGAGAATAAATCTCGGAAAGATGTAGATTCTGTGCTGTTAAACTCAAGCTCGAGCTCCTCGGAATCTAGCTGTGGTGGTGGTTTTTCATCATCAGAATCTGAATCAATTTACGGTACTGTCAACTCATCAAGATCATCCACAACAAGTTACACCATGCAAAGGCCTAGACCTATCAGAGCCAGCATTTCTGCTAGGCCAGAGAAATACCAAAGACGTGAAGATCACCATCAAACTGATATGCATCATAATCATGAGAGAAATTATGCACCAAGCCAGAAGGCAAAGCATGAAGGCAGTTTTGTCAAGACAAAATCGAAGGCCTTAAAGATTTATGGTGATCTGAAGAAGGTGAAACAGCCTATATCACCCGGCGGCCGGCTTGCAAGCTTTCTCAACTCTCTTTTCACCGCAGGCAATGCCAAGAAGGCCAAGATTTCGACTTCGGGAGGAGGAAGGTATGAGGAGAGGAAGTTCAAATCCGAGCAAGCATCTACATGCTCCTCCGCCTCTTCATTTTCAAGGTCTTGCTTGAGCAAAACACCAGCTTCCAGAGGAGGGAAATTAAGCAGCAGCAGCAATGGAGTCAAAAGGTCAGTGAGGTTCTATCCTGTTAGCGTGATTGTTGACGAGGATTGCAGGCCTTGTGGGCATAAAAGTCTATATGGAAGTGATTGTCAAGAACTGAGTGCTGCTCTAGTGGCAGCTACAGTTATAGCTGACACGAGAAACAAAGTTCCCACAAGTGATGAAGAGCTGAAGCTCCATGTAACCAGTGAAAATCGTCGAATCGAGGATGTTGCGAGGAATCTTTTAAAGAAGTATCAAAAGAACAAGGAAGAGCAATTCGATCATATGAGTGCCGATCCTTGCAATGACATTAATGAAGTGATCGTATCCAGTGAGGAAGAGGAAGAGGAAGAGGAAGAGGAATCTGATGTAGCAAGCTGTGCAAGTTCTGATTTGTTTGAGTTGGATAATCTTTCTGTTATTGGAATCGAAAGGTATAGAGAAGAATTGCCTGTGTATGAAACAACTCATCTTGGTACTAATCGAGCCATTGCTAATGGTTTAATCCTGTAATTCCATAAAAGAAAAGAAAAAAATGAAAAACCGAAAAAGAAAGAAACTTTATTAGTGAATGGTGTGGGGGTTTACATCAATGAATAAGATTTCTCTTCTTTATCTTTTTTACTTTTGTGTGTATATTTTGATGTATATTTTTTATCAATGAATAGATCTTCAAGGAAATTAAGATATAAAAGACAGCGAATGTATGTATGTATGTATGTATTTATGTATGTATGTCTGAGAGAGAGTAGAGAAGGGAGGTGGCTCAAGATTCTACAATCCGGGCAAACTTCGATCGAGATTGGAAAAATAAAACAAAAGGATGAAGTAAAAAAGCTTTGGCAGACTTTTCAACTCGAAAATGAGCTAGGTTTTTCGTCCTGAATCACTAGTAAGTGGGGTCCCCTTTGCCTTCAAAATAAGGTAAAGGAAGATTTGAAAAGGAATATTATAAAACCTTCTTGGAGACGATTTTTATTTTTATTTTATAAAATATAATTAACAAACATATTTTATTTATTCTCAAGCTAGCATTTATTTGAGTTACTGTCCAAAGTATTTCTTAACCTAAACCGGCTCTGCTAAACTCGTTATTAGCCAAGATATTTGGAGTTGTTTTCAAATTTTGTTTTTTACCAAAACCCTAAAAGAGGTATTAGTAGGTGTGTGATTTCTTAAACTTTGGATGCGCTTTTAATTTAATTTTAATAAAAAATAGAGGTTTTTATATTCGAGTTAATGGCCGCAAAGTAAGTTCCTGGTGGTAGTGGGGAAGATTATAGATAGAGGTAAAACTAGCAGACAAGGTGAATTGATGGAGTTAGTGGAAAGAAAAAGAGAAAGATCGATCCACGTATGGTCTCTAAAGATGTAGACACAGGATCTAATCTTTGATTCTACAAGCCCTGGATGTCAATTTTGGTAATAAGCATGGGTTTCGAGTTTTGACGTGTTTTCTCCACTGCATGCTCCCAAATTTCTTTATCAAATTAGTCCATGTTTATATATTAATATTAATATTTAGTCCTGTTTCATGCACACAAATATAGACTGGGATTTGCTTTTCCAATGCATTTATGGGCGAGGGTGGATTTACTGAAAAGGCATAAAAAAATAAAAAATAAAAAATTCTCTTTTACTTGGCTCCAACTAATTGCAAGGGGCTTTGAATTTTTATTACTAAATGCATTTAAGTTCATATATAGTTCGTGTACAGTCTCCTTTTCTTTTCTTTTTTCCTTCTAATTTCAGAAAATTAAATAGAATGGAATTAAGATATGAATTCTTCTTGCCTTCTTTCACTAACAAAAATTACCAAAAATGAAACATAGAGATTTGGAGGAAAAAGGCTCGAACATTATCGCAAGTTAATGTATAAATAATTGTTGCACAATCCGATATAAGAGATCACACCAAATTAATTTGTGCTTAATTATAAATCTTGTTTGATAGGTGTCTTCAAGGGACGTGACGTGACGATAGAAAACTTGCGATCTGCACAGCAGGTGTCGAGTTCGAGTCAGAGCGCATCCCTTGTAAGAGTTTGACACAACCAAAATTTTATACACTCACCTAGATCTATAAAATATGTTTTTTTTCAAAATAGATTTACTCGTATCCAAAAAAATTGTTCGGTAGGCCCTCTAAATGATCTCAATGAGCATGTTTATAGCACATGAATTCTTATCAAAAACAGTAAATTGGAGTTAATAAGCTATAAAACCTCTACTTTCTCTGAGTATATCATTGGAAGCAAGATGTTTAGAGGGACTTAGAAGGACCACTAAATCATAACAGTGCGATATGCTAATTAAGTTATCATAATAATAAATTATAAAATAGCAATCTGGAATATTTTAATTTTAAAAATATATTTTAAATATTGAAAAGGAAAGGCTATATCCTACGTAGTCAAAAGTTTTATGGAATTCAAAATGGCTATCGATTGGAAATTTTATTCCGGGGACCAGTGCGACTACGGGGCGTTAGTTCTAAGTCACAAAAATCAAGAAAGTGATATATTATTGTCAAGGCCATTCCAGCTACAAAGATATTGGCCTCGGAAATCTTACTTTCCAATTCTTCCGCACATTTTCCTCTTTTTTTTGGAAACTATTTGTTTCTACTTAAGTAAACAATTAATCAAATTAATTTAGTAAATTGTCACAATTTTAAAATTCTAGTCATGTCACGTACGCGTGATTATTAAGTAGTCCAGCTTCGTCTACTTTTTCACTATTTTTATTGGAATTTTCTTGCAGTGAATCATGCTATTTCTTGTGTAGTTCTAATAAATGGATGGGACTAGATACTTGATAAAATTTGTTTCACGTGACAAAACATCACATTTATGTTTTATTTATGATTTTAATATATTAATATTATAAATAAAAAACAAATATATTTTTAAATAAAAAGTACTTTAAAAAAAACCAAACATCATAAATTACCCAGAAGAACTGGTGAAGCGCAACTGTCCTGTAGCCCTAAGAGTCCAAAAAAATCCCTAAACTTGGTGCACTTGGTAATTTGTACATAATGATGCTCTATGAGAATAAAAAGTAAAAGCTTAAATTATAGTGTGTGTAAACTAGTCCTTGTGATTTATAAGTATTCAACTCAGCCCTTAAATCTCAAGATTTATTTGTGATTAGATCCTTGGTTTATAATTATTCTCTTTTTTTTTATCAAAACTATAATTACTTCTTCGGTAATTTTGGCTAAACGAATCAAAGGAAGCCAAATAATGTGAAGAATTGTTTTTTTTTTTGTTTTTGTTTTTGTTTTTATCCAAGGGGCCCTTATTTGCAACAATTTTTGAAGAGGAGGGGACAAGTTCAAGATTCTACACGCAGAGCACAGGATTTCTCGCATTATAGATAAGTTAAAAAATATTATTTGTCAATTATGGTCATTGTCTCTTATATGTCTAATTTAGAGAAAAGGACAAAATTGCCAATGAAGCACCTAAATCTCTCTCTAATAATAATAATAATAATAATAAAAGTTGCTACCATTAATTTTGTCATAAATTTGTGGGCAAGGTCTTGAGTGGCAGATGTTGTTCGCCAACCATACAATATTCACTGGTATAGCTCATATCAGCGAGGCAGGCAACAGGTTTAATTATACGTTGTAGACCAATTTGGACGTGGAGGGATGTTCTTGATGTTATTTTTAAATTGTTTTTTTAGAAATAAATTCAAATAATATTTTTATTTATTTATTTTAAATTATTTTTGATATTAACACATGTAAATTATTTAAAAACACTATTTCTTTTTAATTTAAAACAAAAAAATTATTTTTTTAAAAAAATATTTTTAAAACACAGCGACAACACTTTTAAATGTACCACATGTGAATTGATCATTGAATCAGCCAGTTTTTTATGTGTCTGGGTAGAAAGGGGCAGGGTGGGTCAACGTTAAATTAAGCAATAATTTATAAGTTGCACAGAACATTTTGTTCCTTGAGATGAGATGCTTGAGCCTCAAATTTATAAGATAGTTTTTTAATTTTTTATTTGTATTTATATACCCCTGTTTTTAGTTTAGACTTTTAATTTTTATTTGTATTTAATGCAATCTTGGTTAAAAAAATATAGTACATCGAAATAAAAAATAACTCAAAAACTCTAACAAAAGAGGAAGCAAGAAAAATAAAAATAAAACTATTATCATCATAGTGTAAATAATGGAGAAAATAAAATTACATCAAAGAATAAAACAAAACCATAATAACTTTAACAAAAAAGCAAATAAAAAAATTAAATTAAAATATTAAACAAAAATAAGAATTAGTAGTTGAAAAAAACTATTTCACTTGAAGATAAACAAAATAAGAATTATTAACAGTATAAGCACCATAACTATCAGAAAAAATTACAATTGTTATTATCATTATGATCAATAATGTCACTATTATTATCATGATTATAACACATAAAAATTTTATAACTACTATTACTAAAACAATTAAAATTATTAAATTACATCGAGGAATAAAAAAACCCAAAACTTTAAAAAAAATATGAACAAGAAAAAAATAATCCAAAATCATCACTATTATTGCTTAAATAATGGGAAAAAAATTATATCAAAGAATAAAAAAGCCTCAAACTCTAACAAAGAGCAAAAACAAAAAATGATAAAAATGAATTAATATTAATAGTTAAAAAATAACTTTAGTTTTAATTAAATAAAAATAATTAAAAAAACTAATAGAAAGGGCAAAGGGAAAAAAAAAAGAGATATTAATTTTCCAATGATAAAAAACAATTTAAATTCAAGAACAATTTTTAAAAAAAAATAATACCTCAAAAAAAGAGGAAATAATAAAAACTAAAAACCAAAACTAAAAATAGAGACTATTCCATAAATTTAAAAACAATAAAGGACTTAAATTGAAAATTTAAAGTATAAGGGTTGAAATGAAAACAAAATATATAACCAATTTTAATAAAAGGATAAAATTGAACAAATAAAAATATTTTTACAGAAAATATTAAGAGATTTCAAACCAATCCAAAAAATTAAAAGAATAAGGACTCAAATATAAAATGAATTATATAATTAATTTCACGTGAAGGACACAATTGAAACAAATCAAAAATTATATCATAGCAATAAGGACCAGAACTCACAATTCAAAGAGCAGGGACTAATGTGAAATACTTATAAACAAAGGGGATTTACGTGTAATTTACTATGCAAGAGAGAGAAATGTAGAAAACCAATTTTAACCGGCCAACGTCACTTATCGGGTCGGTGGGGAACGACACGCACCACTTTGTGACAGAAGACATGGCGGCGCTTCTGGAGAGATGCCGGACGGACATTTTCTATGACCTGTAGACACAGCACGCGCCATTGAATAGTAGTGTCTGATCAAAATGGCTCAGCGCATCAAGGGACGCGCCAACAGTAACCCTGAGATTAAATATAAAAAAACGAATTACCTAAACACTCCTTTATCTATTTCTTCTATTTTGTATTTTCTGGGACTATATGCATAGTTACACATTTTTAAAAAATGTGAAAGGCCGGAAATAGCCACCCACCCCTTGGTTTTGTCTTATTAGGGGCTAAAACCGTAATTGTACTGTGCACTTAAGTTATGCAATGACCGGGACACCCCGTCGGTTTATCTTGTATTTTGTCTTATTAGGGGGTATTTTGGTTATTGTACTATACATATTAATAGAAAAATCAAAAATACCCCTAACTTCAAGGCTTAAATGAAGGCGCACCAAGGGGTAAAATAGAAAATTTACTATGTCCAATCCACAGTGAATTGTGTGTATGGCTACAGTAAAAACACCACATGGTTTAGGTTTTTGTTTAATATTTGACAAATTGATGGGATGAATTAGTTGTTAAATTCCTTGGTTCATCATGAAATTAATTTTTATTCAATCGATCTGAATATGGTGTGTAATGTACTGTTTTCGACGTAACAACACTTTAGCCCCTTATTTTATTGGCTAATGCAAGAAAAAAGGGTGGAAATTAGAGAGATCAAATAGGTTTAAATTGAGTATTTATTGACGAAGTATTTTCCTCATAATCAAATACGTTAATCAATATTATTATTATAAGTGCATTGAGAGGTTTAAAAGATTATATTTTTTATTAACTTGGTGTTCAGATCAACTTACGTGTATTTTAATTAATCTTATATATCATGAAGCTAACGACTATATAAACCTTCAATAATTTTAAAAGAATTTAAACCCGTGATCGTTAATAAATAAACTCAAAACCTAACCAGAATTAAGAGACATTAGTCTTGTAAGAGATGGCATTCCCATGATCAAAATGTGAAGAAACTACATTATGGTTCAATTCAAACCTAACTCCACAAGAATGCTACCACATACAACTAACAAATGAAGATGCAATAATTATTAATTATTGTTGTTAAGCAGCATTTTGGTCGTAAATACAATACAATCGATTCTTCACTTCTTCTTTTTAGTTTATTATTTTTTATAATTATTTTTTTGTTTTCGAATCATTGATATTAAATTTTAATATAATTTTAAATAAAAAACACTTGAGAAACTAAACTGACTCTTACTAACCACATGTAATACAGCCAAATCCCTAAAAAATAATCTTGAAAACCATAGTTGTTAAATCTATTCCGTTCCGTTCAAAAAACCAGGACAAAACGGCGTCGTTTTCGTCTCGGTTTTAATTCCGGCCTAATTTCGGCCGAAACACGCCGGAATCATGCCCGGTGTGCCGTTTCGGCCATGAAAAAAAAAAGGAATTAAGTTAAGCCTTACAGCTTAACACAATAACACCCCAGCACCCCCTTTTCTCAAATCAATTCAACTCAAAAATCAAAATCTCAAATCAAATCCCAAACTCTTCTCTTCCTCATTCCTCTCTCTCAATCGATCAATATTTTGTGTTTTAGCTTGATAGGTTTTCGTCGTTGCCATCGTCAACTTCAACAACTACAGTCTTCGTCGTTGTCTTTGTCACTGGCAGGAGAGAAATGAAAGACACAAAGATGGAAGGGGGAGGAGGCGAAGAATGGAGAGAGTTGAAACTTGAAAGTTGAAATTTGAAACTTGAAACAGAGATGTAAAAGAGGATTCTCCACTCGGGCAAAGAGTTGAAACTTGAAAGTTGAAATTTGAAAGTTGAAACAGAGATGTAAAAGAGGATTCTCCACTCCGGAAAAGAGTTAAAAGTTGAAAGAGATATGTAAAAGAGGAATATTCTCAAGGCATATTCTCAATTAAATAATATTGTTCCTTCTCCACTCGGCAACAGATAAAAAAAGTAATCTAAGTAAATTATTATAGTTAAAAATAAAAATAGCATAGTTTTGTTATAAAAAAAATTCGTATAGTATGATTTAAAATTAATTTATCTTCAATTTTAATTATATTTGTTAAATTAATATTTTAATTTTTATATATATATATATATATATATATATATATATAAATAGTACAATCCCGAAACGGTACACCGAAACGCTCCGAAACTGGAATGTTCTGTTTCAATAAAAAAACTGAAACGATGACCGGAACGGTATGGACAACATTGTTGAAAACAAAACGAAACAATACTGATAAATGATAATTAAAGGAGAGTGAATACAGACCCAAAAGAAAATGGAACCAAGGAAGTAATTTGCTTACAGTCTTACACACACGGGGACACGAACTGGAAGGCAAAGAGCATAATGAGCTTTTAAGCGCACGTGATGGAGTGGCCACCTATGTCTCTCCCTTTATCGTTATTGAGTTTAAGCTCTTTTGTTTTATAAGAAAATGAATCATTATTTTTTAGTATTTTTAATTTATTTTAATATACTCATCTTAAAAATACTTTTTTAAAACAAAAAATTTAAAAATAATTTTATCATAATATTAAACATCATTTGATTATTATATCGTGCATGCACACGTGTGATTCTCCACGCATCCCATGGATCCATATCTTTTCTTATACTCCATGATAAATAAATAAATAAACAAAAATAATATATATTACACAGCTATTCGGATGTGGATCTCTTCACAGTTAGTTGCCCCCTTGCTGCCAAGCAAAAATCATCACTTGATGCCTGTACTACCCACCACGTATGGACATGTCAGCTTTCAATGGTTGAAATTACTGAAATGCCAACGTTGGTCGAGATGTTATTGGCTTCTGACATGGGCATTTTGGAGAGAGAAAACCAAAGATAGAGAGAAAGAGAGAGGTAGCGAGAGGGACACGAGGGCAGCTTTCATTAAAGGAGCCTAAAGAAGGATTGTGTGGACGTGTGGGAGTGAAAATAGAAAGCGAGGATAAGAGAATTTTTGGCGATCCCAAGGAGATTATTGTGGGGGAACTATTTTATTCGTGCTGCAGCTTTTCTTTTATCTTTGTACGAATACGACACCGTATTTTTGCATCCTCCTCTTTAAAAAATTGTTAGGCTAAATAAATACTTATATATTTTTGTCCTCGGGGGTCTACATATACTTACTTTACAAACATTAGTTTGCAGAACTAATATATTTTTTCATGCAAATTTGATATTTATTTATTTACATATAATATATTTTTTAAGACTATAACCGGAAAAACTAACACAATATTAAAAAATATGATAAATATGAGAAAGCGATATTTCGAGTGAAAAGCTTTTATATGAAAAGAGATTAAATTAATATTTTTATTATTTTTGATATTTATTTCTATAAATTTTATATTAAAATATTTTAAAAAAAGCAAAACTCAGTTTTTATCAACCGTTGCTTCAATTATGCAAACTGCAAAGTGTTTCATGTAAGGAATTTGGGTCCATGAAAAGACAATTTGGGCCTAAACCCATTTCAATAGTCAATACTCTCATTAAGATCATGTTTCCATTGCATTTTTAGAATATTTTTGTAAATATTTTTATTTTTTATTTTAAATTAATTTTTTTTGTTATTTTTAGATTATTTTTATATGCTGATATAAAAAAATTATTTTAATACATTTATAAACAAAAAATACTTTAAAAAACAAGCTCAATCCCAAACATCACTAATAAAGGTCAACTAACTATTTCTATCCCATATTCTTTGCATCTGCGTGCTTAATGGACGTCGTGTTCATGAAAAGCTTTACACACATTAGCTTCTTCTTTTTTTTTCTCTCTTTTTTAAATAAATAAATAAATAAATAAAATCACACTCAAACACCCCTTCACGAATTCAAAATCTGCCTTTTCTTTTGAGAGAAATATCTGCCCATTTCTCTTTTAATGACTGTCGATCCACACCATCAATTGATGCATAATCAATCAATTATGATGATTACTAAAATTAATTATTATTATTTTTCTTTAATTATCGGCTATAAAACTTATCTTTAGCTATTCAATTTTCTACCTAAAAATCTTGTATTATTTCAATTTACAATAGAGAATTATATGATTAGTAAAATTAATTATTATTATTATTATTATTCTACTCGTCACCATCAAATGATAATAATTGCGTGTGCAGATTAATACAATAAAACGCGTCATTTTTATCGGTAAATATAGGTGAGGTTTCACACCGAACCGGAAAGCTCGTCGTCGTCACTACTATTCTGTTCAAAATATCTGTAGCGCGATAATATTGAATCGGCATTTCTCATGGGATGTTAAATCATGACCCATTTTTATTGATAGAGAACCCGCCTGATCTCACCATCAAGAAGAACCGAAGCTAGTGTCTCCTCTGGCCGCCACTCCTTTTTTCGGGTCGTAAAGCTTCATTAATGTCGACGTGAAAAACCGAAGCTAGTGAGGAAATTGATGGCAGATTTTTCTTCTGAAATGAAAGCGGTTTCGGTGTCTGCTAGGATAATGAATGACCTGTCGTATCATCAATCTCGATAGATGCATCGTTCAAAAATACATCTCGAGAATAAAGCTGTATTGATTGCTATTATCTTGAGCTTGACAGCAATCTTGCTTTGTTTTCTCTCTCGATTATCTGTAATAGGAGACCGGCACTATCTTTTCGCGCTTAGCTTGCATAAAACAGAAAGAAAAATATAAACTTACAAATAGTTTTGGAGCTCACTGTTAGCTGGGTAATTGGCCTCAAGGGGCGCCACATGCGCTTGTACTCCAAGTTTTTTTTTTTTTGCTTTTAAGGGTTTTGTTGTTGTTTTACTATGCGTTTTATTCATTTTTATTATTTATACTTTGTCGAATATTCAATTTCCCCACACCTACCATTATTAAAAAACCATGATAAAAATACTAAAATACCCAGTCAAGTTTAATGTTTTTTTAAGGGTATTTTGATTGTTTCACTCTTTAATTTAGATGAGAAAAGACTCCTTTATTTTGGGTGAATTTTATAATGACAAATGGGTAATGCAAAATGAATTTTATGCCCTTGATAAATAATTTTAAGTTTTTTAGGTTGAGTGGTAAAAGTGTCATTACAATATTTCACTTAATAGTGCCAATGAATCTAAAATTATAGCACTTTCCCAAGGTCAATCAACTATTTTTTAATGTCACTAATAATCTCGAATTATGTTGGAATTACCCAAAAGATATTTGTGGGAGTGTTACACTACAATTATCGTAGGGGACATCTTGATGAGCTATAATTATTTTAGGGATGATAGTGTAAGATTAAAAACTAAAACAATGATATTCTGATCTAAGTCTTTTTATTGCAAAGCCTAATCCTGTCTTTTATGATACGGATGTTAGACCTAAAATAATAATAAATTATAAATTCTCTCCACGCTTTTTTTTGCTTGGTTATGTCCAAAATGGGTATGAAGGTCACCTTACACCTACCAAAATATCACAAAAATGAAAAAAAAATAACATTTAGAATAAAGTATTTATGTGATTTGTGTGTGTGTATTAAAAATAGCAAAGTTTTAACTTCACAAGAACAACACCCTTTTAAGGATTTTACCATTCTCGGGTTAATTCTTTGGTAAAATACAAAACTCCATATTTCTTGAAAAATAATTCTCATGATGATCAATAGATACATATGCACACATGAAAATGAATAACATATTACAAGTTAAAAAATAATAAACCATTGTATTATGGTTCAAAATCAACCTTTAAGGCATTGTTGATATATATATATATTGGAATGGTTGGACAATGGTGGATTGTGTCTTCCACACATGAGCAAGTTAATTGTCATGGGGTTGTAGCGCGTATCACACATATGATAACATTGCTCTAGAAAACATATTAAAACCCAAGTTTTTTTAAGCGAGTTATTTTTTTCACTTGAAAATAATATTTTTTATATTTTAAAATTATTTTGATGTGCTAATATCAAAAATAAATTTTTAAAAATAAAAAGATATTATTTCGATACATTTTCAAATAAAAATCACTTTATCTTTTTTTTTTGGTTATTCTTTAATCTCTCTATCTCAAAGTTGTTTCAAAGAGGGATTTAAACTTTTATTATTTATTTTGACCCCAATCTCTCTACTTCACCACCACTTCACTTCCCAATGTTGCAGCAAATCCATCTCATTAGGTTGATTAAACTGCGTCAACATCCGGCATGGGAATTTCTCAGCAAGAATTTTGACATTTTATGGAAGAAAAAATAAATGGTAATTAAGGAAAATTGCTTAAAACTCCTTTGGAAAATGTCTGTCTCATAAGCATACTGAAAAACAAAATAGCAGGTATGATATTTGGTTCGGGCGTGGCCGACAAACACCTAGAAATTTCTGTAGTTGAAATGTTGATTGTATGAAAGCATTTGCCATGCTCCGTCCACCTCTCTCCCCCGGCAAAGACTTGATGGAGACTGGAACTAGCATTGATTGAACACCGTCCAGCATCCACAGGACGTTAATTAGGGCTTTTTTTTTGACAAAATCTGATGATGGCAAAATAGTAAATACTGTGGAAACATGCCTCTAAAATCAATTTCATAAATTTGGTGCAAGTCTTTGTCGCATGGATCATGTTAGCAAAATTTCATTTCTTGCATACTTGTGGTCGGTGGTTGATGAAGAAGGTGGATGGAGGAGATGGAGGTGGTAGGTGGTGATCATACCCCAGCAACCTTCCTTATCTTGCTGTAAACTTGTCATTCAAATCTAAATTCGAGAATCTGAACCGGAGGCAGCTTGCCAAGGCAATTCGCCAAATCGTATATTTTTTAGTATTTTTAGATTATTTTGATGTATTGATATTAAAAATATATTTTTTAAAATATTATTTTAATAAATTTTGAAATAAAAGATATTTTTAAACGTGGCAGCATTAATCATTCAATCTTTAAAATCCAAGTAATCCTTTTCAATTGAGATATGAATTGATTGAGACCAGAACCAGTGGTGATTGGACACCGTCAATATCTACCGGATTAATATTTGAACCAAGTCCAAATATGAAAAGAAAATCGCGTGCTTCAAATATAAATATTGCGGCAGCTAATAGATGAATTTCGATTCTCATATCAAAAACTACGTATTATTAAATCAAACTAAATTAAATTAAGATGGAAAAAATTAGGTACTGGATTTTTTTTTTAAAAATAAATATTTTAAGTCATCCGGTGGATTTAAGTTTTTTATTGGTGTATAAATATATTTTTTATGTATACTTCAATCGGAAAAAAATATTCTTAAAGAGCAGTGGGAGAAATAAATATTTTATTTTCTCCTTAAGAAGGTTAATATCATTTTTTATATGAAATTAATTATTTTTTAGAAACATTTGAACCATGGTATTGTAGAATGTTTTTTAAAAGTATTTTTTTTAAAAAATATATTAAAATAATATTTCTTTTTAATTTTAACATCAACACACTAAATAAAACATTAATTTAATTCCATATTTGAGACCAATCCATGGATGAATCAATGACACGGGTGTATTTTACCAGCTAAAAAACTATCCATATTTATGTGTAAGTTAGATTTTTTTTAATTTTACATGTAATAATACCTCACGAGTTCAAAATATATATCCTCACACCTCTCGTGTATCACACAAAACAACAATCAAGGCTTTTCACTCTAATATGCTCACAACGCCTTTTACCTCACAACTTGCGTTCTTGTGGTTCTTTAGGAACTAAAATCAACAAATCAAAGTCAGTAGCCTTTGCAGCGCACTCTAATTATGATTTTAAGACTCAAGAAGCAATAAAAATACTGAAAACAAACAAAACAAAACTACGATTACGATTTCGCGAGTAGCATTGCAAAATCGTACGAATTGTGGACGATACGAAGACACGAAATAAAATAGAAGCAAATACTAGCGAAAACAATTACTTGACTCCTAGATAACTGATAATAGAATAAAAATAGAGAATTGGACAAAACTAAACAGTAAGGATCATGTTCTGAGACTTGAGCAGAATCTAACCTCTTACGCAATTTCTACGTAACAGAATTGAAACCCAGACCAAACGACTTCGAAAGGACCTCAAAATCAATATTTAGTATTTTAGTACTAAACAAAAAACAACACTCAATTTCTAGGTCGTTCTCGTTCCTCTAGGTACACAAACCCTTGTGTGATCAATTTGCGGCAGAAATGAACCTCCAATTGAAACCTCTAGTATACAATATTGAAATAAGCCCCAATTTAATATATCATGCGATATCAACCCCAAGACACAGAATATAAAATTTCATTTGATTCTAAAGTGTTTTTATATGGGTTCACTAAGGTAGTGTTTCAGCGGCAGAAATGAATATCGAAATAACCCCTCAAGAAATCAATATCACAATAAGCCCAAATTTGACATATGATACTATCTTAACCTCAATAGACGGAATATGAAATTTCAACTGATTCCGATATGGTTTGCTTATGTTTCCCCAGAGTAGTGTTTTCTGCGGCAAGATTTCAATGATTCTTCAAATTTCAACTAATGCCTCTATCTCTCTTTCTTTTCTTTTCTTTTTTTGTGTTTTTTTTTAATATACTAAAATGAAGAGACAGAAAAACGATGAAATATAACCTTTTTTTTTATAAGATGACGCTGACACGAAGAACAAGGAGATGAACACAAACACTGGAAAACTTCAAGGAACACTAAAAAAGGAACGAAAAAAACAGAGTGATGACCTTGTTTCGGAGCCTAGCTCTGATACCACCTGATGCGAACCTCGTGATCACGTGGTCACGCAACCCACAACCAAGAATGAGATCTGATCCCGGAAAGCCGAAATAAGTCTGATAGGAGTGTGACACAATGGAAACCTGCCCCAGGGCACCAGCACAATGAGTAGAATGACGCCACGAAGCCAGTTAATCTTCGATAAGTCGGATTCAGTTCTTTCAAGAACTAAAGAATGCAAGAATCACTCTCACACATAAACTGAAAAGTTCAGAATTCAAAATTAATCAATGGCTGCCGAAATTAGGGTTACATGAGTTTAAATAGTTCTTAAAAAGTAACCCTAATGGACCTCTTATGTGGACTTAAGAGAGGTCCACTCAAAACTGACCTAAAAATCCTAAATTGAAAAGCCCATGACTTAATCCAAGCAAGCCTTGGATCCTTGCTGAAAACAAAGTCTTAATTAAACCCAAACAAGCCTTGGGCTGTAGCTAACTAATTTAAATGAAGCCCATAAGGTTTCTTTATTCTTTTTCATCCAGCCCATCAATTCCATGTTTCCAAGTTGTAGTAGGATTCTTTTAGCTTGTTTGCTGTCCTCACTTCATGGCCCAAATAAAGCAGGGCTGGACCCCTCCTACACATAGATACTTCAATGGTCCTTGCAATTATGACTTGGATGAAACCTTCAAAACCACGAATCAAGCCCCTAAACATGTAAAGGGTCCTTGCTGGTGTTTCTGGGCCGGTTCGCATCACAATTGCATTCTGTGCTACATGAGTCATGTCTAAAAACGTTATTTTTACATAGCACTGTAGCTCTTCTCATAAAACACCATGGATTGTTACAGTGCTTTCTCACTTATACATTTTTATACATAGTAGCTATTATGTTTAAAAAAATATGCACGTATTAGAAATTTTTCAATTGTATTTTGCACGAGTCATGTTTAAAAGAGTTATTTATACTGTTTTTTAAATTGTTCTTTATTAAAAATATATATATATTAACTAAAAATCTAAAGGAGATGAGAGTTTTGTACAATAAAATTCACTGTGCATTTAGACACAAATTATTGTGGATTATAATGGTGAAATTACTATTTTACCCCTCAATGAACAATGATTTTAGCCATAGATCCAGGGGTATTTTAGATTTTTAATGTTACTGGGTACAGTAAAATAATCATAATACCCTTTAATAAGAAAAAAACAACAGTTAAATCCAGGACTATTAAGGATATTACACATGTTTATTTATAATATACAAATACAAAATAATCTTTGTATACATGCATAAGAGATACTTTCACTTTCATTTTACAACACCAAAGCTAAACTTACTATATTTTTTAACGCAAGCTACATTTAATACAAATAAAAATAAAAGTTCAAAATCTAAACTAAAAGCAGATGTGTATAGATACAAACAAAAAAATTAAGAATTATCTCAGAAGGATCGAAAAAATCAAGGGATCAAAACTAAATAAAAGAATAAAAGAATAAAAACCGAAATACAAAACAAGAAATTATATATGTTAAAATTAGACAAAAAAAAAAATTATTCCCAACAACAGAGCGTAGGTTTATGGCTCGTGATAAACTATAAAATCTCATACCCCAATGTTGTGTTGGGTTTAAAAACTCTGACTCTTCAAAGAGTGCTACTTGACTAAGTTACAAATTAACAATACCTTGACTAATAAAAACAAAATGTTTGAACGGTAAGCATCTAGTAGTTGGTCTAGTGATAAAAGTTTATGATTAAGAGGTTTGTTCTCCTTATGACTGCTAATATAATGGTCACCGGAGAATTATATGGTCATTAACTTCAAGGTCAGTAGGATTAGTCGAGGTACACGTAAGCTAACCCAGATACCCACGTTAATCAAAACAAAATATTTGAACTGTTTCTTTTGCTAAAATACTGAAATGCGAGCCTCAAAATTAACATAATTCAAGTGTAGAGAGTAATTAATATTTTTTTATTAATGATTTTCTCCGGTTAGTTTAAAAAATAGATAAATAGAATTAGAAGAAATGAAATAAAATTTATAATCCATAAAAAAATATATATCTAAGATTTTTTTTACTTGTATTTATCTATTTATTGAAAATAAATTTGATAAAAAAAATCTAATAAAACATCATTAATTATTTTTATAATATTATAAAATTAATTAAATGAATAGTTTACAACTGTGAAATCAAATCAAAGCTAGGAGGTCTATTATTTAAAAACCGGAAGAGACGGAAATGTGTGGACGCCAGGTCCAAACCTAACTTTGTTGGGCCATGTTCATCAGCTATTTGTCAAGTTTCAAAGGCATTTTAATTGGGCTTTCTCAGCATCTTGGAGGCCCAGTTTAGCTTCAGAGATGTCTCAACTCTCAAGAAGAATGTATTTGGTAAACCGGTCGGGATAAAACGTCGTTGTCGTTTATACTTTTATGTTACGCTGTATTTAGTAGTGTTTTAAAAATATATTTTTTAAAAAATAAATGTTTTTAGTGATTTTCATATATTTTGACATGTTTTCTTTTAGTTAGATTCATTGATCTTAATTATATTTTATTGTAAATATGTTCTGTAATTGTAAATATAATATCTCATCAGCATTCGGAGTGTAGTGGTTTTAAAACACACTCTAAATCAAAGCTGAGATTGGATTAACCTCCATTTTGGATGTTACTTGTATTTTTGACTGAGTTTTGAAAAGGAGTTGAAGGGCTAAAAACATCTCAAGGCGGAGGAGGCTTACAATGATGGCCGGTGTATAGAATATATTCTTCATTTCTGGTCCTATGGGGCATGTTCTAAGCCAAAAAGCATCTCTTCGCCGGGAAGCAAACAATGTCAAACGGTAACAGTTTCCCGGCATGGAAGATTGACTTTTTAGTGCTTTTTTTTCAATAAATCAAGAAGAAGAAGAAGAAGAAGAAGAAGAAGAAGCTACTCTATATCTCGTAGTACTACGTACTCAAGTCTTCAGCAGCATAATAATTATCGAATCTACGTTGGAGGCTTAACCTAGCTAGTTGGTACGAGGATTCTACAGGAATGGAACTATTTTTAGTTTCTGTAAGCTGGTTCCTATATTGTTGGCTCTCAAACATATAAGCTCGACTTCAGTCTCTGTGCATGTGATCATGGCAGCCTCATGGACACCACGATGAACACCACCTCGATCAACCCTAATATTACCAGGGTTTGTAATTGCTTCCGACATCTTTCACTACCTTACTGGTTTTTTAATGTTTCTACTACCAATTCTTTGTTCTCGTCTCCTTTGAAAACACCATGTTTACGATCTCCATTATTGGTCTAATCCAGCTTCTTTCCGGGGCTCGGAGCGACTAGCCCTACACTTTTTCTGGTTTTTTTATTGGACTTTTATTTTTTTTATTTTAGAATAAAATATTTTTTTAATTAAGATTATTATAATGAAATTTAGAAAAATACCATACTTTGAAAATAAGATTTTATTTTTATTGTAATATTGGTTTATAAGAAAAAAATATACGGATGCAATATGGATATTTAAAGCAAATGCTCATGAATATTCAATAAGGATAAGTTATAAAATGATATTTTTTATTTCGGTTGGAGTTTTATTTTTATATGATGATAAGTTTCTATATATTTTAAAAGTTATTCTTATAATAAAAAAAAATCCAGAAAAAAAACATCAATAAGAAAGTAGGCTTTTGATTCAAGGATTTTTTTTTCATTTTTTCAAGTAATTTGAATTCTTACAAATATTATCTTTGATTTTGTTAGGTTTTCATAAAAAAAAAATCATGCTACTTATAAAAAAACACGTTTTATTAAAAAAAATATATATAATTTTTTTTTTCTTGGTTGCTTTCTCCACTTCTACTTATTTTCGCGTCTTATTGTTTTTCCACTTACAAGAGGTCAAACTGACATTATAGGCATCATGATGCGGAGAGCTATGCTTGGAGAATTAGAAAGCTAAATTTTGACTAAAAAATTATTTTTTTTTTCTTTCTAATTTAAATTTTTTAATTCATAAGAGTATTTATTCTAATTACTATATAATTAAATAAGAATAGGTTTTGAAAATCACCATGTAGCAACACACAACTATAAAACTGGTAATTAAATAAATACAAGACAAATAATATCAACATAGACTAATTATTCATATGCAAAGCACATTAAAAATCAAAACAATGATTATTATTGCAAAACCCAATATTTATTAACAAAGCATTGTAGGGCGTGGTTAAATCACTATATATATATATATACAACTAATGCAATTTAGAATCTCATATAAATTGCCCTATCTATGTTATAAACAGTGGAACTGCTTGAAACACCCTAGTATTTAATTCAAAATGACATGTGATCCTAGTTAAAAAAAAAAAAATCAGAAATGATCCCTCAACTTTACAGTTAAAAATTTGGCCAAATTAAAAAAAAAAAAAAAAAAAAAGAGCACAGGGGTGTGAGTATTTTGATGCTCTGAATTCACAGGCATGCTTTTTTAAATGTTTTTGAAATTGCAGATAAGACTTTGATGCTCTAAAATCAGTGTCATTTATCACTAAAAGATTCTTGCATGAATCCTTCACTCTTTGCATTAGATGATTAACTCATTGTTTGCTATTATTATTATAGCTTCTGTTTTTTAAAATATTTTTCATATCATTACTCTAATATTAAGAAAAAATTGAAAAAAAAAATTAATATATTTTCAATTAATAAACACATCACACCATCACACCACATTGTATCAAACTCTTGCACTTCACTCCAAATTAAAGGCAATCTAAATTTTTACTCCAATAACATCACAACATGTCCCGTGGTAATCTAAATAAAACAACTCAATACACATTTAATTTCTAAGTTTTTTTACTTCGGATGAATTACGATTCATTTACACAAATACGAGCAGTACATCCAATACTCAAGTTCTTCCATGCCCCCAAAAATAATAATGCTGACACAACGATAAGCATTCCAAAAAACAATGGAAGGGAAAGGGATAGCCTGTTCAGCTAATGGTCGCACAAGTATTGACAAATTGTGCTATTGAATTAATAATATTGCTGAATTCATAACTCAAAAGTACAGCCCTGAATGATATTTTCAGATAATAAGAATAATATTATCAGATTTGTAGTACATGATGCCAAGCAGAGCTGGTGTTCTCATGTCTTCAATGGAGCTTTCTTCTCTCTGTCAGATATTCGAGCAGGAGCTGTTGAATGTGATTTGAACCGACCCCTTCCTCCTCCATCATCCTTTTCCTGGATAAACAAAATGAACAGCTTTCAATTTTCCAAACATATAACTTCAGTTCATTTTGGTAGGAGGAGGTGTAAACAAAAAAAATTCAGATGAAAAGGCATTAAGCATTAATAGAACATCTGAAAGTCTAAAAATTATTTGCCTGCTTGCAAACTTTAAACATCTTTGATGTCTAAAATGGAATCATACAGCAAGGGGCATAAGGATTAGGGTGAAAGTTCCTAGAGACATTAAGGTTATTGACATAGTTCTATACCCTCATGCATTGAGAATCATGCAGTGATTTTTTCATGATCAAGATACTAACTGGAAGTTTGCCTCACCTTTTTCTTAACAATCTGAACTACATCCTCATCTTGGAGAACATGACTAAGGCCACAGTGCTGTGGGTAGTGCCTTGCACTTATACCCCACACAAGCACATATTTCACATCCTTAATTAAATTTCTGTGTATGTGATTGCAGAAGTCTTCAACCGAGCACCCACCTCTATCCTGTCATCCACGATTAGAACTAATTACGCAACATGGAGCTAGGGACTACAAAAATAAACATAGATTACACGTGAGATGCATAGATTAACTAGAGAAAAGGAACAATTTGTCACATACAGCTGAAAGAACTACAGGATCACTAAAATCAGGTTGCTGGCCTTGTGGTTTTGTGTAGACTCTCACAAGCCCCATTGCTTCCCACACTTTTGCAAGTAGTCTGTCAAAATTGAGCTGTTGAGGAAACAAGAAAAAGAACACATGAAAATGATGTTTATCAAGCCACTCACAGATTGGAAACTTGCACATAACATTTTGTTCAAATCATCTCAGATTTAGAATTGATTTTGGGTAAGAATGGATGGTATGAAATAGTGCTTTGCACAATGGAGTGTGAGGAAAACAGGCATCAAGAGCATGAAGCAAGATGCACTTGACAGCACATGAAAATTGAGCTGCTGGGGAAACAAGAAATAGAACACATGAATATGATGTTTATCAAGCCACTCACAGATTGGAAACTTGCACATAACATTTTGTTCCAATCATCTCTGCTTTAGAGATGATTTTGGGTACGAATGGGTGCTATGAAATTGTGCTTTGCACAGAGGAGCGCAAGGAAAACAGGCATCAAGTGCATGAAGCAAGATGCACTTGACAACAAAACTCAAGACATGCAGCATCTTGTCGCAAGTTCGAATTAAGATGATTGGGTCACATTCTTCTGTTTGCCACAAGTTGCGTACAAAAACCAAGATTTAAGCTTCCTTTACACCCAAAAGGAAAGAGAAAGGAAGAACCCTATTTCTCAAAAAATTAAATAATAGAGAACCTGCCTTTAAATTGCAGCTAATGACAACAGAGTTTGGCTGGCGAGCTAACTTGTCCACGTCATCAATACCTATAACATCTATCTTGTTATAGACATATATGCACTTCATGTATTTACGATTACCCTCAATCACATCTATAAGATCATCCACTGTTGCATCCTCGCGAAATAACACCTACAGCCAAATTCACCAGTAATAAGCATCATGGTTTTTGGTGGTTAGTGAAAGAGCAGATATAGTGTAATTGCAATCATAAAAAACTGCACAACTGCAAAACTGAGATGAGAGACTACTGGAAAAAATCAAAATCGAAGATTAAGCAAAGAGGCAGAACAAAAAAAAAGTAAGCTCAAGAGGAAATCGTCTTTGAAGTCTTCTTTATCATCCATAGCATTTAAGAAACATTCATTTTGTTTTGTAGGCAATTGAAGTAATTCATTTCTTTATTATCAAAAAGAGAGGAGAAAAGAGAGTTTGTCACACCAAAAGAAAACACTAATTTGAGAATACCATAAGCAGGAAAAAGAAAAGTTATGGGCAACTAAGCATAATAGCAACTCCCAGTGGCCTATTTAGATCTCTTTAGTTCCACTATTCTTATCAGTAAGAGTTATTGCATACAAAACAATTGCATAGCCTGATTGACTTTCAAACCGAAACAAGTATCGAATAACTTTGCTAACTGTTGGGAGAGAAAAAACATAAATGTCATCTGCAGAATGTAGAAAATACCTCTGCATTATGAATTTTATATTCATGTAGAATCTGATAACAAAGCTTCTCATCTATATGAGTTAGAGTCAAAGTGCTGTTGAAAGAGATGCCCCCTGTTTTTTTCTTCTTGAAATAAATCTGATAGAGAAAGAGAGATACAAAGCCAAAATTAAGCAAATCAAGATCCATAAATCCTAAGAGCTGCTAAGAGAAGAGAAGAGAAAATAAGCACATGTTTGGTCTCTGCCACACAAGATCACACTTAACTTGAAATAAAGTTTAACATCTTGCAAAGTATGACCAAGAGGTTTACTAATTACTCAACACTAAAAGAACTTTGATAAGAAGAGAGTTGCAGGGAAATGAAAGTTTATCCAATAAAAAATAACGGGGCCTTAATTCAGGTCAATGTCCCCAACATGCCATAAAAGTAATATGGACTAGAGGCACAACCCAACAATAAGTCATTTCTTAAGTACACATCTGCACTATGAGTTTCAAGTTATTTTAGACTTCAACAACCCAAAATAACCATTTTGGTAGTTATCAACAATTTAAATTACATTCTCAAAAAATTATATTAAATTACAACTCTAAATAAACTCACTTGAGGTGGTCTCTTGTTCAAGCGCAAACCTACAGCTTCTAGTTCCCTGGTTAATATTTGTCGATGACCCTCACTCTGCACCATTTAGCATAATAATTAATTTGATGCTAGAAGATCAGGGAAAGCATTAGCCAAAAGCAGTTACAACAACTAATAATATAAATGTCATGTAGCTGAAAAGCATGCCCACCAAGAAAAAACAAAAGAAAAGGAGGATGTCAATGTGGCAATATTTCCAATAAGTTTCCAACAAAGAATCTGAGACCAAACTTTTTTTTAAAGAAACAAGAAGAGGGGGGATATTACAAGCAATTAGACTAAAGCAACTACTAGAGGCAGAAGAACAATAAATGTCAACAATCGAAGCAAACAATGAAATATCCCAACAACAGTTGGTCACACTTGAGAAAGAACACAGAAAACACTATATGCGAAACATTATGCCAAAATGATACTATTAAATTTTCCCATCATTGAATGTATCTAAAGATGCACAAAAGAAAGTGGGTTTGAATATGAAAAGCCCAAAAGTGTTTTAACAGTTAAAAGAAGTGAACAATATGGTCTGTCATGTAATCTAACGAGTAAACATCATTTTATCACAAGAATATTCACATCCACTCATCACAAGGATTAACAGCCAAAACACTGTACAGGCAGACACTTACTTTTGAGGCATCAAGAACCATCAACACTATGTCTGAAGACTTGGAAACAGCAATAACCTGAGAAAAAAGGAAGATTTTAACAAAGTTGTTCTTATTCCAACCGAGTCAAGACAAGAAAAGATATAGAGAACCATTCAACCCACTAACCAACAACAGCCCTCCATGAAGATATTCCATCAATCCAATTAACTTACATGGCATCTCACTCTCATCAATAGTAAAAAAAACAGGTGATCAAATCCTATGAAAAGAGACAAGCAAGTCTTCTTTTACCTGTCTTCCACGTCCCTTGCCTTCAGAAGCACCTTCAATAATTCCAGGGAGGTCAAGCAGCTGAATTTTGGTATCGTTATAATGGATAATCCCAGGAATACAGGTAAGTGTTGTGAACTCATATGATGCAGCTTCTGAATGTGTGCCCGTTAACATTGTCAAAAGTGTTGACTTCCCCACACTGCAACCACATAGAAAAAATTATCTCTGGCATTGTAAACAAGCCTACATTATTCTTATGTGACTACCCATACATTGATTAACCGGTCACATTATCCAATCAAAGTTAGTTTCAGTCATGCAAATGTGCAAACCCCAATAGATGTTATTTCACACATGGTAGTTTTAGAGTTTGCTTATGAGCATGCATATGGAGATAAGTGGGGGAAGCAGATTTAAAGATACAAAGAACCATTTCCTTTTTCTAAATAAGGCACTTCAAATTCAGGCTATTAAATTGGAAGTCTTGGTATAGAAGAAAACATATGGACAAACCAACTAAACCACTAAATGCATATTGAGGCAGATGATTGGTCTACTTTATTGCATTTTGCAGGCAAAGGTTCTATTATAAACTTAGTAAAGCCTGTGTATGTGTGCATATCGGTTGTGTGTGCACAAGCATAATTTTTCGATATGTCATCTTCACATGTTTGAAAATAATCAAGACAGCAGACCTTGGAAATCCAATTAGCGCAACACGTCCATGGCCAAATTTTGTAACTTCAAAACCATCTCCAGCTCCACTAGAACCCTGATTCAGAAGCCATTAGAATGAAACCTCGAGCAGAAGTAAAATAGTGGCCAACAAAGATTAGATGAAACGGACACAGAAAATCCAAAAACCAAAAGCAACCCACAGTCGAAAATGTGCTAGAGATACCAAGAAAAACGTTAACTTCAAAATAACTGGCTCAACTTTTCACTCTTTTGGGCCAATCCAAACGATACCATACAAGTTCCAAGGACAGAGAAATATTTATGAAGATTTAATCCAATGAAATAGCAAGCAATTGGTACGTAAGAAAAATATTTAAGTGAAGCTGTGATCAACAAATACACAAGACTAAAGGGTAAGGAAAATCGCATTACTTTAGGAGGCTCCAATAGTTGTGTCCTTAGCTTTGCTATCTTTGCCTTGAGCTGACCAAGATGATACTCTGTAATATGACGGTCATCATTCAAACCAAAAAGAAAATTAACCAATAAATTTAAATAAATAAATAAATAATGATAATAGAAACAAAACCTGTGGCTTTATTTTTCTGGGTACGAGCCATCTCGGCTTCGATTTCTTTGATCTTCTCTATGATCCCCATTTTTGCTTCTTTGTTCTAGTTGCCGCTAATATTTATAGATTGGAAACTACCAAAAAGGTTCAAACTGTTAACTATCATAATAATCAATGCAGAAAATAGATTAGTAGGGATATTTTATATAAATATATAACAGCGTGAGCTGCAGAGAGAGAGAGAGATGACTCGATGACTCACCGGAACTGAGTGGCGGAGGCGGTTGTGAGTGGCAGGATGAAAGTAGTAAAGGTATTTTCTATTTTGAGCAGGTGGCTAAGAGAGAAGAAGAAACAAATAGGGCTTTTTAGAATTAGAATCAGAAAGAGATATTTTTGTTGTTTGGGGGCCCATTTTAAAAGATCCAGCACTATTCACTAACACTCCATTCCCTTCTTTTTTTCCTCAAGGATTTGTTCGGGCCCTCTTTAAGCCGAAGAGTATTATATTTGGGCTTTTTTTCTAGTTTTTATTGAGAAAGAAAAATAGCAGTATATGGTTGGATTTTAAATATCATTCATTTAGATTTTGACAGTATTTTTATAAAAAAAATTAAATATATATTAATTTTTATTTCAAAAGTCACGAGAAATTCTACTTTATTTTAAAAAATAAAATATAATCTTAAATGTCTTAAAATCTACTAACCTCAATTTTATTTATTTATTTTAGTATATAGTAATTAAATATTATTTAATTGCACAATTAATAACCTTAAATGTTATTAAAATAATAAACCTCAATTATTTCATTTAAAATATACTATGTCTTAGCTTGTACTGATTTTAATTAAATTATTTAGTAGTTTTATGTATTTAAAATATATGTGATGTTTTTATTATTGCTTCTTTTTAATTGTGTTTTTTAATGATATTTGTGTGTTTTCCAAATAAAAAATTATTTCCTAAGCCATCCATTTATTTTTTAAAACAGTATTAAATTCTTAAATAATATATTTAATTTAAGTTATGTTATTGATGAAAAATGTAATATAAATAATTTACTAACACCACAACACATCATTCATTATTAAACAGTTTGATGTATTTAATTTCATATTATAGCATATTTTAACACAATTTGATGTATTTAATTTCATAGCACAATGCCTTATAATATAGTTTAGCACAATCGATATATTATAACATAATATGTATATCAAGGTCAAAGAGACTATAAAGTCATTTCAATTACATTACATTAACTCTTAAGTAAGTTATCCCATTATGAAATTTGTGTCTTTATAAGAAATTATATTCATACAGTTAAATTAAAAATAAAACTAAAAGGTGTCAATGTTTTTATTATGTCATATGAGGTTTTACTATCGATTCGCATAGTGAAAACTCTTTTTTTCCTGAGATTTTTATTTTGGTCCCTCAATTTTTTTAGTTGGTCCTATAGCATTGCTTCGATATGAGATTGGTAATTGGAGTGAGAGGTTTATTATTCATAATGGATCAAAGGATTAATAGAGAGGAGAAAGCACTTTGTATGTTCTTTTTACTTCTTAAAAAAGAAAAAAAATAAGAAAGAGTATATGAGAGAGATTTTAACCATGAGTAAGAGAGAGAAAGTTTAATTGAGATCAAGTCTTGAGGGAAAAAAAAAGGAAATGGGTAACAAGAAAGGAAAATCTAGAAAGAAAAAGAAAGATGAGTAGAAGCACTAACCAAATGGTTCAATCAGTTTAAAATTTTAAGCAAGTGCTCTAAACAATATAATTATGACAAATTATGTGATTCTTGAACAAAAAGATAAAAACCCTAAAATTTGTGATTAGAATGTATATAGAATTTGAGGAAAATTGTTAATTATTGAGAATCATGGCATCACATGATGATTATAGATTATTTGTGAAATAAATTTCCATGAATTGAAAAGAAAACCTCAAGGAACCTTAACCCATAATTTTATAGGGGGAGATGTACTTATGTTAAATAATGTGTCTTTAGGCTTATCATTATCATATAAAACAATAGAATGGAGTTTTGTATGCTAAAAATTTGAAGAAAGACATTGAATCTTGAATTCTATGGTTCATACAAGAATTGAAAAAAATCATTGATTTTTTTAAAAATTAAATTTATAAATAAGTTTAGAATGTATAATGAAGTGAAAGAAACAAGAAAATCCTAGGAAAGTAGGCATCCCTAGGTTTGGCCAAGGAAAGCAGTAGTAAGGAGAGGTTCTTGATTAATTCTTGTGTATAATTAGGAAAGTAAACTATCAAGAAAGTAGGGAAATTAAAATAATATGCATGAAATCTTGATAAAAGATTGAATTTCTTGAATTGTAAGGTTTCAAATATATTGGAGAAAATAATAATCCCTTATAAAATATTATGAACATGGAATAGAATTAAGTGTGAGTTATGTAAGATTTGATGCTGAAAAAAAACACATGATTTTTAGGGGGGGGGGGGGGGGAGTTCGGCCAAATAATGGGATTCTTAAATGATCTATAATGATGAAATTCTTGTATTGTGTTAATGAAAGAACTTTTATAATTTTATAGAATAAATAGATGTATTGAAAATAATTTAGGCTTTGGTTTGAATTACAATATTTTAAAAGGTGTAAAGGTTGTTATTGATGAGCTTTAATGTATAAATTTATGATGTGTCAAAAACCCCAAAAGAGTGGAGTAGAGGCTGCCAAAAAACCCCAAGATTAAAAAAATATAGCATTAGAGAGAAGTAATTTTTGAAAGACTTTAGGGTTGCTACAACAACTTTAAAAAGTCTATGTTTAGAGGTATAAATACCCCTCAAAAATTATAATAAAAAAGGGTAGAATGAAAGCTTTGAGTGCAAAATTATTTAGGGATTAATAATGTCTTCAATAGACTAAAACAAGGTTGTTGTGACAACCTTCCTTATAGATGTTAAGAGTCAGATTTGGGAAGGCCTAAAAATATAAATAATGAGATGTTAGAGTCCTATATAAATTAATTAAGGTGAGGTAAATTTGTGTTATGATATTAGTTTGGAAAAGTCTACATGATTTAGGTTGATAGGTGGTTATGTGAACATGAAATGATAATGTAATCTATATATGAAAATTGTGCATGCAATTGTATAATGATGCTTGTGAGTTGATAAGAACCATTGGAAAAGGAATGAATTGGGTTGTAAACAATAATGGGATACAATTCTTGAAATTAAGGAATGATGTCTAATAATGACCTTGTGTGGAATAGAAGAGGCATTGACTGTAGAACCATAAACTAGTAGAATAAAACCACTGAGAGGAGTATGTATGTATATATCTTGAAATCTCTTATTATTACTATTATCATAAAAAAAAAATGAGAATGAGCATTAAAGCATTCATAGAATTGGAATAAAATTGAACATGATAATTTGGTGTCATGGGTTAATATGGTGAAATTGTATGTGGTTATTATCATTATTATCAAATTGGATAAGGCTGACTCAAGTACTTGGGCGCATGAATGGGCATAATATCCAACCACAAGAGTGGGGGCAAAGTGGTTAATGGTCATCCACATAAGTAGGGGGTGCATATAGTAATCGGTCACAAGAGTGGGGGCAAAGAGGTTAATGGACAACCATATGAGTGGGGGGAAATGAACATAGTAGTCAGTCACAGGAGTAAGGAAAAATATAAATCATATTTGATCATAAGTTTGGTTGCAAAGATTTTAACCTTTACTTTAGTGAGATTTGAGGATGCTAGAAAAATGTTAATGAATTGAATATTATAATTTTGAAGTTTTCATGACTTGGTGTTGTGCTAATGAATATTATGTTTATCATAAAGATTAATAATTATATTGATGGTGAATATATGTATTTCATTTCTTGTAATTGATTATTTTTGCATATATTGTGTTTATGTCAAAACCTTATCATAACTATCATGACTAAAGAGCTATCTGTTTTGATTTTAGTATTTAGATTTTTGGATTTCTTAATGTTTTCTCAAGACATTATAATAAGATGTTAGAACCATTAAACTATGTATTATTTTAGATTTGAACCTATATTTTTAATTAATTATAATGTTTTTAAGAATACAAATTTGTACTCATACTCATTTATATTATTTCTTTCTTATTTATTCATTCAAATTCTAGTATTAATAATTAAGAAATTTTATTTACTTTATATGCTTGTGAATGTTATATGTTGGTCATTTGTGTAAATATATGTTAATTTAAATTCAATGGATTTTGATATATATATATATATATATATATATATAGTCATTTGGTACTTGACATACAAGTGTTATAATGAGTTGACCACATATAAAAGCGGTGTGTTACATGTCCTATCATTTTGTTTTTGTTTTAAATTTGATCTTTTGTTTTTTGGTTTCTACTTTTTTGCTTTAATTTTTTTGAAAGTGTTTTTTTTTCAATTTTATTCTTTGATATTGGGTTGGTTAGGAATTGAGCTTCATGATTTTTTTAATGGGATGATTATATTTTCATAACTTGGGTTAGAAGTTATAAGTGTTAGCTCAAGTTGAAATTTATGTTTTTTTCTAGATTTTCTTACATCATTTCTTTTTTAATTTTATTCTTCAACATTAGGATTTGAGCTTTCTTATTTTATTCACTTTGTTTTCTCAAGGGTTATTCTTGTCTCATAACCTAGGTTGCGGGTTTTGTCAGTTAACTCGGGTGGCTCGAGCCTTTTTTGTTTGTTTTATAGTTTAACAATGAGTTAGTTTGAGGATTGAGATTCCTAATTTTTCTTGTTTTGCCTCCTATTATGTTACCATGTCTGCATGATTCGATGCACGAGTTTGGTCTCCTTGTAACGGCTTTCTAGTTTTTTTTGTATCCTTTTTGTTATTTTTTTTCATCCTTATACATTTGGATTATTAGGAATTAAGCATTGTGTTTTTTTTATTGAGTTATTTTAGTCTCGCAATCTAGATCACATGTTTGGTATACTAACACAAGTTGACTTAGATTGTTTTATTATCACTTTTGTCATTTACTATAATTTTAATTTTATGTATTGCGTTACACTCAACCATGTTTATGCTAAGTCCTATATGTTTTTTTTTGTTTTTTTATTTGTTTCTTAGACCGCAACTTAGTGAAACTTATCTAGAATTCTCTCTATTTAGTTAAAAAGGTTGGAAGGGAAAAAGGTAAGGTAGGTTGGAACCCCAATATTTTATTGGTAAATATATTTTAAAAGAAAGGGTTAGGAATGATAGGGTTTGGGAGAAAATAAGAGGGTTTTTTATAAGTGTTGCGATGTCATGGTCGCACAAATTAATTACCCTAGCTTAAAACAAATCAAACAAGATAGTATAGAGCAAGCAAGGGGTCGATCCCTTCAAACAAGATAGGTATTTGAGTCCTGAATCCACGAAAATTGTGTTTGCATCCATCGAACTTCTGTAGCTCAAGATATTGAAGTTGGAATGGACAAAGGTCGATATTGGCAGATTGCAACATTTGACTTTGAAGGCTGCGATTTCCATGATCTTCCTTATTTTATTTCTTTTTACTTAGCTTTTCATAAATTTATGGATGTTAGCTTTTGAATTTCACTGGAATCACTTAATTTCAATCTCTAGACCTTCCACTCTGCACAAAACACCGGCTGAAGATCAAATATGTCAATCAACTCCAATTACCTTCTTTTTGCATCTTTCATCCAAAAATATCTTCAAAACATAAAACAAAGAATATCAAGGCATTTTATACACAAAATATATGCAAAACACTAGGTAAATATGGATGAAACTATCAAATAATATGGTCGCATCAATAAGTCACTAAACTTTTATAACTATAAAAAAACTTGTTAGAAGAGGATGTTTTAATTTTTATAAATGTGATTTTGCTTTTATTATCCTTTATTTTTATATAATTTGCAGGTATGAGAAAACAAGAATGATATTTTTTCTTCAATTTAGGCTTCCGAAACCATGCTTAGTCTTAAATGCGGTTTTTCACTCATCACCTTTTTCATCTTAATCTGATGGTATCAACTTTCCAAGTCAATTTTAGAGAAAATGCAAGATCTATGTAACTCATCTAACATGTCATCAAGCCTAGGAATGGGGTGTCTATACTTTACCGTTATGTTGTTGATGGCTCGGCAATCAACACATATCCTCCATGTTCCATCCTTCTTAGGCACAAGTAGCACAGGCACGGCACATGGGCTCATACTCTCACAAATGTAGCTTTTTTTCATCAGCTCATCAACTTGCCTTTGAAGCTCTTTTGTATCCTCGGGATTGCTTCTATAGGTTAGTCGGTTAGGAATTGAAGCTCCGGGTACGAAATCAATATGATGTTATATCCCCCTCAATGGTGGTAATCCACTAGGAGTATCGTTAGGGAACACATCATCAAACTCTTGCAACAAAAAAATAGTAGTGCTAGGAACAATATGATCAAGATCTTTAGTATTAAAATAAGCCTCCTTGTACACAAGTAAAATCATTGGCTTGTTTGTGAAATATGCAAATCTGACCTCACCCTCTCTAGCATAAAAAATAGGTAGTTTCTTTAGTTTTTCCACATAATTTTCATCACTCTTCCTGACTTTCTTCTCTCCTCTTGTCTTACCTCAACTCTCTACCAGATTTAGGTGTTTTTGAGCTGTGGTTGAATGGACCGATTTATTTAGAGTGTTAGCCGAATATTTGTTTGTGTTTGGATGGGTGGTCGAATACGCTGTAGTGGTTTGGGTTCTGGCTGAATCTGATGGTTTTCTCTTCCCTTGTTCCTCACCTTGATTTTCTCTCCCCATCGCCTCATGCTCACTTTTTAACTTTATTTGATCATCATACACCTGTTTGGGTGTAAGAGGTACAAGAGTGATGGTTTTACCATCTCTTACAATGGTATACCTATTTTTAACCCCATCATGAATTGCCTTCCTATCATATTATCATGGTCTCCCCAACAAGATGTGACTTGCTTGCATTGATACCACGTCGCACAAAACTTCATTAACATATTTTCCAATTGAGAACGGAACCACAACCTGTTTAGTCACTTTCACTTCACCACTATCATTCAGCCATTGTAATTTATATGGTTTCGCATGCTTAACAATACTCAAATTCAGTTTACTAACAAGGGTAGTATTGCAAACATTAACACAACTTCCACTATCAATAATTAAACCATACACCTTGCTTTGTACGTAATAGTGCATATGGAAGATATTCTCTCTTTGTTGATTAGATTCATCTTCCTTGATCTGAACCAGAAGTGTGCACCTTATAACCAAGGACTCTGTAACCGGTAATGTTAACTCATCCCCATCACTATCTTCCAATGACGGCATGCCTTCGCAATCAGATCTTTCACTTTCTGATTCCATATCACCATTATCTCTAATCATTATGATTCTCTTGTTTGGACACTTCGAAGTAGAATGTTCGTGCCCTTGACACCGGAAACATTTAACATCACGAGTACGTTTAGGCTGAGTTTCAGATTTACCTTTGGCACTAGTAGGCACATCAACTTTAGCTTTTGGTGGTTCAGTTTTAGAAGGAATAAAGGATCTCGACCGGACAGTACCCTGTCTCTTTAGATTTGTCTTCCAAGATGATGAAGAACCCGAATTAAATGCTGACCGAACATGTCCCTTTCTAAGTTGTCTCTCCACCTTCGTAGTCATGTGAACCATGTCCTCTAGCTCTACATAGTGCTGTAGCTCTACCACATTGGCAATGTCCCGATTCAACCCATTAAGAAATCTAGCCATGATGACTTTTCTATCCTCAACAACATTGGCTTGAATAATTGTTATCTCGATCCCTTTGTGATATTCATCTGCTGTCTTATAGCCTTGATTCAGACCTTGGAGCTTCAGGTATAGGTCTCTATAATAGTGGTTTGGCATAAATCGTCTTCTCATTAAGACTTTCATCCCCCCCCCCCCAAAGTCTGAACGTGTCGCTCTTCATTCCTCCTCCTACTGATTACAATTTGATCCCACCAAATCAATGCATACTCCATAAACTCAATCATCACCAATTTCAATTTTTTCTGTTAAGAATAACTATGAAAATCGAAAATCCAATCTACCTTTTTCTCCCACTCCAAGTAAGCCTCAGGATCATTTTTACCTTGAAAGTTAGGAATTTTCAATTAATGGTCTCCCCATCTATATCTTCATAATTCCCCATGCCATGGAAATTCACATTCCTCCTAGCTCTATTCGGTCTAGACCTAATTCCTTGGCCAACAGATGCAAAATCAAAGTCATCTTCACCCACATCTGCGTTTTCATCAACATACTCTTCAAAATCAGATTTGTTATTCCGTACGGCCATACGAGCTGCATTTCCTTGGCAATCAGTCCTACTATTCTGTTTCCTTATCGAATTCACCTCATCTTTCAGATCCTTATATGTCCTAGACAACAAGTCGAGTTGCTGACATAAGGCTCGCAATTGGAAAGCAACGTTAGCGTTTTGTGTCATTGATTCATTGTTTTTCAAACATCCTTTAAATCTGCAAAATTTGGTTAGTAGCACAAAATATATCCTCACACCTCTCGTGTATCACACAAAAAAATCAAGGCTTTTCACTCTAATATGCTCACTGCGCCTTTTACCTCACAACTTGCTTTCTTTTGGTTCTTTAGGAACTAAAATCAACAAATCAAAGTCAGTAGCCTTCACAACGCACTCTAATTATGATTTTTAGACTCAAGAAGCAATAAAAATACTAAAAACAAAGCAAAACAAAACTACAATTACGATTACACGAGTAGCAATGCAAATTTGTATGAATTTTGGATGATACGAAGACACGAAATAAAACAGAAGCAAAAATAATTACTTGACTCCTAGATAACCCAAAATAGAATAAAAATGAAGAATTGGACAAAACTAAACAGTAAAGATCACGTTTTAGACTTGACAAGAATTCAACCTCTTATGCAATTTTAACGACACAAAATTTAAACCCAGAGGAAATGATGTCGAAATGACCTCAAATTAAATATTTAGTATTATAGTACTAAACAAACAACAAAACTCAATTTATAGGTCGGTCTCTTACTTCTAGGTAACCCAACCCCTTGTATGATTAGTTTACGGCAGAATTGAACCTCCAATTGAAACCTCTAGTATACGATATCAAAATAAGCCCAAATTTAATATATGGTGCGATATCAATTCCAATATACAAAAATTTAAGTTTAAATTGATTCTATGGTGTGTTGCTTAGGGTTCACTAAGGTAGTGTTTCTACGGCAAAAATGAACCTCGAAATAAAACCTCAAGTAAACAATATCAGAATAAGCCCAAATTTGACATATGATTCTATATCAACCCCAATAGATGGAATATAAATTTTCAATGGATTCTGATGTGGTTTTCCTATGTTTCCCCAAAGTTGTGTTTTCTGCGGCAAAAAATCAATGATTCTTCAAATTTCAACTAATGCCTCTATCTCTTTTTTTTCTCTTTTTTTAATATACTCAATCTCTTTTCTTTCTTTTTTTCTTCTTCTTAATATACTGAAATGACAAGACAGAAAAAGATGAAATATAACCTCTCTTTTTTATTAGATGACGCAAACACGAAGAACAAGGAGATGGACACACGCACTGAAAAACTTTAAGGAACACTAAAAAATGAAAATAACAGAATGATGTGACCTTGTTTTGGATCCTAGCTCTGATACCACCTGATGCGAACCTCGTGATCACATGGTCACGCAACCCACAACCAAGCATGAGATCTGATCCTAGAAAGCCAAAATAGATCTTATAGGAGTGTGACATAATAGAAACCTGTCCCAAGGCACCAACACTATTGGAATGAGTAGAATGATGCCACAAAGCTAAATAATCTTCGATAAGTCGGATTCAGTTCGTTCAAGAACTGAACGAACTAAAGAATGCAAGAATCACTCTCACACATAATTGAAAAGTTCAGAGTTAATATTCATCATTGGCTACCAAAATTTAGGTTACATGAGCTTAAATAGTTCTTAAAATAGTAATCCTAATAGACCTATTATGTGGACTTAAAAGAGATCCATTCAAAACTGACCCAGAACCCTAAGTTGGAAAGCCCATGACTTAATCAAAACAAGCCTTGGATCCTAGCTGAAAACAAAGTCTTAATTAAGCCCAAACAAGCCTTGGGGTGTAGCTAACAAAATTAAATAAAGTCCATAGACTTATTTATAGCCTTCCATTCAGCCCATTAATCCCATGTTTCCAAGTTGTAGTAGAATTCTTTTGGATCTTTTGTTGTCCTCACTTCATGGCCCAAATAAGGTTGTATTGGACCCCTCCTACACATGGATAAGATGTATTAAGGTCTCATCTTGATACTCTAATGGTTCTTGCAATTCTGATTTGGTTGAAACCTTCAAAACCAATGCACTCACTGTCTCTTTCAATGCCTTTGTCTTAGACCGTGTCATTGGACCATTTGGAACATGTAATGGGTCCTTGCTAGTGTTTCTAGGCTAGTCCGCATCAAATTTCATCCTAAAAGTTTCATCTCTGAAAATTTTGATCTTATTAATTTAACCCAAATTAGGCTTCCAAACTTAATCTCACAAATTAAGCTCTTTATTAATTTGACCCATTTAAAGTATAATTAAATCCTTGCGCTTGATTAAATCCTTCAATTGGCACCTAAATTAATTTCTAAATATAATTACAATTTAAATTGACGGACGATTAAATCAAATTGG
The DNA here is from genome assembly GCA_964035475.1 of Salix caprea. Taxonomy (NCBI): domain Eukaryota; kingdom Viridiplantae; phylum Streptophyta; class Magnoliopsida; order Malpighiales; family Salicaceae; genus Salix; species Salix caprea. The sequence continues at coordinate 3,731,290 of OZ037759.1, read as the reverse complement.
CTCATAAAAATATAATTATTAAATATATTTGTAGTGAATTGTCAAGAAGCATTGGTTGTACTATCCTTTATATTAGCAAAGGCTTTTTCTATATAGCTCTCCATGATTTCTTTTAAAGTTTAATAAAAAATAATTATAAACAAATAAATAAAATTATGTTTGAGGTATTATATCATTAGATTCAAGTATTCAACAATTTAATAGTTATTTTAGGAAGAGATTCTTGCCTTTTTTGCATGTTCTTTTTTTCAAAGGAGCTGAAATAATGATTTTTCTTACTAGAAATAATTTTATTTTTATATGATGCGACCATATTATCTGATAGTTTCATCCATATTTACCTAGTGTTTTGCATATATTTTGTGTATAAAATGCCTTGATATTCTTTGTTTTATGTTTTGAAGGCATTTTTGGATGAAAGATGCAAAAATGAGGTAATTGGAGCTGATTGACAAATTTGACCTTCAGTCGGTGTTTTGTGCAGAGTGGAAGATCTAGAGATCGAAATGAAGTGATTCCAGTGACATTCAAAAGATAACATCCATAAATTTATGGAAAGCTAAGGAAAAATAAATAAAATAAGGAAGATCATGGAAATCACAGCCTTCAAAGTCATATCTTGCAATGTGCGGATATCGACCTTTGTCCATTCCAACTTCAATATCTCGAGCTACAGAAGTCCGATGGATGCAAACGCAATTTTCATGGATTCATTACTCAAATTTCAGCTCAAAACGATGTGATATGAAGGAGATATGAATTTTACAAGGGACAACTAAATTCTGTCAACTTAAAGAAGGACTATTTTGTAAAATAGATACTAAGGTTTCTAAGCATATATAAAAGAAGAGAGGAGCAAGGAAGTTGCAGGCACCACCAAAGAAAACACAAATCTTGCTCCTCCAAACCCTAAATCATGTTTTCTTCCATCTTCTTATTTAGCTGTTCAATAAACATGCAAGGCTAGACTCTTTTGCTTGGTTGCAATGACACGGAAACCTTCAGATTTCAAGAACCATGAGATCTATTTTTACCTCAATTTTTCAGTTTATATGATGAATATGTTTGTTATCCTATTCTTATTTTCCTATGATTGTTTATTTAATTGCTAAGAGCGGGCTCAAAGTTATTATTGTAGACAATCGATTGCTAAGTTTGATATCAAAACCGGAGTTGTGGTATATGAACTTATGAAGCAACTAAGTTAATAATTGTAGCGGATCTATGTTATTAATCTTAGGGAGAACATTCAATCGAACTAAACATATATTGCGGACAATTATGTTTCTTAATTGATCAATTTATCTAGATTTTAATGCTGCCATTGAATCAAATTACTAGTGCAGACACTGTGGTTGTTTGATGGTTATGGTAAGTTATACAGCGGATCCTTTAACGAGCCAATTTTAAGAAGAGATAAATATTCAGAATATAAATTGATGTGTCATTTCCATGATCAATTTTGATTTCTATAGGTGGATGTTGATTTGCGACCAAGGTTTGCTTTATTGATAAATTTCAGTTTTATATAATTTTCGCTTAGTTTGCTTTAGCCTAGCCCAGACAACTTCCAACCCCCCCCCCCCCCCCCCCAATTGCATAACATATAGCACAAAAATCTAAACTAAATCGTCCTCGTGGGATCCACCCCTTGATTGATCTATACTATCTTGTTTGATTTGTTTTAAGCTAGGGTAATTAATTTGTGCGACCACGACATCGCAACAAATTTTGGCGCTGTTACCGGGGACGTGATTTTAATTGATTCTTGTGTTCTTGTGTTGTGCTGTGAGTTATTCTACTTGCTGTTATTTTTATTTATTTTGAAAAAAAAGGAAAAAAAAAGAAAAAAAAAACATATTTGTGTTTGCGGCGGTACTGTTCAAAACAGATTTTTTGGTGGAATTAGGTATTGATCTTTTATTTTCTAGAGGAAAATGACGTTATGAAATGAACTAGTGACTTAATGTCACTAGCCCCACCTTATCCAGGCCAAATTCTATCATTTTCGAAGGTTTCTGGACACTTTTAGTTTTCTAGCGTAGGATCTTATTGCCTATTGCGTTGTCTTCAATCTCTTGTGTGCTTGGTTTCTTTTGAGTTTCTTTGCAATTTATGCCTGTAACCCGTTCTGCTAATCAAAGTCATCTAGTGCAGGTTGATCTCGAAATAGAAAACACTTTACGCAGGTTACGAAAGGAAGCTCGCGTCACATCATGGCTGTTGCACAACAATAAACACTTAAGGAGCTTGTTGCTCCTAACATGGAAAACCAACCATTGTGCATAAACATAGACAGTAATGTGAACTTTGAACTCAAATCTGGTTTTATACATTTGCTGCCAACATTCAATGGTCTTGCAGGAGAAGATCCTCACACTCATCTCAAGGAGTTCCACATGGTTTGTGTTGGCATGAAACCGAATGGAGTTGAAGAGGAACAAGTTAAGTTGAAAGCTTTACGAAAGGAAGCTCGTGTCAACATCATGGTTGTTGCATGACAATAAACACTCAAGGAGCTTGCTGCTCCTAACATGGAAAACCAACCATTGTGCATAAACATAGACAGTAATGTGAACTTTGAACTCAAATCTGGTTTTATACATTTGCTGCCAACATTTAATGGTCTTGCAGGAGAAGATCCTCACACTCATCTCAAGGAGTTCCACATGGTTTGTGTTGGAATGAAACCGAATGGAGTTGAAGAGGAACACGTTAAGTTGAAAGCTTTACGAAAGGAAGCTCGCGTCAACATCATGGTTGTTGCACGACAATAAACACTCAAGGAGCTTGCTGCTCCTAACGTGGAAAACCAACCATTGTGCTTAAACATAGACAGTAATGTGAACTTTGAACTCAAATCTGGTTTTATACATTTACTGCCAACATTCAATGGTCTTGCAGGAGAAGATCCTCACACTCATCTCAAGGAGTTCCACATGGTTTGTGTTGGCATGAAACCGAATGGAGTTGAAGAGGAACAAGTTAAGTTGAAAGCTTTACGAAAGGAAGCTCGCGCCAACATCATGGTTGTTGCACGGCAATAAACACTTAAGGAGCTTGCTGCTCCTAACGTGGAAAACCAACCATTGTGCTTAAACATAGATAGTAATGTGAACTTTGAACTCAAATCTGGTTTTATACATTTGCTGCCAACATTCAATGGTCTTGCAGGAGAAGATCCTCACACTCATCTCAAGGAGTTCCACATGGTTTGTGTTGGAATGAAACCGAATGGAGTTGAAGAGGAACAAGTTAAGTTGAAAGCTTTTCCTTTCTCTTTAAAAGGGGCAGCGAAGGCATGGTTTTTTTCTATTCTCCCAGGTTCCATTAACACTTGGAATGGCATGAAGAAGATCTTCCTTGAAAAATATTTCCCAGCATCTCGAGTTGCTAACATAAGAAAAGAAATATGTGGGATTCAACAATCTCATGGAGAAACACTCGTTGAGTATTGGGAAAGATTTGAGTTATTGTGCATTCAATGTCCTCATCATCAAATACCTGATTAGCTGCTCATTCAATACTTCTATGAAGGATTGATGCCTACTGACTGTAGTATCATTGACGCTGCAAGTGGAGGGGCATTGGTAGATAAGACACCCGGTGCTGCACGCCAATTAATCTCAAACATGGCAGCCAACTCGAAACAGTTTGGTGCCCGTGGAGACTTCTCAAACAAACAAGTGAATGAGGTAAGTATTTCTAACCTTGAGAATAAAGTTAATGATCTTACTTCTCTTGTGCATTCTTTGTCTTGTGGAAATGTACAGCAGGTGAAAGTTTGTAGCATATGCTTACTACAAGGACATGCTTCGGATATGTGCCCAACAATGCAAGAAGATTACATTGAGCAAGCAAATGCAGTTGATGGAACATTCAATGGACAACCCCAGCGTAAGTATGATCCCTTTTCTAACACGTATAATCCTGGATGGAGAGATCATCCCAACTTCCGCTATGGGAACCCACCTCAACAAGGCAATCAAGGGAGACAGTTCCATTCCCATGGATTTCAACCACAAACCCAGCAAAATTATCAAGCGAGACAGCCCCCTCCATTCACCAACTCCAATGTTATAGGGACATCATCCAGTGATGAACTTCATGAGATGATGAAAACTTTGGCTTCTAACACTTTGACCTTGCAGCAAAATGTCATGTCTTTTCAACAGGAAACAAGGTCGAGTATTCATAACTTGGAGAAGAAAATGGGGCAAATAGCTTTAAGTGTGGGCAAACTGGAAACACAAATGAATGGAAAATTGCCCTCCCAAGCATTAAATCCAAAAGAGGATGTTAATGCAATCATTCTGCGAAATGGGAAAGAACTTGGAGAAAACAAGTCAAAACAAGTTGAGATGGAGGAAGAAGAAAAGATAGAAACTAAATTGAGTAGCAAGAAGAAACTTACTCTTCCTTCATAAATGAGACAACGATGACCACTCCAAAGGTAACTCCTCACTCAATGAATTCCAATTTTAAAACAATTCCACCATTTCCTGTGAGTTCTTCTAGGTCTAAGAAAGAAGACAAAGAAAAAGAGATCTTAGAGGTTTTCAAGAAAGTAGAACTCAACATTCCTTTGATTGATGCCATCAAGCAAATTCCCAAGTATGCTAAATTTTTGAAGGAGTTGTTCACTACCAAAAGAGCTTTCAAACTGAAAGGTCATGAAATGGTAAGTATAGGAGAAGTCGTATCTGCTGTTGTTCAAAAGAATATGCCTTTAAAGCAGAAAGACCCAGGTGCGTTTACTATCCCATGTGTTATTGGCAATGCTAGTTTTAAAAGGGCTCTATGCGATTTAGGTGTATCCATTAGTGTTATGCCTAAACATGTTTATGATTCTCTTAGTTTAGAGCCTTTGAATAAAACCAACATTGTAATACAACTTACAGATCGTAGTTTTGTTTACCCACTTGGTGTGATAGAAGATGTCCTAGTCAAGATTGATAGCTTGCTCATTCCATGTGACTTTTATATTCTTGATATGGAGCATAATTCTTGTGATTCCAATACTCCTATATTGTTTGGGATACCGTTCTTAAAAACTACCAATACAAAGATTGATTGTGGTAAGAATACTTTGTCTATGGAGGTCGGAGATGAAAAGATTGAATTTAATTTTCATGATGCAATGAAATATCCTTATAGCAATGTTTATTCTATCACATATTGTGACAAAGTTGATAAGTGTGTGCAGCAACTTTATGATTTTGATTGTGTGGATGGAATAAGCGTAGCTTTGAGCTATAACTATTATTTTACCCAATTGGAGAAGATGGAAAGGCACACATGTGTTCCCCAAAATGTGCACGAAGCAGCATTGGCTTTGCAAGCTTTGCAAACCATTCCTCATGGTAATGTCTTTGTTGATTTAATACTTACACATAAAAAGTTTTTGCCATCTATTTTACAGGCTCCCGAGTTAGAATTGAAACCTTTGCCTGATAATTTGAAGTATGTATTCATTGGCGACAACAATACACTTCCTGTTATCATTGCAAAAGGTTTGACCAGTGCGCAAGAGGAAAAACTTGTGAAGTTGTTGTGTGATCACAAAACAGCCATTGGATGGACTTTAGCCGACATCAAGGGCATTAGTCCCTCAATGTGTATGCATCATATATTATTGGAGGATGATACGAAACCAACAAGGGAAATGCAAAGGAGGTTGAACCCACCCATGATGGAGGTCGTGAAAGCTGAAATTTTGAAACTATTAGATACAGGAGTCATTTACCTAATCACAGACAGTAAATGGGTGGCACCAATCCATGTGGTGCCCAAAAAGACTGGAATTATATTGGTGAAACATAGAGATGATGAATTCATTCCTACTCGCATCTCGAGTGGATGGAGAATGTGTGTTGATTATACAAAGCTTAATCTTTCTACGCGTAAAGATCATTTCCCGTTACCATTCATGGACCAAATGCTTGAACGTCTAGCAGGTAAGTCTTTTTATTGCTTTCTTGATGGATATAGTGGATACAATCAGATTGTTATTAATCCTGAGGATCAAGAAAAGGCTACGTTTACATGTCCATTTGGTATATATGCATATAGAAGAATGCCATTTGGTCTCTGTAATGCACCTTCAACTTTTCAAAGATGCATGATGAGTATTTTTTCTAACTATGTTGAAAGAATAATTGAGGTTTTCATGGATGATTTCACGGTGTATGGTGATTCTTTTGATAGATGTCTAGAAAACTTATCTTTGATCTTGAAAAAGTGCATTGAAACTAACCTTGTCTTGAACTATGAAAAGTGTTATTTTATGGTAGATCAAGGAATAGTTCTAGACCATGTTGTGTCTTCACGTGGATTGGAAGTTGATAAAGCTAAAATAGATGTTATTTCATCATTACCTTACCCCTCATGCGTGAGGGAAGTTCGTTCTTTTATTGGCCATGCATGTTTCTATCGACGCTTTATCAAAGACTTCTCGAAGATTACAGCACCCTTGTGCAAACTATTATCCAAAGAAGTGGATTTTGTGTTTGCTCAAGCATGTAAAGATGCTCATGATGAGCTTAAAAGGTGTGTCACATCTGCCCCTATCATCCAACCACCAAACTGGGATGACCCTTTTGAGATAATGTGTGATGCGAGTGACTATGCGGTAGGGGTTGTTCTTGGGCAAAGAATTGGTAAGAATTTGCATGTTATAGCCTATGCTTCTCGCATGTTAGATGGAGCACAATGCAATTACCATACAACTGAAAATGAACTTTTTGCAGTAGTGTTTGCTCTAGAAAAATTCAGGTCATATTTACTTGGTACAAAAGTAGTTGCTTTCACTGACCATGCAGCTCTGAGGTATCTTTTGAAGAAAAAAGAGTCCAAACCAAGATTAATTAGGTGGATCTTGCTTTTACAAGAATTTGATCTTGAAATCAAATACAAAAAAAGATGTTGAAAACCATGTGGCTGATTACTTGAGCCGACTAAGGACCAAGGATATACAAGTTGAAACAATAAGAGAGACATTTCCTGATGAGCAGTTGTATGTGTTACATTCCTCCACAATACCATGTTATGCTGATTTGGTGAACTATTTAGTCACCAAAGAATTCCCTCCAGGTTTGTCTATATCCCAAAAAAATAAGCTACGAGCTAATGCTAAATATTATTTCTGGGATACTCCTCATTAGTGAAATTTTTGTATGGATCAAGTAGTTAGGAGATGTGTACCACAAGATGAATTTCATTCCATTCTCACCTTTTGTCATTCTCATTCTTGTGGTGGACATTTTGGAGCAAAAAGAACGACCCATAAGGTACTTGAAAGTGGTTTTTATTGGCCTTCTATTTTTAAGGATGTATTTCATTTTTTTTCAAATCATGTGAAAACTGTCAAAAAAATAGGTAATATCACTCATAAGAATCAAATGCCTTTAACGAATATTCTTGTAAGTGAGATTTTTGATGTTTGGGGTATTGATTTTATGGGTCCATTTCCTTCTTCTTTTGGCAATCTTTATATCCTTCTTGCAGTTGATTATGTGTCCAAATGGATTGAGGCAAAAGCCACACGAACTAATGATGCTAAAGTTGTTGTAGATTTTGTCAGGACTCACATATTTGACAGGTTTGGAATCCTTAAAGCTATCATTAGTGATCGTGGCACATATTTTTGCAATCGTTCAATGGAAGCATTGTTATGCAAATATCATGTGACTCATCGGACTTCTACGACATACCATCCTCAAACGAATGGCCAAGCTGAGATTTCAAATCGAGAAATCAAGTCCATTTTGGAGAAGACAGTGCAACCCAACCAGCGAGACTAGAGTCTGCGACTTGGTGATGCACTATGGGCTTACCAAACTGCTTAACAAATCACCAATAGGAATGTCACTTTTTAGGATGATTTATGGGAAAGCATGTAATCTACCAGTGGAACTTGAACATAAATCTTTTTAGGCCATAAAAAAATGTAACATGGATTATGATGCTGCTGGGATTGCAAGAAAGTTGCAATTGCAAGAGTTGGAAGAGATTCAAAATGACGCTTATGAGAATGCAAGGATTTACAAACATAAGACTAAGAGTCTTCATGACCAAATGATTACAAGAAAAGAGTTTCATGTTGGAGACAAAGTCCTTCTCTATCATTCGCATTTGAAACTTTTTCCTGGTAAGTTGCGTTCTCGTTGGATTGGGCCCTTTGTTGTTTCTAATGTTTTTCACTATGGTGCAATTGAAATTACAAGTTTAGAAACAAATAACGTACTCAAGGTCAATGGACATCGCTTGAAACCTTTCTATGAACTGGACGACAGAAATCACCGCTTCTGTGGCGTTAGCTGAACCGATATATGAAGAATGAGTATACCACATGTTGAGCCAATGACACAAAACAAAAGCGCTTTCTGGGAAGCAACCCAGCACAAAAAAACAACCAGATTTGCTTTCCTTTTCTCTTATCTTTTATTTTTATTTTTATTTTTGTTTTACATATTTTTTTGTCATTCTCTTATATCCCTTTTCTTTCATTTTCAACACTGAGGACAATGTTGTGTTTTAAGTGTGGGGGTATTGGGAAAATGTCAGTTTTCTTATTTTGTTTTTCTTTATTCTTCCAAAAAAAATCTATGATTGATCTTTATGAACTCCCATTGGTTTATGAGAATATGAGTATTATGTGTGAGAATTAAGTGAGATAGATGAATATATAAATTGAATGAATGAGTGTGCATGCAAGTTTTAATGTTTAATTGGTTTAGGGATTGACTCTGAAAATATGTCATGTTGACTTTATAGTGTTATACCAATGTAAGCTTTTGAGCCTTCAACATTATATTCTTTGATTGTTCGTTCTTTAAATGATATGTATCTCTAGAACTTGCTTCATATCTTGTTGAGATTACATTCACATTACATAGATTCATGAAGATGATAAAAGCATTAGGAATTTTAACCGCTTGAGCCAAAAAGCCAACCTAAAACATATTATCTTTAGTGAGCCCCTTTTAAGCTTGTTTATCTTTTCTTTGCTTTATCCATGTATAAGCCTTAAACTTTTTATATGTTTTCCTCTTTTCCCCTAGCCAAGGATTAGTAGAGCATATACTTATGATATCTCATGGAATTATGGTTGCAAATGATGTGAAAAGAAAGAAGTAGTGATGTTTGATGAAAAGATGGGCAAAGTTGCCAAAGGTGAAGAACAAAAAAAAAGAAAAAAGAAAAGAAGAAAAGAAGAATAGAAAAAAGAAAAGAAAAAAAAAAGAAAAAGAAAAAACAAAGAATAGAAACGAGCTTGAAATCGAAAGTACTAAGCATCGATGCTTAAAGATTGAAAATTGATGTGCTTAAATGGAATATCTTGTTAGAAATATCATTTTTCAAAATGCTCTATTTTCTTTGGTTTGAACCATTTCTCTTACTCTCTTTTACCTCACCTTAACCTTAGCCCCATTACAGCCGGAAAATAAGACCTTTTGATTCATGCATTGTTTGTAATATTTTAGTAATGGAGATAAGATTGAAGAGCAAGCTTATGGTAGAACATATTCATTGATTGAATTTGAGAGATTTAAACACATAAGCCCTAAACACATGAGTGTTGGAGTGTATATCAATGAGAGGACCTATCACTTTGGCATGGCATAGATTTCTTTTAAATCCCAAAGAGTAATTGAGTTTTGAAGTTTGCATGTAAACAAATTCATGAAGATTTATGTTCTTTATCCTTCTCAATTGTATTCTTATTTATAATGCTTAAATTCTTGGATATTGATGGGAGATTAAGAGATTGATCATGGTTATTTTTATTTTTAATTTAAATTTTTTACCTTTCCTTTCTCGAGGACGAGCAAGAGCTAAGTGTGGGGGTATTTGATGCGACCATATTATTTGATAGTTTCATCCATATTTACCTAGTGTTTTGCATATGTTTTGTGTATAAAATGCCTTGATATTCTTTGTTTTATGTTTTGAATGTATTTTTGGATGAAAGATGCAAAAAGGAGGTCATTGGAGCTGATTGACAGATTTGACCTTCAGTCGGTGTTTTGTGCAGAGTGGAAGCTCTAGAGATCGAAATGAAGTGATTCCAGTGACATTCAAAAGGTAACATCCATAAATTTATGGAAAGCTAAGGAAAAAGAAATAAAATAAGGAAGATCATGGAAATCGCAACCTTCAAAGTCAAATCTTGCAATCTGCCGATATCGACCTTTGTCCATTCCAACTTCAATATCTCGAGCTACCAGAAGTCCGATGGATGCAAACTCAATTTTTATGGATTCATGACTCAAAGAACTATAAACGCTCCAAATTGCAGCTCAAAACAATGTGATATGAAGGAGATATGAATTTTACAAGGAACAACTAAATTCTGTCAACTTAAGGAAGGACTATTTTATAAAATAGATACTAGAGTTTCTAAGCATATATAAAAGAAGAGAGGAGCAAGGAAGTTGCGGGCAGCACCAAAGAAAACACAAATCTTTCTCCTCCAAACCCTAAATCATGTTTTCTTCCATCTTTTTATTTAGTTGTTCAATAAACATGCAAGACTAGACTCTTTTGCTTGGTTGCAATGACACAGAAACCTTCAGATTTGAAGAACTGTGAGATCTATTTTACCTCAATTTTTCAGTGTATATGATGAATATGTTTGTTCTCCTATGCTTATTTTCCTATGATTGTTTATTTAATTGCTAAGAGCGGACTCGAAGTTATTATTGTAGACAATCGATTGTTAAGTTTGATATCAAAACCGGAGTTGTGGTATATGAACTTATAAAGCAACTAAGTTAATAATTGTAGCGGATCTATGTTATTAATCTTAGGGAGAACATTCAATCGAAATAAACATATATTGCGGAAAATTATGTTTCTTAATTGATCAATTTATCTAGATTTTAATGTTGCCATTGAATCAAATTACTAGTGTGGACACTGTGGTTGTTTGATGGTTAGGGTAAGTTATACGGCGGATCCGTTAACGAACCAATTTTAAGAAGAAATAAATATTAAGAATATAAATTGATGTGTCGTTTCCATGATCAGTTCTGATTTCTGTAGGTGGATGTTGATTTGCAACCAAGGTTTGCTTTATTGATAAATTTCAGTTTTATATAATTTTCGCTTAGTTTGCTTTAGCCTAGCCTAGACAACTTCCAACCCCCCCCTCCCAATTGCATAACATATAACACAAAAATCTGAACTAAATCGTCCTCGTGGGATCGACCCCTTGCTTGCTCTATACTATCTTGTTTGATTTGTTTTAAGCTAGGGTAATTAATTTGTGTGACCACGACATCGCAATATTATATGACTAAATAAAAAAAATTTGAACTTCTTATGTGTAACGATTGAATATCTTAACATGTATTTTTATTTTAATTTACTATCTTAATCTTTAGTTAGCATTATTTTTTTTTAATATTTATTAACAAATATAATTCTTGATTTATTTTGTTAAATATATTATTTATAATTAAAAATAGTAATGGTATAAAATGTAAGGTATAAATATAATTATTAGATTTTAATTTCTTTCAAAAAAACCCATTCACCATTCAAATAAATTGATTTTATATAGATTAAGAAATGCCAAAAAGCAGATTATTTGAGACTCGTTTGGGGACTCCTAGCAAAAATGATGCATTGCTTGATACACACTTATCTACCAAATAATATGAGTAATTTTTACCATAGATGCATATGAAAATGTCTTGAAGGAGAGGTTTCCCGACAAATCTCTTTCTTGTATAGAAACCTCCTGACATGCTTAAAGCTTTGTTTGGACGTCCATTCAACTTCAGAAACATCTACTAATGCCTGATTTTAATTTGTAACATAACACAGAGGCCTAATGCTAATTATTTGGATTACTAAATAGAGAGAGATATCCTTTCTATTTGACGAGCAATCTGAGCATGAAACCTCTACTGCAAAAGCGACATTCCACCAGGAAAATATTCATCCAATATGCGTGTCCTGTTCGAAATTAGTTATAAAGTGATGAAGTTACCACCGGTTTCAATATTCTATCAGCCCCCTTTCCATTTGCTGCTAATTATTCGTTTACAAATACAAAAGAATTTGTAGCATCGAAGGCAAAGACACAACAGAAGTCCAAGGTGTAAACTATTTTCCAATGTCTCTTTCATTTACACACCAATGTTATTTATACAACCCTCAAAATCTATATAGCACAATCAACAACGTAAGATAAGCTTCAATATAGAAGATAAAGCTTAATTCAAATCAAGACTCCTAACTCCATTTGCTACAACTCTTCCTAAATATCAGGCCAATGGCCATTACTGTCCAACATCCCCTTTCAAGATGGACAACCTTGAGATCTTCGAACCTATAATGTGAGAGGGGCTTGGTCAATGCATCAGCAAGTTGATCATCAGACGAAACATGACAAACCCTAAGAACTTCAGATTGAACTCTTTCATGGATAAAATGAAAATCAATCGAGACATGTTTCATTCTTGAATGAAAGACTGAGTTTGAACTTAATTGTGTTGCACCATTATTATCACAACATGAACTTGATTAACTTGGTATTGAAGTTCATTCAGTAATGAACATACCCAGCTGATTTCTGACATCGTGTCGGCCACAGAACGATATTCAACCTCCGTAGATGATTGGACAATGGTTTGTTGTTTCTTGGAAGACCATGAGACAGGATTCCGACCAAGGTATAGAATATAGGAACTGGTAGAGGAGAAGTCATCTTTGTTTCCCCCCGTAATTGGCATCATAAAAAGCATGTAATTGAGCAGGAGATTGATGATGCAGAAGAAGATCTACAATCTTGGTGCCAGAGAGATAATGCAATAGTCATTTCACAAGCTTCCAATGAGCGACAGTAGGTTTATGCATGAATTGGGACAATTTGTTCACAACGAAGGATAAGTTTGGTCTAGTAAGTGAAAGATATTGAAGACTCCCAACTATTGCTCGATATTCAGATGGATTAGATAGCAAAGTACCCATCGCAAGAGTAGGAGGAGGTTTTTAGGGTGGTGGAGCTTGTATGTGTAATATTCATGCCTGTACCATCTCCAATCATAACATCATCTGAGCCAGTGTATGGATTGTGAAGAGAAAGATTGTTTAGATCAGTTGTGATGTGATGAGAGGCACCACTATCCAGCAGCCAAGAAGAAGCACTTGGATTGTTGTTGCCGGCAAGATGAGTTTGTGGCTGCCAGGTGTTAAGGTTGTTGGCTTTGGGGAAATTTGTTTCTTGAGGCACAAATTTAAAAGAGAGACATCTTTTAACCATGTGCCCTTGGATTCCTCAAACTTGGCAGTATCCCAGGTATGGACGAGGGTCAGATCGCTAGTTGTGGTGTCCCTGATTGTGAACGGAGCCTTGTTGCCTTAAAGGACCTAGGTAAGGTGGGCTCTACTATAATGGATTCTGAGAATGAGATCTACTTATAGTAGAGTTTGGATATTGATAGCCAGGCCAACCAGTGAGGCTGACCAGTGACTACATTGGCCGTAGGTGAAAATTACAATGGTGATTTGCTTACGGGAGGTAAAGAAGCTTCAAACATGAGTAATTTCTCATGAAGTTCATCAAAATTACAATGGTGATTTGTACTCATCTCCTAATTCCTCCAAAATGTTATATGTGACATCTTTACCATCTATAGGGACGCCAAGTAATGCTAATTCATCCGCCTGTGTTTTAACAGAGTAAATGAAGTCTGAGATGCTAAGAGAGCTCTTAGTAAGGGCTTTGAAACTAGCTTTGATTTGTTTGATGCAACCTCTGGAGGGGATGGCATAGGTCGATGCTAAAAAATTCCAGACCTTTTGTGATGTGGTTGCTTGAGCAATAAATGAAATAATAGAGTGATGAATTGATCCAAGGTGAGCATTGAGTATGAGTTTATCTTGACGAATCCATGCATGATACTTAGGATTGGGAGTGTTGAGATTGTCTGTGGTAAGATGTTGTGATGGACAAGGTTTAGACTCATCAATATAACCTTGGAGATCATAACGTATAAAGTGTCTGAAATTGTAACGAGCTTAAGAGGAGTTTGTGCCGTGACATTGATGGTCACTAGGTTATAGTATTTCTGGTGGTGTTGGAATCAATCACGACGAGAGATAGGAAAAAAAATGAATTTAAGAGTGCTCTGATACAATGTAAACTATTTTCCAATATGTCATTCATTTACACACCAACATTATTTATACAACTCTCAAAAGCTATACAACACAATCAGCAACATAAGATAAGCTTTAGTGTAGAAGATAAAACTTAATTCAAACTGAAGACTCCCAACTCCATTTGCTACTGCTCTTCTTGAAGACCAGTTCAGTGGCCGTTACTGTTCAACGCAAGCAACGAGTGCTGCTGCCATGGACAAATATAAAGCTTCAGATGAACTTGCATTACACGAGATGATCAAGTGCATTTTGTACAAGGAGCATCCTCGATAAAACTCAGTGTCTATTATTTATGCTCACAAGTCACAAGATAACATTTATCTCTAGTTAAATTAAAGTTTATGGCGAACTATTTTTAACTAATTCAAGGGGGTCTAAAATCGAAGGTGTTTTTTTCTAAACTGACTGTAATAGTTAGTAGCTAAACAAACCCCACCAATAAGACACGGTAAAAGAAGTCCACTGGAGTCCAAACTGGCATGGGTTATCAGCAATTTGTACAGCTGAAATCTAGTAGATACAACGCTACAAGAAACCCGTTTGTTTTTCATGTACATTTTTTCTAGGACTCCCAGCAATCTTGGTCGAGCTAAGATTTGGCAGAACCTGTGCTTGCATCTCCGCGAGCTCTCTCACTTTTAACAAAATTGGAGCAGGAATGGGCATCGCACCAGTATTTTTCCGGGAATTCATCTATATGGTTAACCACAGAAAACCAAAAGCATTAAGGTCCATGTAAACAAAATCAATATAGCCATTTTATTTTTTTCAACGATGAAATCCATAATCACGATTCTCAAGAGGATGTGGAGCACAAATCAAAATTAAGCAACAAGTCCTGCATTGGGGGAGGGTAGGAGTGATTTCTTACTCCGTTATCTTGAGGTGTCTGTGCCAAGCTGGCTTTCAGCAGATTCCTCCACTTGTCCTGGATATTAAATCCTTTCAGTATGAAAAAGAATACAGAATTGCGGCTAAAGAAAACACTAGTTGAAATTGAAAGGGTACCAAGAACTCTTGGTGGAGATGTATTTGTATGGAAATACAGAAACAAGGGCCAAAGAACCAAGGAGATACCTTGAGATCAACAGAGGTGCGGTATGAATACGATGCAAATTCAAGTCGTTTAATCTCAGACCACCTTCCTGCTCCATAACTAGAGACACCCTCAACTAGCTTCTTCACCTCAATGAGAGTCCAAGCTCGATGATGTTTCCTTCTAATTCCACCTTTGGGTGTGGGAACAGTAACGACATTGTCATCTGAATCCCCAGATGAATTCATGCATTTCAGCTCCATGTTATGTCCCAAGCCAATCGCACTCATCACCGAGAACTGCTTATCTTTCTCTGGCACACCTATAAACTGGGTAATAAAACAGATACCAGTTAGCAATATAACTACCATGGAACCTGTCCACAAACATAAAAATCACAGCATTATCTCTCTTCTGATATAGCAAACCAACATGGGTTTCAGTAGTCTAGAATGAATGCAAAGCAATAGAGCCATAGCATAGTGACCAACAAGCAATCCAGCAGCATATCAATCATTTGACCGACGACATTCATCTATTGAAATTATCAACATAACACCATGAGAATTGCATTCCAAGCTAATTCTAATCGTAGAACCTGAAATTTATTACCACAACAAGATCCACGCCTCTTTCATACTCGCTCACCTCTTTTAAGTCTAGAAGGCAGTGGCAGGCATCTCCCTATTGAAACAACAGATAGGTCTTAAAAAGTATTATAAAGCCCCTTCATCCCTATCACTATATATCACCAATGGATACCACTCATACCTTATGTTTCCTTAATTATTACAATATTACTTAATTTGCATGACAGATTTCAATTGTTCTTACCTGATGATGAACATGTTCAGGGGTAGAGATGACTTTCAAGACTCTACTCTCCTTCCCATCATCTGGTGGAAAACTATGATCACCAAAGGCTTTCTTTATCGACGCAGCTTCTGTGCCCGTGCCACTTGGATTGAATTTCTACAGAATGCCATTCATTATAGGCCATGGTTGCATTCAAGTTGAAAAAAATACAAACAAACAAATAAAATTAGTTGAAATAAAGGTGATAACAGATTGACAAGCAACAACGATATTAGCCCAAAAACATGCAAGCACTTATGTATGTGCTGTTATAGTTCTGGCACCATGCTAGAAACCAATCCCTCTCTCATTATATATCACCAATGGAAACCACTCATATATTATGTTTCCTTAATTATTACAATATTAATTAAATTTACATGGCAGATTTTGATTGTTCTTACCTGATGATGAACATGTTCAGGGGTAGAGTTGGCTTTCAAAAAGACTCTGCTTTCCTTCTCATCATCTGGTGGAAAACTATCACCATGGACTTTCTTTACCAGCATAGCTTCCGTGCCCATGCCACTTGGATTGAATTTCTACAGAATGCCATTCACGTTAAACCATGGTTGCTTTCATGTTGAAAAGAAAACATGCAAGCAAACAAATAAAACTAGTTGAAAAAAGGTGAGAGCAGATTGACAAGCAACAATGATATTAACCCAAAAACATTCAAGCACTTGTGTATGTGCTCAGAGATTCACATTGCTTAAGAGATGGTAAAGGCAAGAAAAAAATAACTGTTATAGCTCTGGCACCCTGCTAGAAACCAAACCCAGGCGTTAAACCATGGTTGCTTTCATGTTGAAAAGAAAACATGCAAGCAAACAAGTAAAACTAGTTGAAAAAAGGTGGGAGCAGATTGACAAGCAACAACGATATTAACCCAAAAACATTCAAGCACTTGTGTATGTGCTCAGAGATTCACATTGCTTAAGAGATGGTAAAGGCAAGAAAAAAATAACTGTTATAGTTCTGGCACCATGCTAGAAACCAATCCCAGGCAGTTTCTCAACTTCGATGCTGTCACCATCAGTCAAATTGAAAATACTTAGTAAAATCAAAATTTGATTTTGACAACCCACTCCAATGTATGAAAGAAAAGGAAGGGAAGCAATTACAACTCCAACTCCACAAATTTAAGCATTTAGTTCAGAGAAACTCCATAAAACTTAAAAATAAAAGGCAACAAGTAGTTCTAGCAGGAACCAAAGAAAATCAAGAACCATCATCTCATGAAAACAAAAAACATTTTTTTTAAAAACAAATATCTGATCACATGCATATTAGACATACCAATAGAGCCATGAAATTTTTCCTTGGACGGCTTCTTCGAACCCGAGAAACACATGGAACCTGAATCCCATATCCTCCAAGAGAATCCAGCCTTGTAACAACAGTTCTCCCGCCTAAAATGACATTTCTAACCGGCCTAACATGAGATTTTAGGGATATCAGTCCATGTCCAGAATTTTTAGCCAAATTCATTAACCTTCCATTAGACTCTTTGGGCTCCACTTCTGAAAGTTCTTCGATATATCGCTTTGTGGGCTTCCGAACTCTTTTAGCAGCTCTCTGTTCTGTTTGATGATCATCACTTCCAGAATTGTCATCTAAGCTGGGATTTTCCAGTCTCTTTTCAGGCACAACTTGATGATAATCCAGTTGGTTAAGGCTAGTTAGCAAGTCTTTCTGGTTGCCAATTGGTTGGTCCTCAGCATAGGAACCATCCATACAATTAGAGATTTCTTCATTTTCTTTCTTAACCAATTTATTATCTTTAATTATAAAAGAAGTCACTGAAACATCACAAGAGTTTGTCAATCCCATGGAAATCCTTCTCTTAAGCCATTGCTTATCCTTGACAGTAGTTTCTCGCCCAAATGTCGCTTTAAAAGTTTCATGAAGTTCTTTTATTGATAGATTGTCCAGGCATATTTCACCCTTCAACTTGGAAAAATCAGGTTTTGTAGTAACAGCAGACGAAGTTGACCCACCAGCTACCGGGTTATCTGAAGAATGAGAGCACTCCCCGGCACTCCCAGATTGATTAAAATGGCTTTCACTCAAACTTGGTGCCAGAGAAGGGACAGTTTCCTGCAAGGGAATTACACATTGGAGCTTTTCATCAATGGAGCAATTTATCATGCTGATCACAACACTGGCTGTCTACAATCAAATAAGCAGAAGAACAATAAGGAGATCCGCATGCTAAGCGGAGCCTCTGTTACTCCTTCACCTTTTGCAACATCTTCTTGATGTACTAGAAGAGATTTTGAAGGCTGAGACGGTCCAAGACACCAATGGTTCAAATCAATGTCAAGAAAATTGTACAAGCAGAAAACAGCCAGAAAAGGAAACGAAGATATAAAAAATTAAAAATAAGTAAAGGAAACAAAGAACAGGATGGAAGCCAACCGCTGGAAGAGTTTATACAAATGGTACACATATGGATACCTGACAATATCACTGGCTTGCCTAATAGTACGCAGTGCATTCTAAATTTCCAGGCCCACTGTAGACTTTCTTATCCAGGCTATATAACAGAGAGTGAATTTTACTATTTACATATCTCCTTGTGGGTTACACCTTTGATCACACACCTATAACCCTAACACAAATACAAGTGTTGTCGCATGGTGATTTTGAGTTAACCTAGAACCATGTGACAAGAATTGAGCAGTAAAGACAACACTGGAGTCTTACAGCCTGCATCACTAGAATGGTGACTTCAACTTAAAAACCATGTGCCCCATACGACATGTAAACAAGCAAAAAGCTGATTGGGAAAAACATCCGGAAAAGAAAGCCTAATTTTTTGCACAAATGATCCCTGGAGAACTTAGAGTTTCCTCCTACATTAGCAATAATGAAATACAAGAATGATGACAACTAATTTCAACAATTGAGACTTTAATTTACAAAATATTACAGCACGGTGCCACCAATTATCAGGTACCTGGGAGAGAAATAGATTCAGTACCGAAGCAGAAGCATCTGGTAAAGTGGAAGTGCTAACATCTAAAATAAAAAGAAGCGGACAATACCTCAAGCCTTGCATTCAATTTATCTGAACCAGCTTCTTTGTTCCTAGATTGCAGCAAACCTGGCATATTTTTTTCATTCAGATATGAGGAGGAGAAACAGGAAGAAAGTACAATAAAACAGAACCTAAATTTAAGTTAGAAAAAATTATTTGATCAGCCAAGATAACGACACAGAACAAACTGAAAGGCATACCAGATTTTGAATCTTGAATGAATTGGAAGAGGCCATAAAACAATGTACTCTATTAGAGAACAAAAATTAAGCTCAAATAACTCTTTTCTTGTAGATAATAAAACTAATAATTGATTTTGATGATTCTAGAAGGAAGGCTTGTGGTTGAAAAGAGTTAAAAGGATAGCTCAGATTATTTGGACAGATAAAGATGATAACACAACCCAGAAAAGAGAACCAAAAAAGGAAAACAGATTCTGACAAATGAAGGATTGGAATACAGAGATACCCAAAAACATTATCCCATTAATGACATGGTATGCATGAGCACTGGTGAATCTACATACAAAACTGTTTGACCTTAAACTTGGAACTTAAAATATAATATCAACTATCAAGTAGCACTAGTAACAAAAACAAAACCTTCCAGGCTTTCTAATTGGGCTATCCCAGAGGAAGATTCTTCATTGGAAATGCACCCTACAGTCTGCCCAGGGTCCGCAACAACATGCATTTCACATTTTTCATCTATAAGCAGACTCTCAATTAATTCATCATCTGTTGCAGGTACTATTCTCCCATCTCCTTCCAACTGCAAATTTGATAGGGGCATCAACCATCACAAGTTCATAATAATAACCTCAATAAAGAAAGCAACTTGAGATATAAATAATGAAAAAGAAAAAAGAAATTAGAGGCGAACACATATTCAGTCAGCAATCATCAGTGGTTTGACTTCCAAGAATAAAAGTTAATACATATTGCTTCTAGTTAAATTATTACAAAGAAAGAAATCACAATATCCTCTTAAATGATTTAGCAGGTGAGTTGCCATGATCGGAGATCAATCACAAAACTCAATAACTCCCTGATACAATAACCACAATTTCAAATTAACTTCGACGGAATGAAAAGACAGAGAAAGGTAGAAAATAAACTGGGAAGGCAACATCAATATAGCAAACCATACAGAACACTGCAACATCAAAATATGAGCAGAAGGGTTGACAGTTCAAAAGAAAATGCTAAAAGAACTTGAAAGGTAGGAGTATGCCCATGTTATGTTTCCTGTCTGCAAACTAGTAATGTGGCAGATTCATAAAGTATTAGCTCATCTTTCTAGAGTTAACAACTTGCACATATATAGATACCATAGTCTGACAGACAACATGGATGTGGGATATGGAGAGGGATCCTAACACCATAATGCATTACAAGTGTATGTGCAGAAAGGTAGAGAGTGAGTGGGGAAGAGATTCGTACAATGTTCAGATTTTCAAAAAAATTAACCACATACAACTAGGACATTTCCCAACATAAGAAGCCTAAACCCTAATAGCAGAAACAATGAAATCACACATACAAAGATAAAGCACCAGTGTGGTAATTAATTTTGTGATCAATTTCCAGTAACTGAACCATAGTTCCTAAAAAGAAACAACCGACCAGATAAATCATCAGTTATGTTTCAGCAGTTACAAATTTACATGATAAGATATTCCAGATGATGGCCTGGTGTTTTTTACTTGAATTTCAAGAATTGCAAATAGTTGTAAACTGAAGATCACCCTGGTCCCATCCCTCACACTGTTTATTGATATTCCTAGTAACAATAATAACAGTAATCTCAGATGAGGAAAGCCAAATAAAGCAAGTGGACATTGACCAGCCACAGAGATGTAAACGAGGAAAGATGGAGAAGAAAAGAAAAGTGAACATCTGAACAAAGTTACAAAGGAGAAGATGCAGAAATTTCTAATCCCCGTATCTTTTCTTCAGTTCTGAGAACACAAAGACTAAATGCCAGAGTAAGAGACACCTAGCAAAATGACATGAATAAATAGATATGTGATGTAAATGAAATTGATTAAAGAAATATCCATTAATAATTATTAGCAACTGAACACCAAATCGCTTAAAGAAAATCTGATTTACTTCTTCAAAAGCATGCTACACTTTCCAATCAACAGTGTAGAACCTTGAGCCAATACCCAATGCAGTTTGATTCTACCAGAGCAATCTTGACTGTTCAGGTAAACATATGGGAGAGGTAGCTGAATAGGGCCCCCCAGAAGTAGCTTAAATAAGGTAGCCAGCCATAACTACTAAACTACCCAACAAGCCAAAGAATTTTTTTATTTTCAAATTGGAACTTCTACATGCTTAAGGAAATTGGAATTTACACAAACAGGGTGCAACCTTGGTGGTAGGCATCTTGCACAGAAAATGTCATCAAGAAGGTCATCACTATAGAGTTACATTTACTTGCCAAATTGTGTGGACAGAAATCTTACCAAGGACATACAAGAATGCACTGGAAGGTTATAAATTTCAGCTAACTAATGACCAAGTGATCCAAATAACCCCAGGGTTTCAAATTCCCGGGTTTACATGGAACAACTTCTTTGACTCCTAAAGATCAATAACACTAAAATGATTTTGATATTTGCGTCACCTAATAGTAAAATGAACTTACTAGCACAGATGAAAAGGTAGATCTGTCAATTTTTTTACTGTTCGCTACTAGTTTGAATCAGAATAGCTAACACGAGCAACCTCATTCAATGTTTATGCCTAAAACAAGTCCAATTCCCTTATTTGCCTGCTTAAATTGTACCATAACATTTAAGCCTCGTCAATAGTCTTCACTTCACAGCTATACAAAGAAAACCTATTAGCTAAAAAGTAACAGATACCTATGTCTATTATACAACTGAAACAAGAACCCAGTATAGATATTAAAGAAAATTACCCGAACAAGCTTGTATACAACTGGGTCGGAAATCTGCTTGGGCGAAGACAAGGAAGTACTGTTATGAATCCCACACTCCTTGAGCTTAGCTTCATCATTCCCCTCAACTTCAACCACTGTTCCCATGGAAAATCCAGCACATGCAACTCAAATACACAAACTGAAAGCTCCAAACAAAAAACAAAAAACATACAACAAATAGTTAACTCTTTACCCCTCCAAAATCTAAACTTTACCCATCACAAACAGCTGAAACATGAAAACTATAAACCAAGTTTCTAAGGAAATTACATCAAAATCCAAATAATCCCTAATTTCCACAAATGATCAATCAAAACCAAATTACTTCATTGTTTAGCAATCTTTATTTCCGTAGTTCAGAATTTTACATGAAAAAAATTGGCACTTTGCAGCTTAATCAAGTGTAAACAAAGATAACTTCAGAAAAAAGAAAGTGATTTTTTTTAGTTATGTGCAAGAAAATTCAATTGCAATGCGCGAATTTAGGATTTCTATCTATTGAAAATCACTAAAAATGATGGTTAAAATCAAGCGTAATTTGTGATACAAATTTGCGTCTTCTGAGGCTCAGGTAATATCATATAAATTAACAAAATAAAAATATGTTAAGGGAAAGGAGAGAGCGAGTTGGGAACTCACCATAGGAAGGACAAAGAAGCTGGTGGCCGAGTTGACTCAGTTACGTGCCACTGAGTTGTGAAAAACAGTTTTGAGTGAAGTTTGAGTGGGGAGAGGGAGAGGGAGAGCGAGAGCAAGAGAGAGAAATGGTTTAGGCTTTCTGTTTTGGCTCGCTTTTCCAGTACGCTGTGTTTCACTGATTCGTTTCCGGATCCCAAATTTCCTGTGTATTGGAATTATACAAGCACTTGGAATCCGAAGCGTTTTTCTTTTTTTCTTTTCTTTATTTTTCTTATTTACTAAGAGCAAGTCCGATGACAAAAACTATTTTAAAGAGTTAATCTCTAAAATAGTTTTTTGAATAATATATATATATATATAGTTTTTTTGTTAATGTGTACTCTGATAGTAAAAGTCATTTAGAAAAACTATTTTTTTTATTATTTTAAATATAGTACAATTATTTTGTATATAATTTGATTATATAATTATTAATATTAAGTTAAATAATTAAATAATTGCTTTTAAAAAACCCTCCAACAATAAAATTACTTTTTTAATTATATTTAAATAAAATAAATAAATTTAAAATAAAAAACCCGCAATATTTTAAATTTGAAATTTTAAAATGTTGAAAAAATCCGCCAAAATTTCATTTTTTTTATAACAAGATAATATATTATCAATTACTAAAATTAACACAATAAATATTTCAAGTAACCAATAAGTTTAAACATAATTAATTAAAATACATTTCATTATAAATAATTCAATCAAATTAATTACAAATTAAAACCTTTATTTGCCATAATTTCCAACTTTCTATTTTGAAAATACGCTACAGAAATTGGATCCAATGTAGAAGTATCCATCTTCATAATTTGATCTTCTTTCTCAACCCTATCCATTTCTTGTTTTTCTTGTCTTTGTTTAATCATTAGAGCTTGTTGCTCTAATATAATTTTTCTGTCTTGTTTTTCTCCTCCCTCAATTTCAACTAAAGTATCCTTGAATTGTTGTAAGAGATTTGTTTATCTCCTCCCAACTTAAATGGGCATGTATATGAGTCAAGGAGGTGCCTGAATTGATGGAGAATAATAACAAAGAAGATCCCCATAGATTGTTTTCTTTTTGAATGAATCTGTAGAGTCTTGGACGTATTTGTTGCATATCTGTGTGTACTGAAATTGAGAGAAAAGCAATATACTCTTTATGGATTATGCTGAATTTGTTGTAAATGATGAGAATGATGATGTTATAAAATATATAACATGGAAAATAGGTGTGGAGTAGGGTAGGAGGTGAGTTGTTTAAATCGTTTACAATCTCGTAAGCCAAACTGAACAGTTTCATTCCCAAAATTCCAGAGGGGTTTTGAGAAGAAAAATAATAAAATTTGGCATAAAGTCCTTCATAGAAGTTGCAGGCAAGGTTCCCATATTTCTAACGGGACTAACCTTGCATGATTTGGAGTCTTATAACTCCAGATATGATGTAAAAACCGAGAGGATGTCGGGGGAGTACTCTACTGGAAAGATTTCATATGTTACAGTAACATGAGGTTCAGAGAAACTTAAGGCTAGAACTGGATTTTCTGCCATCCAACAAAGTCGTAGCATGGTATCTTAACTTTCAAAAGAGATAAGTCTCACATGAATCTAAATTACAAAACTTAAGTTATGAATAAAAACGCAAACAGTGCTCATGAAAGGAATAACCAAATTGGGACATTGTGATATTAGGACTTTGCAGCACATAAGTTGCATTTTGAAACCACTCACTTTGTACTGCTTATTAAAACAAAGCAAACTCGGTTCATGATGCTGCATGAAATGGGACTCCTGCTCATTTTTTAAGAGCTCTTCCTTAGATGATAGTTTGCTATTAGGGAAGAGCTCCTCCTTTTAATTTTGTAGTCCTCTTTCCTTGTTTGAATTAATATGCTAAATAGTGTTTGCAAATGCAAGATGTTGTATTCCTACACTTAAAAATATATTGATTTGCATGGCTTTTATTTCTGCATGCAGTAGGTGCTTGTATGCATGAGTTGAAAATTCTTTTAAAGGTATCATTTAATTTAAACATATCAACTAACACAATTATTTTTTTGTTTATATGGACTCAAATTTGCCAAACCCATTCACTAACTTTCTTGTAAGTGAGTTTGAAGATATTGTAACTTAACCAAGTGATCCTACTCAACAAGACTCTAATTTAATTGTTCATCCAATTAAAAAAGCACAAAGAAGTAAAAATTTCTCACAAGAGGAAGATTGTTTGCTTGTATCTGCATGGTTAAATAAAAGCAAAGATCCAATTACAGAAGTTGAACAATAAACAAGGCAATTCTAGGCTCGAGTACATGCTTACTTTATCTAGAACAGAGAAAATTTGAATAATCGTTCCCAAATAAGCATCTCAAGTAGATGACAAGAAATAAATAGAGAAGTTGGAAAATTTGTTGGATATGTTACCCAAATTGAAAACTGTCAACAAAGTGGAACGACTGAAGAATCAAGGGTAATGTTTTTATTTGAACATCTCCATATTAAATTATTTGTTTAACATATTTATTATATAAAATAATTTAATTTATTGAATTTGTTTTACCAGATTAGTGATGCTCGTCAAATGTATGCTTCAGTCATTGGCAGATGATTTCAACTAGAATATTGTTGAGTTATCTTAAAAAAAGAGCCCAAATGACAATTTAAGCGTGCAAGTCTACATTAAAAGTCAAACAAAAAAAATCATGGAAATACAAGTCCAGCTTCTTCAACTCCATCAACCTCTGATTCTGTTAGTTTAGGAGAAGATAGTGAAATATTTATTTATTAAAATAGACAAATTGGTCAGAAAGCTGCAAAGGAACAACTTAAACGCAGACAAGGAAAAGAGCGTGCACTTCTTATGTAGTTACCATCACCCTTAGGTAGTTTATCAGTAAAATTAGCTCTATTTATAGAGACAAAAGAAAGCAAAACAGCGGTAGTTCTCTAGTTCTTTTCAACTCATGCATACTCTGCTACTTTTCCATTGTTCTTCTAGTGAGATCTAATTTTTTGCATTAGTTTATCATATTTTTTGCAGGTTTAATTTCTATAGAAATGAGGAATTAAATAAGCATAAGAGAAGAGAAGAAGATGGGATTTGAAGCATTGGATTGATACTGCAAACCAGTGATGGGGTGTGGACTAAAGCAGTGGAAAATGCATTTGGTGCGTACACACCTTATGCAACTGACACTCTAGTGGTCTCCCTTTCTTATCTTGTTCTCACGGCACTTTGCTTCTATAAAATCTGGTTTACCAAGAAAAACTTCAAGCTCCAAAGATTCTGTTTGAGGTCTAAGTGGTATGCCTATCTACTGGCTTTGCTTGCTCTTTATTCCATTGTCGAGCCCTTATACAGACTGGTTATGGGAATTTCGACTCTCAATTTAGATGGATAGACTGGCCTTGCTCCATAATACTCTGAATCTTGATTCGTGGATTCTAAAGCCAATAACTCATTCTCATTTCACCATGATCTAACATGAATTTCAAATAAATCTCACTCTATCTTATCCTTAAGAACCCAGCAAGTGGTGTCCAAAAAAGTTCAACAAAAATCTAGCTTGTTTGGATAACCAGAAGCTGAAAGTGAAAAATATCCTTAGGAAGTAGCTTTCGTGATGTTTTTTCTTCTCTCTAAGTGAACTATAGAAAAAATGCAATCCTTTTGGCTTGCTTCAGCGATTTACCAGTTTGCTTATTTATACTTTTGACTATAAAAAAAACTCATGCAACTGTATCTTAAGGAATATGTGTTGGCCCGAAGCAATGTCTCAGGCTAGTATTTGTTCTATTCTCCAAATTGCTTCCCTCATGTCTAGTCGTTGCACTACACAAGTGTGTTTGTTCTAGTGTGTTTGTTATAGACAAATGGTCGAACAGCTCATGAGCATGTCCAAAGCCAAAGAAAATGCAAATTTCAATTTTCATTTACACTTCCATTTTGAACAAAGTATTCCATCAAATTAATACCAAAATGCATGTTCATATTCCTAGAACACAAATGCATGTCCAAATTCTTATTCATATTCCCATAACACAAATTCTTCTATTTAATACCAAAATGCATAAACACATGATGATCAATCAAGCAAAAACCCATATTAAAACCAAACCCATATCAAAACTCAAATCAACCAATATTTATTTTGCCTCTCAGATCAAGAAAAAGAAAATAGAAAAAGATTAGAAAACTTACCTTTTCGGGTGGAAGCAGTGAATTCTTGAGAGCAAGTCCAAGTTCTTTTTTTTCACTCTCGGATCTACAAATCAATCCCTTGAAGAAGAAACTGGTCCTTGTTCGGCTTTGGTAAAGAAAAAATATTCAGAGTGATTTATACAATTGACGAACAGTGTTTCAACGGTAAAATGTACTTTTTAGCTCTTCTAAAAATGGGCAGCTACAAATAGCAACCCACCAATAGAACAACTATTTTCCCTACTCAAATAGATGTCCCGTTGGAGTGTTGTAAAATGAAATAAAAAGATAAAAGTACAAAATTTTGAATATGGTTGTTCATATACTTTCACCGTTGGACTTGCTCTTAATAGGGTTTGTTTTGTATAAAATATTTAATGGGTGTTTGGTTTTGTGGTAGCTTTTGTGGTTAAGATTAACCGCAGAGATAAAGTGTTTGGTTAGGGCCAACCACAGTTTTTGCAACTGTGGGACCTACCAAAAATTGAGGTCTAACCTCAGTTTACAGATGTTTTTCACAACATAACACTAATCATCAACCCATATCTCTCACCCTTAGCCATACATACGTCTGTCTCTAACCTGTGTCTCCTCACCCTCAGCTCACTGATAGATCCACCGACAGACCCGTCTCTCTCACCCTCAGTAGCACCGACATACTCTCTCTCCCTCAGATCAATGATTCAGCTCAACCTTAGCTCACCCTCATCTCCATCGACCAATTACCCGTCTCTCACCCTCATATAATCGATTCAGCCCACCCTCAACTCATCTGAAGCTCCACCAATAAATTACATGTCTCTGAACCTCAAATCAACAACTTTTGGAACTCGTCTCTCACCTTCAGCTAACCATCAACTCCACTAACCAATTTATTTGCATAAAGAACATAAATCCAATCGTTGACCACGAAAAGGAGGCAATGATTTTTGCAAATCAAAGGTGTGTTAATTACCCTCAGTAGTTTCTATTATTCCTAAGCATAAAATATAAATCAAATATTATACAGTGCTTTATTTGATAATTTGTTCATATGTTGTTGCAGATTGTGTTAACCGAACAAAGACAGACAGCTTGGGTTTGTAATTTCAGCTCGGATTGTGGGGGTTTCCTCTTTTTAGCTTATAATTTTTTGAATTAAGAATATATTAAATTTTTTGAAAATCTTTATTTATTAATCTATCAACTCAGGCTTTATACAAGATGAATAAGAGTTTATTTCTGCAAAACTACTCAACTGCTCCTATGTTCATGATAATTGTTTCTACAAAATCTAACAATTACAAACTATTATGAATTAACTTGAAACTAATTGCAAGTAACCCTAAACATAACAAATTGTTTGCAATGTCTATTTGGTCATTGTTGTTCATTTATTATTTCTGCTAAATTTATGAGTACAATTTCAGCTCAAATTGTTTGGTTATACGATAGCTGATGATAATAAAAATTTGTGTTTAAATTGTATTATAGATCTCATACTGAACCTGGAACATTCAAAAAGGAGGTTGTGAACACATGTTTAGGATGAATGTATGTACAATTGAAGTTTTATGATTTTGTTAATAAATTTGTGTTATGAAACTTGTCAATTAAGGTTTTCACATTGTTGTTATGAAAAACTTATCAATTATGCAATATCTTATGGTTGATGCAGGTTTGTTTGTTTAATTAGGTTATATAATTCTTGTGGGTTTTGTTTTTATGTAACTATTAATTGTTGTTAAATATTTTAAAATATAGAATGGAAGATAGTGAATATATGGATAAGGTTGTCTGGACAAAGAAAATGTTGCATACGTTTTGTGACCTATGTATGTAAGGCAATTGATTTGAGAATACAACCTACAACTTATTTTGATAAAACTGATTGGAAATTTTTGATCACATCATTAAAAGAGTGAGTTGGTCATTCATTGACCAAAACACAATTAAAAAACAAGTGGGATAGTTGCAAAAAATATTGGAGAATATATACAAAGCTCATTTATAAAACTGGGGTGGGTTGGATTAGTGAATTGGGAACAATCTCAGCAACGGATGAGTGGTGGAAAACAATAATTTAGGTTAATTATCATTATCCAATATATTTTAATTTTTGTTCCATTTTTCTGAATATTTTATGATAGTATAGCTGTATGAATTGTGTGTTTTTCTTGTATATAGGAAATTAAAGGAGCTAAAAAATTTAGGCATGTTGGTATTAGTCTACCTTAAAGTTAAAATATGATAGAATGTATTCCAATATTGTGGTTACTAGAGAGTATGTGTGGGCACCATCATCAGGAGTACAAGGTGTTGCTGATTGTGTTAAGTCTAGCATTAGCAATCCCAATACTGATGCAATTAATTTTTAAGAAGGAAGTGGTGATTCAAAAGAAGATATAAATCTTACACTCGATAATGACATCTCTCAATTAGTTGGAGGGTGAACATCTCAAGTAGCAGCATCACAAAAGGTAGTGGAAAAAGAAAAGAGAAGGATGCTAATGATGGTCGAGCGAAGTAAAAGAAGACGTCTGACATTGACGTTCAACTACTATCAAAGTGGAACCAACTACTTGAAAGTATGTCAACGAGGAGTGATTCTACTTTTCTACTTTGCATATAGATCACGAAGGGTGTAGTATTCGTGAGGTGATGGCTGAGCTCCATTCAATTCCTAGAGTCTTAATTGAGGATGATTTTCAAGACTTTACAACAAAATATCTAAGCTTATGAACGAAGTGAGATATGTGGTCTACTATAGGAGGTCTTAAAGAAAAATTAAAATGGTTGAAGAAAATGTATACACGGAGTAAACACTAATAATTGATGATATGACTCTCTTTTCTAAACTGTAAATTCTTTTTTTGTGTTGCAATGTGTTATGTTATTTGGCAAGCTTGATAATTTATGTATAAATTTACATTTGCAACATGATTTTGCGAACAGTTTTGAGAACATGAGTTTGCAATGCATGCATAGTTAAAGATGTATTTTTGTTGTTGTAAATTCAACAATGTGTTTTGTTGAGTTATTGGTTTATGGGTTTCGTTGCTTTTCTCTTTATTTGAATTTTTATTTGAATTGTAATACAAGTTTGTATTCTAATTGTAATTCCTTTGTTACTGTTTTGGGACACATAAATTGGTTGTATTATTGTTGTATCAATGTATGAGTGTGATTAATTTTCTAAGTCATTAGTTACTATTTCGGGCCACATAAATTAATTGATTGTAAACATGTAATTTTCTTATGTATGTTATGTTTTTTTTTTTTGCAGTTAAAATCTATTACTGTTCAATAATGTTGTTTAATAAAATTTGTTGTTGTTCAATAATGTTGTTTAATGAAATATGCTACTATTCAATAATGTTGTTTAATAAAATATGTTATTGTTCAGTAATGTTATAACATAACAACACTTGGTTGTTATTGTTCATATTTTGCTTTCTGCTCATTTGTTCCAAACCATGAGTTGAACACTCACATGTAACTTGATTTTATTTTCCACAATGTTCCAAATACCAGGAGATGTTCACTCACATGGCAGCAAAAAAAAATGTTTTGAGCAACTGTGACAAATCGTGAGTTATGCACCAATATGCAGGCAACATAAAATGGTCCAAACTGTGAGTTGTGGCAGTAGAAATTTTGTAGTTTTTCTTGGGTAAAGGACAAGAAAACATGCAAATAAATTTAAAAGTTGCTAGAGATTGAATGACAATGAAAATTACACAATTCATCAATCAATTTTTCTATATAAGTGGTGGTCATTCTCAATGTGTTGCAAAACATTTACAATCTCAAAAACATTTTTTGAAAAGAAACTTTGCAAGTGAAACATCATTGTTGAATTTACAGGTTTGTTGCAAAAAAAATTCTTAAGTTCTTGCAATTTTAATTTATTCCCTTCAATATTATATGTTGTTTTTTTAAAGTGTATTTAAAAGTTTTTGTTTTTGTTTTTTTCATGGAATTGTGAAGATATGAATGATCCATGGTATAATGATATAGTTAACGAAGATTTTGATGGCGATTATGACAATGTTATAAACCACGTTGTAGAACACATTAATTATCATGCTTCTGAAGATGTTAGTACGTCGATGGGGGCGGTGATGATGGGAGTACCGGTGATGAAAATGACAACAACGACGATGATAGTCCCGATGACGATGACGACAATACTGATGATGGTGACACCGACAAAGAAAATGAATCGCTTCTAAGAAGATAATTTGACGTGGAAAAATTAATTATATGCACAGTTGGAGTTATAAATATGTATTACATAAATTATATGCATAAAGAACCATGCATGGTTTCATACGTGGTGGTTGACCGAATTACTAAGAGGTCTTTGGAAACGATGAGTTAACATGTTTAGGATGGACACAACACTTTGTTGAGTTTGTGTAAATATTTAGAAATATATTATGGCTTAAAGCCTTCAAGATGCATTTCCGTGATTGAAAAGATGACAATGTTTCTATATATGATAGCTCTTGGGGCGTCAAATAGAGAAGTGCAAAAGAGATTCCAACATTCAGGCAAACTGTTAGTAGATGCATAAATGAAGTCCTTGAAGTAGTATATTTGTTCATTTTAGACGTTATAAAACTACCAGATCCAGAATTTATGAACTCCCCAAAAAAAATTGCAATGAATCCAAGATATATGCCACATTTTAATGTCAAATGTTTTTATTTTAATTATGTTTTGATGAATATCTTTTCTTTATTGATGTTAATAAATAATTAGAGTATTCATTTTTTTCATGTAGAATTGTGTTGGTGCAATTGATAGAACACATGTTCATGCTTGCATATCATTTGATAATTAAGCTCTATTTATTGGAAGAAAAGATGTATCAACCCAAAATTTTATGGTTGCTTGTAGTTTTGACATGCAATTCACCTTTGTGTGGGTAGGGTGGGAAGACAGTGCACACGACACACATATTTTTCAAGAGACTATTAATAATAACAAATTTTCCAAACCACCAGAAGGTTGATATTTCATATACATTTAAGAGTTGGTAAATTAAGTTTAATAATATTCTTTGACATTTTCTGATTTTTTTTAATACATACTTGTGTTTTCCTCTTTTTTGCAGGCAAATACTATGTGGTTGATGCTAGATATCCCAATGAGTATGGGTATTTAGGTCCTTATAAAGGTTAAAGGTATCATTTCCAAGAGTTTAGGCATCATGGACAACCAAATGGTCGTGAAGAAGTTTTTAATTGTGTGCACTCATCATTATGTAATGTAATAGAACGTTCATTTGGAGTATGGAAATATAAGTGATGAATTTTACAAAACATGCTTGCTTATCCATACAAAACACAAGTGAAGATTGTAGTTGCATCAATGGCACTACATAATTATTTTAGAAGGAGATCATGAAATGATATGACTTTTACCGAATATGATCGCAATCCTAATTTTGTTCCCAATGATATTTTACCAGATGTTGTTCCTCGATCAAATAGTCAAGGATCGTAGAGGCCTTCATATATGGATTTTATTCATGATGGAATTGCAAGTAGTTTGATAGGAGAATAAAACCAAGTGTTTAATTTACTTGAATTATTAATTAGATTATGCTATTATGATTATTAAATCTACAATATTTAATTTCACAAGGTGACAACAATATGAAAAATATAGTAACCAAACACACAAAATTAATTTTCATTAAACCTCAAACTCAAATATATTTTAAACCAAACACTTCAATTTTAGTTATGGAGCTCAACTAAAAAGTACTTCTTATGAAACTGTTTTTTTATAACTTCAATCACAACAACAAATGCAATACCAAATAGGTCCTTAGGCTATCGAGTGACAGATAAATATTGATTTATAAAATATATTTTTTTTATTTAGATGTATATGTATTAAAGTAATATATTTTTTAAAAAATTTATTCTTAATATTAACATTAAAAATAAAAAATATTAATATGAAGTTTTAAAAATAACTTAATTTAAAAAAAAAAAACATGATTGAGCTGTAATGACAAACAATTGTTAAGAATAAAATGAATTATTGCTTTGAATTAAACTACAACTCAAATAAAAATATAAAATAATATCTAAATATTACTCATATTTTTTAATAATAAATAAATAAATTATTATATAATTTAAAATTATTTTCATTACTATCCCTTCACTAGTCTATAATCTAACGTTATGGAATTACCATCTTATTTTCTCACTTCTAGTGCCTTTTGAAAGTATGTATGAGGTTGCTTTTGAAAATATTTTTGATTCAGAATGCATCAAAATGATGTCTTTTATTTTTTAAAAATTATTTTTGACATCATCACATGAAAATGATCTAAAAACACCAAAAATTTAATTAAAAATAAAAAAATTAAATTTTTCAAAAACACTTTTAAACGTAATGCCAAACATGACCCTGGTATTTTGTGACTCAACCAACAACCTTATTTATCATTACTTACCGTTGTCACCATCTCATTGTATTTTTCACACTTAATTACGTGTAAGATATTTTTCATTATAAAACAAATGTCTCCTTAAATAAAAAAATAAAAAACTCCTTAACATAAACATGCAACATTGCAACTTGAGAACATGGTTTTAAACCCAGATCCTAAGATTGTTACGATATCCTGTGATTGGATCCAACGAAAAATGAAATCATTCATCCATTTTTTACAAAGAAACTAGCTCAATTTAAACTTCTTATATAGGTTAACAAGTCTTCAATTTGTTTTTATAAATTTAATTTATCTTATCAATATCAAATATGATTTTAGTCAACCAATGTTAACCTTTGATATTTAGAATCTTAGTCATGAGATCAAGATTTGACCATATGAAAAGCATACCTAAAAGATGATGAAACAAAATTCTAAAAAAATATCAAAGGTTGAATTGAAAAAATACAAAAACAAAAAAATAAAATCACCCCACAAAACCCATGGGCATAGGATTTTGGATAATCATATGTAATGTAAGAGAAAAAAACACAAAGATCAAACTACAAAAACAAAAATAAAAACAAAAGAATTATTTAAAAAATATCAATTTTATAAAAAAACATTAAAAAAAACCAAAATCAACTTGTGAAACCCATGACTCAATAAAAACACCAATGGATGTTTTTTTTTAAAATACAATAAAAAAACCCAAACAAAATAAATATAAGTAAAAAGAATTGGGGGCAAATTCTACATGAAAAAATGAAATCAAATGACAAGGGGTGGAACTAAAACAAGTTTTATTTGGTAGAAGGAATTAAAAATATCAAAAGAATAAGGATCTAATTTTATTTAAAAACCAGATAAAACATAGTGATTAAGAACAAAATTGAAGAAAAAAGAGAGAAAATAAATAGTAATAAAAAAAGGACTAAATTGGATATGAAATATAAATGGTAGGACACTCTTGTACTCTTACCAACTATTTTTATTTCTTATTAATATTTGCAAAATATCAAATTGCCAATAAAAAACCAAAATAATCAATAAAAAAACAAAATAAATTACAAAGCCGGGAGGATTTTACAGGAAAACTTCGAGAACTTTTTAAGTCTCCAATGAATTATTATTATTATTATTATGCGATGCGATGCGATGCGATGCGATGCAGCACAACAGTATGAAGTTTCGTGATGTTAATTGATTGAGAAAGATAAGAGATACAAGAAATTAAAATTGATGGCGTCCTAAAATTGAAAGGAAATTGAATCTTAGGGGCATATTTGACAGGTTGCTTGATCTAGGAAGCAGAGTGTACAGCCCTTCGAACTTTAGGAGTGTTTCGTAATCTAACCATACTGTAGTTATCTACAACTTTCAAGCGGGAATGGAAACGGTTGGACAAGAAACTATAGTCTATCAAAAATGGCCACAGCTCTTCCTTCAACCACGATTTGCCAAACTTCTTTCAGTTTCCCTTCTCAAAATCCATGCAAAGTTAAGAGCCCATCTCTCATATTCCCTACCAAAAGTCATGATCTTATTCGTTGTTCAGCCAAGAAGAAAATAAGCTTCGTGGATCGAATTCTTGATTACATTGAAGGTACAGCGTGGTGTATGTCTGAGCAAGCAGCATTCTTTGGTGGTCAGATTCATAATTGAGAATTGACCGCGCCTCCTTGTATTTTTTTCAGGGGGGCCCAAGTTAAGGAAATGGTACGGGGCACCTGATCTTCTGCCAAAAGATGGATCTGATGCCGAAGATGAAGATGAGTTGCCAGGTAATGCTTTCGTTATAGCAGTCCGTGGATGCGTTTATTCATGATTCTTTTCATGGTTTTTCATTTCAACTGCCTTTCATTTGTTCTTAAGAAATCTGGTATCTTTTTTTGCAAACACAGAGGAGAATGAGGTCAGAGACGCAGTTCTAGTCACAGATGGAGATAGTGAGATTGGTCAGGTGTGCTTCAGTCATGAATACTGACGTGGTTAAACAAGTGTTGATTGCATTAATCTGAGCCTTGTGATATCTAGCTTATGTAGATGATAATATTGTCACTGATTGTCAAAAAAGCTCGAGTTAAAGCACTGGTGAAGGATAAGCGGGCAGCCATGGAAGCTTTTGGAACTTATGTTGAGGTAAATGCATGCTAAACAGTGACAGTTTCATGTTCATTTATCTTTCCTGATTAGCTGATGATTTCATTTATCGACTTATCATGTTTTTTTGTGTGTATTTGGTCTGCGTGAAAGTCAATGGCAGGAGATGCAAGTAGCCAGCCATTCCTTAAGAAAGCTCTAAGAGGTGTTCGTGCAATTATCTGCCCCAATGTTCGTTTTTATGGGAACTCTATGCTTTCTCCATTTAATTCACTCATTTTTCTGTTCGGTGGCAATATAATTTCTCCAATAGAAATCTGTCTTCTTCTCCTGTGATAGTATTGATCTGCAATTTACCATCGTCACTGTTACCTCAGTGTTGTGGAGCATATCCTCAATCTGATTAGAATTCTTACTTATCCCTACCCTTTGCTCATTAAATTAATTTATCAGGTATCTGACATTAGCCACGCACTTCATAGTGCAAGTTGTGCCTCCTCAATCCAACTTGGCTCACTATGCAGATTGTGATGTTGGCATCAATTTAGATGAGTGAGTTTCGAGTTTCATGAAAATGCATGAATATCCTGTAACAGTTTCAAAAGAAGCTACTGGTTAAGATGGTTGCCAAGCCGATTTCATTTCAATGAAATTCTTCAGAAAATTAAGTTAAAAACAAATCATCACAATGTGGTGTATACTTCTGCGTGAAACTATTAACATTTTACTAGGTAAGTAAAGGCAAACACACCTGAAAAGTATGCGTAGCCATGGGCTTCCCTGACTCCATGTTTTGCTTTCTACACCAGGAAGGCTTCCTGTCTGATGCTGGGAACTTGCAAGGTGTAAAACATGTAATCCTCCTGTCCCAGGTATCTATCTATCTCTCTTTCTCCCCGGGTCTTATCAGGAGAGCACCTTGATTTCCATTGTTGTGGTTTAACAAGGTTACAGTTATCTGTATATAGAGGTAGCGGTGGCATACAGGCTCTAATGAAAAACAACGCAAAAAAACTGGCCGAGCAAGATGAATCAAGGCTTGTAGCCTCGGGAATTCCTTACACCATCGTCAGAGTCGGCATGTTGCAAAACACACCAGGCGGCACACAAGGTTTCAGCTTTGAAAAGGTATTCTAGTTTCACTGAGGTAGCCAGAGGGTTTTTTCATGGATGAAGCACTGGTATGAATGCAGCCCATAAAAAACGGAAGCCGCTAGCGGATTTGGGCAAAAAAGCTTACATTTCGTGTAAAATTGATGATGGCAGGGAAGTACAGAGAAGGGGAGTCTTAGCAAAGAGGATGCTGCCTTCATTTGCGTGGAAGCTCTTGGCGTAATCCCTCCTGTAGGATTTACATTTGAGGTCGGTGAGATATAAAACTAATCTATCCATTCATAATTACCCAAACACAAGTGCAATGCCGATTCAGAAACACGAAAATGCAGCTCCCCACATCTGCTATCTTATCTCAGTAGTAGCTCTTGATTTAAAATGAAATCAAATTTTGGGGGCACTGCGTTTTGATTCATTAAAGGTGTTTACGATTTTGAAGTGAGACTCTAGGATATAATTTATATTATTTTTTAATATATTTTTTCAAGTAAAAGCTTTTGGACTTAAAAGCAGTATACAATTCACACTAGTTCGTATTTGAATTTTATCAAATAAAATAAAAATAATGAGATTTGAATCATAATATTTGTCATGGCCATGGCCTCGTAAATTTTGCTTAGTCTTCCAAACAAATCGAGGCAGTAGGGAAAAAAGGTGAAGTAGTGGGCAAAAAATGTGAAATAAAAAAGGAAT
Source organism: Salix caprea (assembly GCA_964035475.1). Taxonomy (NCBI): domain Eukaryota; kingdom Viridiplantae; phylum Streptophyta; class Magnoliopsida; order Malpighiales; family Salicaceae; genus Salix; species Salix caprea. The sequence continues at coordinate 3,694,012 of OZ037759.1, read as the reverse complement.
AATTGATTGCATCCTTATTTTACTCCGACCATGCCATTATCTTCTGATCTTCTTTTATTTATTTTAGCGTTGTCTGGTTTTATTTTATAAATAGGCGGCCAATGGAGAAGAGAAGGTTTCAGATTGGAAGGAGTGTTTAACCAGATTGATGGAGAAATCAGAGCAGAAGCTTCCTTGATATTTCTCAATTAAGGCATGAAAACTTGTTCCTGTTTCTTCACTTGCTCTCTCGGTGGAGTTGGTTTTGTAGCCAAGGAAATGAATCGATGCTCTCAATGAACTGCCAAGGGCGGCCTCTGTTACCATGAACAATTTCAGCAGCTTAATTGGGTGTTTACCATTGCATTTTCAAAATACTTTTGAAAAAATTGAATTTTTTTTATTTAAAATTAAAAAAATAATATTTTTAAATTATTTACATGTTAAAAATAATTTTTAAAAAATAAATAAATAATATAATTTTAATATATTTCTAAAAAATAATACTTTAAAAAATAACCACATACACTCATTTCTCGCTGCTTTTACACCATTATGTTAGTACTTAGCTTTCAAATATTACCTTTTTTTTTTGCAGCTAAAATATCACTCGTACTTGTTGTTGGGATCCTACTAGCACTCACCCACAAAGTATAGTTTCAAGTTGCGCACTCGCTGTGGGGTTTGTTGGGTAAAAAACATATTAAGATAATAAATTTTTATATTTTACATCAACATCATCTGAAAATATATATAAAAAAAGTTAAATAATTTTTTCTAAAATAATTTTATAACACAATCCTACACTCTGTGAGTAGGGTTTGGCCGTATTTATATCTCGATTGTTATTGCATGTGAAATTGCATTTTAGAGTGTTTTGAAAGTGTGCTTAGTTTTTTTTTTTAAAATATTAAATTGATATTTTTAATTTTTTTCAATAGTTTAAATGTTTTGAATTTAAAAAAAATATTTTTTATGTTTTCATGTAAAAGATGTTCTTAGAAAACACGTAAAAGTAGAATCTATTATGTTTAGACCTTGTTTGACATTACGTTTCAAAAGTGTTTTTAAAAATTAATAAATTTTTTTTTAAATTGTATTTTAAATGTTTTTAGATCATTTTCATATACTAATATAAAAAATAATTTTAAAAAATAAAAAAAATATTATTTTAATATAATCCTAAATAAAAAAATATTTTAAAAAATAATTTTAACCACGCTACTAAACTTATAGTTATTTGGCTGTGAAAACATAAAAGATGAACTTGTTAGCGCTACAATCCTGTTTGGCAATTAAATTATTTTACTTTAAATTAGATATTTTAATGTTATTTTAATTTTGTAATATTAAAAATAAATAAAAAAATATTTTAAATTTATTTTTTATATAATGGCCAAATGTGGGTCAGCATTCAGATGATGTCCCTATAATATTTTGTGTTCCTCCCTTTCGGTAAGAGGTACGGCAAGCACTCATTCTCTTCCTCTTCTTTTAAACAATAATCCAGCCTTGCACTTTATCATGTCGACAGGCAGCGTACTGAATTATTAAACTGTGTGCGGATATACATTTTTTAAAAATTATTTTTAATATAGCTTATAAAAGAATACAAACAAAAAAAAAATCTCTTTATTCTTCAGCTTGATTTGTATTATAATAATGATTTTATAATTTATTTTTGTTATTGGTATGTTAAAAAAAAAAAAATATTTTCTAATAAGTATTTTAAAAACACAAAAATAAAATATATTTTCAGAGCAGTATTCCTTCCGCCTCATCTCTACTTTTTGAGGAGAGAAAAAAAAACTAAAATCCTCTCCTCCGTTCTTTTCCGTGACACCTTGGAGATTCCCCGTGTCTTTACACGACTGCTCTGCTCGTTCATTAAATAATTTAATAGAATATACAGGTGTCAATTATCATTTACTCCTTTATGAACACAAATTAATTAGTTCTTGTAGTAAAAATAAGAATAAAATAGTCATTTGAATGACCATGTTTCAAATAGTAGTATCTTCTTTTCTCCTCAAGCTTTTAACTTATATTGAAAAAAAATCCCTTTTCTATTTCTTAAAACAAAATAAAATAAAAAGAATTAAATATATGATTTCAGAAACCAAAAGAAACTTATTTATTAGTCCTACACTCCTACTCCTACTACAACCTATTTATTTTAGTGTTTTAAAAGTATTTTTTATTTATTTTAAATTATTTTTTTAGTATTTTAGAAATACATATTTACCCACTCAAATTAACAGTCCATTTTGTTGCATTCCGTGTGAGAGTGTGGACATGGCAGTCAAAATCGCGATCCAACTCGCAAAATCGTACGATTTTGCGAGTTGGCTCCGAAAACCTGGTTGAACCGGTAGAAAAACCGAAACCGGTCAAACTCGGTCCAACTCGTAGAAAAATCGTTCAAACTCGTAAACTCGTAAAAAGCGGGACGATTTTACGCGTTCGACATATTTCACTGTGCGGCTGCGCAGCGTAGGTTTTCTTCTTTTTTCATTCTTCAATTCTTTTTTTCACACACACCGGCACACCCGTTCTCTTCTTCCCCAAAGAACGAAATTCTCAGCTCGAAATTCTCTTCTCTTCTCAGCACAAAACACCCAAATCATCAGCCCTAAACCCCAAAATCTTCTCTTCTCTTCTCAGCTCAAAACCCCCAAAATCGTCAGTTCTGAGTTCGGTGGCCTCCTCCCCAGGACCCCAGCTGTTGTTCTCATCCTTCTCGTCGCCATTAAAGGTTAGTGCTTCTCGTCGTTCTCAGTTGCTTGATTTTGGTTTTATCATTTATCAATTTTAAAACAGAACTGACGATTGAAAGAGCTGTGAAAAAATGGATTTAAATCCTGTTCTTGAAGAGGATTGGTTTTGTTCCATGCTTTGTTTAATTTATTATAATCACCCTAGAATCAAGCTGGATTTTCTGTTTGGATTTTTGTTTGGTTTTACGAGATATAGGCTATATGATTATGATTGATGTGCTGATTGAGAGATTTAGTATAGGCTCTTTTTGATTAAGAATGAATCTCGTGCTGTTCTTGGAAATTGCTTATTTAATTTGGAGCTGTTGGCATTGAGCTTCTATTCTGATTAAGAGTTGATGTTTTCGTGTGTTTCACGAAGAAGTTAGGTTAACATCAAATTGTGGATACCAATTAGGATACTGTGAAGTCATATAATTGTTAGTTGAGCAGTTGAGCTCCTTGTTGTTTGGCACAGAAAACATCCTACAATAGAAGTTTTACCTGGAAGATTAGCCTTAAATTTGTCATCCACATTTCAATCTGGGACTTAAGAACATTGAATTAAGCTCTGCTTGTTCTAATTTAGTTTTTTCAATAATATTTCTTTTCTATCTCCTTTTATTGAATGGTGATTGAGCATGATGGCAGATCAAATGTTCACCTCCTTTCATGGTTGTCTTCGCTATCCATTCCTGAGATGATAATTGCTCGAAAATTTCCAGCTTTCATAAAATTTGGTGCGCCTGTTCTGTCATGACAAAACCATTTATGGCAATAATAATTGGATAGAAAGTTTAGCTTTATTATATGCTCTCTTTTACTACTGATGCGATCGTTTTATGCGAGCTCCTGAAGGTTGAGCCACCAGCCTATTCCCAGCCCTCTCTTGTTTATGTGATAGTGAATTAGAAGACTATCCGGAAGCTTTTGATGAGTGGAAATCAACATGAAGCCAGAATTTCGCACTTGGAAAAAAAAAATACTAGTTTAGCAATGGAGATTTTTCCTACTAGCACATGATTTTTTTTTTTGAAACTACCATAATTGGAAAAACAATTTTTAAATTAACATGGTAGTTAATATGTGCAATTAGGTGTATGTGGGATATGAGCTGCGGTGCACATCAAACAGCTAACTTGAACATTTCCAAGTTTCAGATTATTGGATGTCATGCATGGGAATTTCATTGTGTAGCTGAGATTTTATTGCGTGGCTTGTAATTGTCGAATTCCCAAGTTACCTTATTTGATGTATTATTTCAATGAATTGCAGATTACATGGCATCCAAAAAAACTACCAGTGGCAATAGACTTGATGTGGGATGGCAGCATGGTATAGATATTGAGAATACTTCAAGAAAAGTTCAATGCAAGTATTGTCAGAAAATTTTCAGCGGAGGCATTTATCGTTTCAAGCATCATTTGGCTTGCACTCGAAAGGATGTTGAGCCATGCCATCAAGTACCAGCAGATGTGAAGCAGATGATGTTAAATGTGTTGGTGAAAAATCTAGAAGCATCTGAGAAGAAAAGAAAGGCTTCTCTGTTTTTTAGAAGTGGCGAAGATGCAGACGAAGATTTTGAAATTAGCTCAATGAACAAGGGAAAGAAACCAGTAAGTGGAAGTGGAAGTACTCAAATGACCATCAATCACATGCTAAAGAAGGATATTAGAGAAGAAGCATGTCAACAAATAGCAAGGTTTTTTTACACTAGTGCTATTCCTTTTAATTGTGCTAGAAACCCTGAGTTTGTTAAAGCGCTTGAATTAGTTGCAAAACATGGGCCTGGATTTAAGCCTCCATCTTACCATGATATTAGAGAGAAGTACTTAAAGCAAGAAGTAGATAAAACAATGCATTTGCTTGATGACTATAAGCTGGAATGGAAAAAAACAGGCTGCTCAATAATGTCTGATGGATGGACTGATAGGAAAAGACGCTCTATTTGTAATTTTTTGGTTAATAGTCCTAGAGGAACTTTTTTTTTATCATCTGTAGACACATCTCATATATCCAAAACAGCTTTTAAAGTATTTGAGATGTTAGATGCTATTGTTGAAAGGATTGGAGAGGCAAATGTGGTGCAGGTCATTACTGATAATGCTGCGAACTATAAGGCAGCTGGGCATTTGTTGATGGAAAAAAGAAAAACCTTGTATTGGACACCATGCTCTGCTCATTGTATTGATTTGATTTTGGAAGATTTTGAGAAGAAACTAGAGATGCATGCCTTAACCATTGGTAAGGGGAGGAGAATCACCACTTATATTTATTCAAGATCTCTCCTTATTTCCATGCTGAGAAAGTTCATAAAAGGACAAGATTTGATCAGGCCTGGTGCCACTCGATTTGCCACTGCATACTTGACTCTTGGATGTTTGAACAATTGTAAGATTACACTGATGTCAATGTTCACTTCCGTCCAATGGAGGTCAAGTCGGTATTCAAAAAGTGAAGAAGGGCGGCAAATTCAAAATTGTGTTTTGGACAACAACTTTTGGCATGATGTCTCTGAATGCATCAAGGCAGCATTTCCTCTTATAAAAGTTCTTCGATTAGTTGATTCAGATGAGATACCGGCCATGGGTTTTATATATAAAGCCATGAAGGAAGCGAAAGAGAAGATAAAAGTGAATTTTGGAAATGTGCAAAAAAGGTGCAAATTATCTATTATGTCAATTGTTTATTTAATATAACTATTGTTTTATCTTATGTTATTTAATGTTGATGTTAATATCCTAATTTTTATTTTCTTTTGTAGATATATACCTGTATTGGATATTATTGATGCAAGATGGGAGCTTCAACTTCACAGACCTTTGCATGCATTTGCTTATTGGTTGAATCCTCATTATCATTATATTACTGATTATAAACAAGACAAAAATATTAAATATGGAATGTATGACTGCCTGACTCGGATGGTGCCTGATGAAGTAGAGAGGGATAAAATTGATTTACAACTTAATATATTCTCCGAAGCAAAGGGGTTATTTGGCATTGAGGCTGCCAAAAAAGCAAGGGATAAAAAGACTCCAGCTAGATGGTGGGATTCTTATGGAGATGAATGTCCAGAGCTACAAAATCTTGCAATTCGAGTTCTAAGCTTGACTTGCAGTTCATCTGGATGTGAGCGTAACTGGAGTGCGTTTGAGATGGTAAGTTTTTTTTTAAAAAAAACAAATATTGTTTTCATTTTTTATAAGAATCTTATATTTTATCAATTGTGAATTTTTTTTATAGGTTCATACTAAACGAAGAAATTGTCTACAGCAGAAAAAAATGAATGACTTGGTTTTTGTGATGTGTAATTTGAAAATGAATGATAAGGACAAAAAGCAAGTCATTGATTTTGATGACGTTGTAGATGATCTTCCATCTGATGATGAATGGGTGACTGAAAGAGAAGGACATGGTGGTTCATCGAACATTAATTTACTTCAAACTATTGATAGTGCAACACGAAGATAAAATGGAACAGAAGACGATAGTGATGAAGATAATTTTAATGGTGTTGAGATGAGTACTGAAGCCACTGAAGATTATTTTGAAACTTTGCATTCAAGGAGTTTAGAGTTAAATAATATTGGCACCGGTAGTACTAGTAATCTTTTTCATTGTGATGCTATTGATGCAATTCCTGGACATAGTGAGGGGGGTGAAAGTGAAACTGAAGCTGGTTTTAGTTTACATTGTACGCCAGCTGAAGATTTGTTTTAAATTTGTTAGTTTTTAACTTATGAACTTTTAGGGACATAATTATTTTGTAATGTGTTTTGAAGTTATTTTACATCATGTATGAACCTAAACTAATTAAGTTTTATGTCCATAATTATGCTATTTTGTATTCAGAAATATTTTACAAACGATTTTACGATTTTTCTTCTCACACGATTTTACGATTTTTGTACGGACATTTCGGGTACGATCTTTCTATGATTTTACGATCCGATCTTACGATCCGATTTTTCGGAGCCCTTTCCGATCCGTGTCAAAATCTCGATTTTGACTGCCTTGAGTGTGGATGCCACCATAAATCATACAATTATAAGACTCGATTTGAAATTACGTTTTAAATGTGTTTTTTTTTTTTAAATGATTTTTTTAATTTATTTTTATTAATGTTTTTTAGTGTTTTTAGATTATTTTCATGTGCAGGTGTCAATTTTTTTTTTTTTAAAAAAATCATTTCAATATATTTTTTTAACGAAAAATATTTTTAAAAATAATCTCAACTACATTCTCAACCAAACATTAAATCTGCTAAAGAAGCCTTTCAATCTCACTTGGTGCTTGGTTTAATAAAATGTCATCGTGTAGGCTAGAGAAGGCTATGAAATTGCTACAATGTGTGTGTTTTGGTAATGTGATGTATATTTAACTATATTTCTAAAATTTATTATTTTTAGTTTTCAATTATTAATTTTATATGATTTTAATATGTTGATATTATTTTTTTTTGTTTGTAAAAAACACTTTAAAAAACTATTTATACTCTACTCTCAAACAAGTATGTAGGGATGCTTTTCAAATATATTTTTAATTTTAATTAAAAATATATCAAAATATGTTTTTTTAATTTTGATATTAGCATATCAAAAACATTAAAAATATCAAATTAGTATTTTTTTTAAAAGCAAATGGTCATCTAAAAATTGCAACACCATCAATTGTCAAATGAACAACATGCATAAAAGAAAATACTATAACACTTTTTTTTGAAAGTTATGCGTGTATGTGTGTGTATATATGCATATGTATGCATGTAAGTATATGTATATGTATACGTACATGTATATCATATGAGAGTGTAACTTTTAAGTTGAAATGATATTTTAATATAATATCAAAACTTCAATAACCATGCATCTAAGACTTTGAAATCCACTGCACACATCATTTTCAAAATTAAGCATAAAATAATCGTGGATTTAGTTGGTTTAAAATTCTTATTCTGTAAGAAAAAAAATCGTCGTCTTAGAAAGTTTTTTTTATTTGGTTTAATTTTGGATTCTTAGACTAATTAGAACAACTGTAAAATTGAATAATATCTATTTTAAAGGTATTTAAAGATGAAAGCAAAATTGAAAAATAAGATTTTAAGATACAAAAACTAAATCCACCATTTGTTTTTAGAAAAATACAATAGAATAAAGAGTTTCAAGTAAAAAGATACACATTTTCCTCTCTCTGTAAATTCAAGTGATTAGTTTTTATTTAAAAACATATTTTGGTCTAAAAAAAATACATGAATAAAAGAAGAAGGAAATTTTTTCATGATAAAATATATTTCTCTCTCCATGGTTTAAGTTCTCTTTTATAAATATTTATTTCAATAACAACATAACCGACAAGAACAAATTTTAAAAAACACACAGAAAAAACTATTCGCGAGTGATCCGAGCCTAACTGTGGTTCCAGGGTGTTTGTAATTGTGTTTAAAAATGAAAATTTTTAGTTTTTATTTTAAATTAATTTTTTTAATATTTTTGAATCATTTTTATTTTTAATGTCAAAAATAAATTTTAAAAAATAAAAAAATATTATTTTAATATATATCTAAACAAAAATAAAAAAACTTTCAAAAACATTCACAGCAACGAACAGACGAACAGAGGCTAAACAATTCAATGTGTAGCGAGCTTTATCAAATAATTGGGGAAATGACTACATCCAAAACCAAAAAACCATCCCTTTGCAGGAATCATCATCATTCATCCCGATGACGAAAGCTAATAAATGATTCCCACGAATAGCATAGAGAAACGCAAAGGTTAATGGGGTCCTCAAGAAAAGCAATTGTTATATCAAATTTATTGTCTGTTTCTGTCACTGTTTGTGGTGAAGAAGATAGGATAGGAGGGACTGTAATGCAATGCAAAGCAATGACATCATCAGCATGCGATGTGAAAGTCTATTAACAAAATCAAAACTTTAGAAGAGATAGATGAAAAGAGAATATATCAGCAAGAGAGAAGATAAGAGAACCTTTAGTAGTAAAAGATAAGCAAGTTCGACCGGCTCCACTGCCAAGAGAATCACTGGGCCCCCTTCAACACTTGTTTGATTGATCATCTCCCTCCCCCTCCCCTCCCCTCCCTCATGTCTTCTCTCAAGCAACCTTGCTTTTGATCTTTAATTGATCCTTACGAAAACTGGAACAGTCAAGAGATTGCAGTTAATGGGGACAAAGTAGTGGTCAAAAGAAGAGTCATTACTCACCCGAAACAATAGATTCTGAGCTTGAGGTGCCTGATGCAAAACCAGATAGATATCAACAAAGTTGCTTTCTCCAATTGTCGCCAAGGAGCTATAATCCAAAAGGACAATAATGCTCAGGGTCACGACACAATCCCCTGCTCCCACTCCCCCCCACAATCTCAAAAAAGTTGGAAATAGTTCTCAGGGCAGGAGCTTCACAAAATGGGGCTCCAGAAGTTCTAGGCAGTCTATCCCACCACTGTCCACTCCAAGGTGCAGTGGACATCATGAGGAATCCTTTGACAAACATAGGAAAGAATAAAGGGGGGTTTGGTGAAAGTTCCCATCAAAAGCAGATTAGTGGATATGATCAGCAAATTGTGATGATCATCGTCAGTAAACAGAACAATCAGATTTGGGCAGCTCTAACAACCTAAAAGATGAGTGGCCCTTGGATGTTTCACATTATCTTCTTGATTAACAGTTAATGATGATCAATTAAACAATAGAGTATCAGAATCGAAGTACAAGTGAGGAGTCCTACCACAGCACATCAATAAAGAACGAACAGAATATTAAATTAAATAAAAAAGAAATGTAACACATCAATCATTGTTAATTTAGATTTTCTATCCATCTCAGGTTGTTTTTCCTCTCTCAACAATAAAAACCTACAGAATTAGAGAGGCCTCGGAAACAGAAATGGAATCAAGATGCATATTTGAAATTAATTCAACAAGATGATACTGTTACACATAACTTTATGTGAATTAGTGAAATTGTTATTACAATGGATATGCAAGAAATCAAACCGAAGCCTCAAGCCTCAAAATCAAGTTCCTTTCCTCTAATATCAAAATGCTCTTATTCTGCTTTGAAAGCAAGTGGAGAATCTCCATGAAAGCTCAGTTGAATCGATTACCCGGATCTAATTCTCTTCGAATTGGCCTTTCCATTGGACTTCAGTATCCCGCTTGATTCACCCTCTGATGAAGGTTCCATTGACCTGGTGAAATTGCTCGAAAGATCAGCATAAAGATCCACCACCCTTCTAATGTTATTGTTTAGCTCCTTGATCAAACCAACATTTCGAGTCAGGTTGTCCGGGATCTTCGACTCGTGGTTTTGGTTTATTTCATTGATTAACAACCTGTTTTGATCCAGAATGTCCTGAACTTGCACAAAACTCTTCTGGAATGTTTGCAACACCTTGCCATCTACTTGGTTTCCATTGCTTAAACCTGAAAATAAATCACCTTCCATTCTATCTATCCCTCTTCAATCGATCAAAACCAGTTTTTTTCCTACATAAAAAATTAACTCAGATAAATACCGGATAAAGGGGAAAAAAATTAGAATACAGAATCAGAAGGTTAGCTTTACCAAAATTGATACTGAAAAATCACACAGACTACACGCAATTCAAACCTATCAGGTAACAAAGCCTAATGCAAAATCATGCTCGGTCTGAGGTGAGTATACACAGTTTTCCCCCCCTGCATTTTCTCAACAACCAAGCACAGAAGGACAGGACAGTGTAGACAGCAGAGATAAATTAAAAAAAAGAAGCAGCAACAGCAACCATATATGTATTAGTACCCCTCACTTTTATAACATTAAAAAGAAAAGAAAGCAAACCGCTCTTTCTTTTTTCCACCAAAAAGGAACCTTTTCTCTAAAAAAACAATCCCAAGTTAAAGACCTTGTGTGGAGAATAACTCTAAACTATGAAAAACCACAGCAAAACCAGTCAATGCCAGATAAATTCCCATAAGAAAAATAAACAGTACTCTCACAAGAAAACATGAAAATGGGTTGAGAAAAACAACATTACCGGATCAAATTAAATGAGAGGGAAAGGAAGAAAAGATCTATATTTCGTGAAGTCGAAAAACAAAAGCAAAAACCTCTAGGACACAACCAAACAAGATTAAATTTACAATAATAACAGGAAAAAAAATCCCAACGACTGATGACAATAAAGAAATTTCACGTTTTACACTTCAGTTCATATCTCATATTTTATGAGATAAACTGGAAAAAAAAAATACCCGGAAAGCATCAAATTATCTCTTGCAGAAAAATTTCTAAATCTTGACACAGAAACACTAATAAGAAAGAAGAAGAAAAATAGATTAAAGAAAATCTCATATTGACCGTCATGTATCGCTGACTCCACTTACCTTGAACAGAAGCAGGAACATTTTAGTGGGCTGGAGGTGGAGAAAGGAGAGGTGAATTTTCTCAGGAAAACACAGGGTTTTGTGAAGAAGGATGGAACGAAAGGGGAATGGAACTATTGTGGGAATTTGAAGAAAGGCACAGAAATTATGAAAAACGAAAAAAGAAAAAAAAAAGATTTGATTGACAGAGAAATACGAAAGAAATATTCAGAGAGAAGCACAGATATAACGATTTTGTTTTGTAGTTAGATTCTTTCTCTCTTTCTTCCTCTTACCTCGTTTATTTCACCAGCAGTGCTTTCGTTTATTTAATTTTATTTCATTCTTAGGCTGTAGGTTTTTATAGCCTGCGACACAACCACACTTTAGTTTACTGCAAGGTTTTAAATCTTAGCCGTCTATTCAAACCGACGTCGTTAAGAGCATCCCGGTCAAGGCTCCGAAGAATGACGTCGCATCGGACCCTCCACTTGCTGGCGTGGGTGTGTTTTTTCCTCTCCCACTCCCTCGTTAAGGCGCCCTGCCAGTGCTACTTCTCCGAGAAAAAACACAAAAAAACCTTCTAAATATTCTCAGAAACCAAACACACCTACTCAATCACTACATGCCTCCATGGACATTCTCATCTCTTCAGCTCTTGAAGAAATTTGTTACCATGGTCCCAGCGGAGTCTCCCTATCCTCCCTATGGTCGACATTAACGCCTAAACCTTCTCCCTCAGTCAAGGCCTCTCTGTGGACAAACCTACTTTCAATACCTTCTCTTCAATTCTCTGTTCCTGGATACGATATGCCTTTTAGTTCCGACGAAAGCAAAATCAAGCGTTGTGAAGACGCCGAGAAGCTCGGTTTGAAAATTGTAGCCAAAGAGCACCTTCGGGATTCCTTTGTTGGTCTTTACGACACTCCTTCTACTGGGATTTCTTCTAATCAACGCAATGCTCTTAAACGACTTGCCGTTTCTAGGTTTATTCATCATCGTCTTCCTGATTTTACAAAATTTCCCTGCTGATAATGTTTAGCTGATAATCATGATCAACTGATCATCTGGATTCTTTGAGTTTTATCCTGTCGTATTTTCTTGATATCTAGCAATACTGTATAGCAATAATACGATACTGCTTTCTAACATAGTTGCAAGGCTTCCAAACCTTAACTACTTACCGTACCAAAGGCTGCTTTCGCCAGAGTTTATTTATTGAGAATTGAATCAAATTTGGTAGCATTTACTTAACTACTAATTAGTTGATTAATTAAGCTTGCGTGAAAGTTAGAGTGATGTTTAGTGGTTATTAACATGTGCAGAGGGAATGGAATTACACAAAACGCACTGGCAAAGGACTTGAAGGTAGAAAATAATAACTTTTTTTATGTGGTGAGGAGTCTAGAATGCAGAGGGTTGATTGTGAGACAACCTGCGGTTGTGAAGATGAAAGATGTGAGTGTCACTACCAATATGTTGTATTTATACCGTCATGCAAAGCATTTAGGTGTTCAACAGAGGTTTGAGATTAATGAGGAATGTGTGGAGGAAACTGAGAGGGGTGGTTTTGACGGGGAGTCTTCTTCTAAGGTGCTTGTGAGGGATTATTTACCGGCAATAAAAGCCATCTGTGACAAACTTGAAAAAGCCAATGACAAGGTAAACTCTTTTTCTCTGTTTTGATTTTTAAACTGTTTTGTATCTTGCCAGTTACGATTCTGAAGTGTGCTGATTTTTGTGTTATTGAAGGTCCTTGTCATTTCAGATATCAAACAGGATCTTGGTTACAGTGGAGCAAAAGGACACAGAGCTTGGAGAAATGTAAGTAAGCTGTACAAGTTATTCATCTGCTCTGCATATTTGAACTTGGTTCAGTTTCCTGGTTATTTATGATTGTTTTTGTTGTGATATACTTTCTTTGATGTTCTCTTAGATATTGCATAGGTTGAAAGATGCCTGTGTTGTTGAGGAGTTTGAAGCTAAAGTTGATGGAAAGGTTTGCTTAAAAAACCTTTCTTTGAGGACTGCTGTATCTTGTTGTGTACAAAAAGTTCTTTCATCACTTCTTTGGTCTCTGTTTTTGGCAGGTTGAGTGTTGCCTACGATTGTTACAGGAGTTTTCCCCTAATAATTTTGAGCCCAAAACTCGTGGATGTGGTGAAGATTGTGACAACAAAGTGCTGGTGAAATTTGGAAAGATGATTCAACAAACTGATCAACTTGTAGAACTTTCCCTTGACCAGCAAATTTATGATTTGATTGATGCTGCAGGATCCAAGGGGGTTACTTTTAGAGAGGTGGGCATTGATTATTGTACTTGTCTCATTGATTCTGGAGGCAACTTTGTTGGTTAAAAATGCACTTTTCTTCTTCAATATTTCATTTATGGTTTTCTATTGACCAATCATTAAGAAAAGAGAGAAGAGTTTCGACATTTTTCTATATCCATGACCCTTCCTCTCCCTACTGCCTCCCCAAAACTATATTGTTGACCTTTCACTACAATTATGTGCTACACTTTATGAGCATTTATTACCCAAGAAAGGAACAAATTTTCCTATATTGGCAGATTGCTGTACTTTCACCATTATCTTTAGCACTTGATATTGTCTTCTTTTTTAGTGTAATGGTGCTATAATTTGAAGGTATCTTTGCAAATATCTTGTGCTTCATCTTTTCTCACTGATTTTTTTTCTGACTTTAATTATTTTTTGCCAAATCAACTTATCTATGAGCAGGTGGGTAAGAAGCTGGGACTTGATAAGAAAAGAAACTATCCTCGGTTTGAAAATATGTTGTCTATGTTTGGGATGCACAGGCAGGCAGAAATCAACAAAAGAACTCCAGAATATCGAGTTTGGACTGCTGGAAATTCAAATTCTAACACACCAATTGCATTTCTTTGTAAATCCATAGCTGTCCTTGGTGACAATAATATTTCTGATCTGAGTACTAGCAATGCTGTTGTACCTGTCAGATCTGATGTAGATTTATTAGAGTATGGTAATTCAACCTTGGCAATTTATTCTGCTTCGTCTGAAAAACTGAATGACGAGGAAATTGATACTGATGTATATAGTGTCTCACCTGAGGATGGTAAAACTAACCATATGCAGCTCTGTCCTGGGAATGTGCCAGATTCACTCAACAGGCCAAGAAGTACAGCGTCCAATGCTGAAATTGATATACAGAGCATGCAAATGGAACCAGATGGTGCTTCATCAGTTAAAACAGCACAAACTTTGTTGATACCTCCTCATGCTGGACCCTCTCAGACATATCTGCATGTGCCTTTGACGGCTGATAGCGCCTTGAGGGAGAAGAAGATTCTTGAATGGCTACAGGTTTTCCATCATTCACTTCACTAGGCTTACACCAAGAGATTAACTAATTCTTGCATCTCCTTTGATGTTTCTTGTAATTGTCTTTCTAGCAACTCATTTTCAATATGCTTGTTCTGTGTAGGACAAGATATTCATTTTGAAACCTGAAATACACAAGTGGCTTAAGAGTCTTGAGGACAAGGGCACAACAATTGACAGGAAGACTGTTGATCGAATTCTATACAAGCTTGAGCGGCAAGGGCACTGCAAATTGCAGCACATTAATGTCCCTGCTGTCACAAATTGTGCCCGAGATCGTACCATCCTAGTGGTTCTTCACCCATCTGTTCAAGGTTTTCCTCCTGAACTAATGGGTGAAATTCATGATAGAGTAAGGGTTTTTGAAAAGCAAAGTCGTGGAGAGGGGTCAACTAGACTGAAGATTAAGGGATCAGTTCCAGTGTTAAATAGTGTAACAAGAACTCAAATGCATGTAGGTTCGGAAGAAAAGACTGCCAAATGGGAAGCCATGCGAGCTAATGGGTTTGTGTTAGCAAAAATGGGCCGTGCTCGGCTGCTTCATATTTTTTTGTGGAATCATCTAAGTAGTTTGCCTGAATGGAACAATGATTTATCATCTGGGACATATTCATATGCCTACAAGTTGTTTGAATTAGAGTCTGTTATTGATGCCATTCCGATTGAGCTGTTCTTACAAGTGGCAGGATCTGCACAAAAGTATGATGATATGATTGAAAAGTGCAAGAGGGGATTGCGTCTCTCTGATCTTCCTATTATAGAATACAGAAACTTGCTGGACAGTAGGGCCACTAACAGATTGTCATTGATCATTGACATTTTACGTCGATTGAAGGTATTGTTACTAGGTCAAAAATGACTTTGCACACATTCTTAACTTGTTGTTTCGTGATGTTTGTAGCACTTTATTGATATGGCTTATTTATCACTCTTTCTCTTATTATGCTGTGCTTTGAAAGTTTTTAATTCAATAAAATCTGTACCTTTACCCATGTCTAGCTTCAAGTAGCAATATTTAAGATAATTTCAAATTCATCAATCATTTACCTATCTACACGTGAAAGGGTTCTTCAGCTGGATAAAAGCAAAGAATAGTGTATGTGATGATCAGAATGCCAAGGCAGTTGGGGGTTGGTTTCTTTCCATCATATGCAACAGTCTTCCCCTTTGAACAAGAAAATTGTATTTACATCACAGTTGTTCTTTCATGAATGTGCATCAGTCATCCTACTCACTTTACAATTGTTTCTGATGAATGAGCATCTTTCATCTTCAATTCTATTATACCTCTTATCTGGTTGTGATGTAGCTAATCCGTTTAGTACGTGATGGGCATTCAGAGGATGGTGTAGAGGCTCCACATGCCAGATCCAGACATGCAATGGAGCTTAAACCTTATGTTGAAGAACCACTATCAATAGTAGCAGTATCTAATTTAAGATGTCTCGACCTTCGTCCAAGAATAAGACATGATTTTTTTCTGTTAAACAGAGAAGCTGTTGATGAGTATTGGAAAACTCTGGAGTACTGCTATGCTGCTGCTCATCAAATAGCTGCTAAACATGCATTTCCTGGATCTGTTGTACCTGAGGTATGTGCTTGATGTTTTGTTTGCCAAGTTTTTCTTGTGTAGGCATAGTCAAAAGTTTCATCGTGTGCAAATTATATAGAACATTGTGTTGTGTCACTTGTAAGCGAGAAATTATACATATTGGTGAGCATTGCATTCCTTTGTCATTACTGATGCATTGGTTGAATCCTATGGTGGCCATTATACATGGACACTTTCATTCATGTACTACATGAAACACAGAAACACTTACATGTGTGTGTCTCATTTGAAATGGACTGTTCAGGTTTCCCATCACCGATCATGGGCCTCGGTTCGAATTATGTCTTCTGATCAGCGTGCTGAGCTCCTAAAACGGATAGTTATGGATGATCAGAGCAAAACTCTGTCATATAAAGATTGTGAGAAGATTGCAAAGGATCTTAATTTGACTTTACAGCAGGTTTGATTCTGTACACTCGGTGTTTTGTCTTCTGTTGTTGGTAGCTTGTGTTGCAATTTGCTTGACTTGGTCTGAATTCTTTCTCAGCTCTATCATACGAGAAGGATGATAACTATTTTGTTTGGAAAATGCTCTCTGATTTTTGTTCTCATCTGAATATTCCATGCAGGTACTTCGTGTCTATTATGATAAGCACCATCGTCTTCTTAATAGATTTCAAGGTGTTGAAAATGCAAGGGAGGAGAGTCAGCTGCCACAAAAGATACATCCTTCATCCTCTAAGAAAAGAAAGAAACCCTTGGGATCTAGCCCAACAAAGCGTGGCAGAGCTGATAACATAAATGCACAGTTGGACAGACAGAGGCTTAGCAAATTACCTGATGCCGGCGACCAATTCATGGTAGAAAAAGATCTTTCTTCTTCCAAACATGATCATTTGCCAGAACTCCAGGATGATGATCACCTCGATATTTTGGGAGGACCAGGACTGTCTGAAGATGAGGAACGTCATTCTGTAATCAACGATTGTGCTTTTTCAAAGATGAAGCTAACACGCCGATCCAGGTTTCCATGGACAGATGAAGCTGATAGGTAAGTGGAAACTACTCTCTCTGTATGGCTCAAGGAACACCTGTCTGAAGCATGTAATATATTAATGAAGCATGGTTTCTTATAATCTGTATGCTGTTAGTTCCATGTAGTATGCCTTAAAAGCAAGGAAGTTAACTTCGTTGCATGTCCTTGATTCAATTGGGAAATATAAATACATAAAGTGAATAACTTTTTTGATTAAACCACCTGCTTGTTATTTTCTGGATATTTTCTTCAAGTTCAACCACAATATTCTACATTTTCCAACTCTTATTTGTCTACCTGGTCAATCAAAGTTGAGTTTAGATTAGTTTTTTTGTTCCTGATGAGTTGTTTGCTATTTTGGTATGAGTATACTCATTTTTCTGTATTTTTATGTTTTTTTCCTTCTCACAGACAATTGGTGATCCAATATGCAAGACATCGTGCAGTTCTTGGTCCAAAGTTTCACCGTGTTGATTGGAATGCACTTCCTGACTTACCAGCAGAACCTGGAATTTGCTCGAGAAGGATGTCATCCCTGTTTAGGCAAAACACAAAATTTAGACCAGCTGTAATGAAGCTCTGCACCATGCTTGGTGAGCGCTATGCAAAGCACCTGGAGAGAGTCCAGAACAGGTTTCTTAACAAAAATGACTGCAAGGGTCTCTTGCGATGCTCTGTCATTGAAGGCCTTCATGGGAAGTCCTCCAACGCTGTTGAATGTGATGAAGAGGCTGGTTGTGAGGAAGAGCGTTGGGATGATTTCAAGGAAAAAAGTATTAGAAAAGCCTTAGAGGATGTTTTCCACTATAAGCATGTGAGTAAATTGGATATGTCTAAGAGAGTTGGATCTGGCTCTGAAGAATGGTGTGATTTAAACACAAATGTTGAAGGACATGTACATCTCTGACACCTCTACAATCACATTTTCTTTCTTTTCATCATTCCAGCATCTAAAGTAATGCAATTGAAAGATCATCTTAGTTAGGAATAACTAGATAATTAAGGCTGGCCTTCCTCTGTATTTGATTTTGGTGAATCCTAGGGTTGAGGAGAGTATTCTTATTTGTCTGTTGTTCTCATTGACCATGTGCATGGCTTTCCATATGAACACACTTCATTTATTGCATTTAACAACATTTTCATGCTAGCTACTTCTTTTTCTGAGATGGTTGCTGCTTTTGAGTACTTACTCAGTGTAGTGCTCAAATACATTTTCTTTCTTGCAGAATCAAATGGAATCCGAAACAGTTCCGTCAAATACTCCCAAGGACATGTCAAAAATTGGCATTGGAAAACGTAAAGATTCTGCTCGAAGATCAAGACAATATCATCTTCATCAGAAGTTTTCTAAGCTTTTAGACGAAGGGACTAGTGTTTGTAGACAAGTGCACAAGTCATTGGCTATTTCTAATGCTGTAGAATTATTAAAGCTTGTCTTCTTGAGCACTTCAACAGCACCAGAGCTGCAAAATCTTTTGGCAGAAACCTTACGGCGTTATTCTGAACACGATCTGTTTGCAGCTTTTAGCTACCTTAGAGTGAAAAAAATCTTGGTAAAGCATAATTTTCTATTCTTAAATTTATTGCAGTTGCTATGGCTGGCTATGCATGTAAATTGTGGCCAAAAGATGTTACATGCTTCCTTCACTGTATCATGAGATGAGGACACACATAACTATGATCTGCTTAGACTCATTTGAAAGTACTAAAATATTTATCGCCCTCTTTAAATTTGCTTTTGCTTACAGGTGAAGTATTAGTCTTCTTTGTTCATGTTTCTAACATCTTAGATTAATTGATACCACTGCTCTATCTCATATATGCATTTATCTTTTTTCTCACCCTATCATTCTTATACTAGTACCTACTAATTTCAGAGTCCCTGTAGATTAAATATTCTGTAGCATGCCAGAAAGTCCACACTTTGCTATTTGCTCTTTAAAGTGGTTGTCTTTCAGAAAAATAATTCTTAATGTACTTGTTGCTGATACTCGAGAGGGTTTGTGGAACTGTGAACTCTGATATAACATTGCAAACATATGAAAGGTTTTTTGAGTATAACTCCTGGGCTTCTTGTGTTGGAAACAGACGTGTACCTTGTTTAATTTTTTACTTGGTTGAAAGGTGGTCATTTGTGTCAATTTGATTTAAGGTCTCTAAGTAACCTGTCTTTCAATCCACCTAGTCTCTTGAAGCTCATTTTCTTGAAGATTTAATTCATTATACTGTCTCTATTTACATTCTACCTTTCCTCTCTTGTATATTTTTTTTTTATTAATTTAAGTTAACCTTTTCACCCCTTTCATTTCTTCACTTTTTCACCTTTTGACAGATTGGGGGCAGTGGCGGTCAACCTTTTGTGCTATCTCAACATTTCCTGACCAGTGTTTCTAAGTCTCCATTTCCATCTAATGCTGGAAAGAGGGCTGCTAAACTTTCCAGCTGGCTTCATGAAAGAGAAAGGAACCTCGTGGAAGGAGGGGTTGATCTTACTGCGGATTTGCAGTGTGGTGACATTTTTCAGTTGTTTGCTCAAGTTTCTTCAGGTGAGTTGTCCATTTCTCCATGCATGCCAGTTGAAGGAGTGGGAGAGGCCGAAGACCTAAGAAGCTTGAAACACAAAAATAAGGGTGATGAATTTTGTGATTCTGATAGGGGCAAAAAACTGAAATCACTGGCAGATAGTGAGCTCTTTTCTCGCAGAGAAAAGGGCTTTCCTGGTATAGTGGTGTCTCTGCATCGTGCAGCAATGCAAACCATTAATTCTCTAGACTTGCTCAAAGATGGGGAGACTTGTAGAGGTGAAATTCGTTGGAATGAGATGCTCAATGCTGGTTTGGGTCAGGAAATCAGCTGGAGTTCATTTTGTCACATCAACGGGGAGGAAATTCCCAATTTTGGCAGCACTATCCCTACAGCAGCATGGCCCAGCATGGCACCTTGGGAGGCTATGACATGCTATTTGGAATATCTGGTGCCAAAACCTTATGATCGAAATCAAATGAATCCTGATGACCTTAGGACCATTTATGCTGCTATTCAAAAGGCTGGTGACCAGGGTTTGAGCATGGAAGAAATTTCCCAAGTTACAGGTATGCCAGCTGCATCAGGCCTTTTCTGCTCTCCCTTCTTGTGGCTTTGCACTTCTACTTTGAAACGCATAACATTTATCCATAAGCACTGTTGAGTATTTTTTGTCTTTCAGGAGAAAATATGCATATACAGATAATTGATGTGCTCCAGACATTTGGACGAGTTTTGAAGGTCAGTTTTACTTTTGATTATGAAGAGATTCTTTTATTCTAATTAAAAAGATTCAAGAATGGTGTACCTGCAACAGTGTACATAGGTGGGGGTGTTGCAATTTTAAATACATTTTCTTGGGGCACCTTCCACTCTCCTCATGTCTGCCTTCTATTTTGTTCTTTTATTGATGAATATTAATTTAATAGAATATTTCTCAAACAAGAATGGCCAGTGTTTAGATGGCAGATGTGAGAGTTAAATATCTTGGTTTGGGTGACTGTGGGGTGATTTTTGATCTGAGTTTGTGCCAAATCCAGTGTCCTTGTAAAAGACTGGGTTATTTGGTTGAGGTTGCTGACAACATGCTCGCGCACAAACACATTTATTTCCTGGACTTGATGTCATAAACTCCCTTAAATTTCATTTATCAACTCAGGCCGGGTTTGGTTGCATAAACTTCAACTCAAGAATAATTATAATGTGCTGCATTTTGTGCAGGTCAATGCTTATGAATCTGTTCGTGTGGTTGATGCATTGTATCGTTCCAAGTACTTCCTGACCTCACTGGCTGGTTCTCGTCAAGATCTTACAACACATCCAGTGACAAAGTCCTTAGAGAGCATTGATGATGGTCATCTAACTTTGAAGCCTGAAAATTATGTGGCTGGTACTAGTTCACCAAGGGAAGTGGTCATGGAAAATCGTGACATGCACAAAGTTACCATTCTTAATCTTCCTGGAGAGTTTGCATCTTTGAATGAAACCCATAGCATTGCACATGAAAGTCATTCACATGAAAATGCAATTTCACCAGAACAGGTTATTGACAGTGAAACCTCTTCTGGTGAGATATGTATGCCAATATTGCCATGGATAAATGGAGATGGGACTATCAATAAGGTTGTCTACAATGGACTTGTACGTCGTGTTCTTGGTACTGTGATGCAAAATCCTGGTATAACAGAGGTATGCTGCCTTTTCAAAAGTACAACATTAATTCATTAACAGATGTTCTCTTTCCAGCATAGAATGCTATTCTAAAAAATATATAAAAACAATAAGCAGCGAATGTTGCTGATGCTATGGTACAAGTATGATCCAATACTCCTTGTGATGTAAATTTAGCTGTTTGCTATAACTGTTAGCAAAAATACCAAGAAAAAATAATATATGGAGATTGCTTTTGCTTTTGTCAACTTGCATGTATTTGTACTTTTTACAGATTTGTTTAATTTCAATATTACTCGGAAAATTTTAGATATCTGCTTTATGTCTTACATTTCAGTTCAAACTCAAGTATTGGTTTTTAAATTGTTGGACAACAGAGTTTCATTTTTATGAGATGCTAGTGAAATGGTTGAGACTATTATTTGTTTTTTGTCTGTTTGCTGCAAGCTTGAACAAGTTGCTCCTTTCAGAGATTGTTCATCAAGGTTTTATTTTCTAACATGTGCCTTAGGGACTTATATTAACCCCGACAGATGTTGGCTCTTTACTTAGATAATCAAGAAACATCTGAATCAATAATGCATTATTGCTTGCTGATTATTGGAATTTAAACTTTTCATTTACTGTCATTAACACGTGCCCTTGAAGTACATGTTAGAATTTGAAAGATTCATTTCTCTTGATTTTTCTCACTTTTGCCTTAATTATTTTGGCAGGAGAATATTATATTCCATGTTGATGTATTAAATCCCCAGGTATGCTATTGTATTTATTATCACTAAAGTTTTTGATCTCTAATTTCTAAAATGTCCCTTGTCAGGCCATTAAGACTTTTTCCACCATCTGTAATTGATGAAATGGACTCTTTGATTTAAAATATACTTCTGCTAGGATCAGTATTTATGCACTCTGGACACGAAGTGTCCATCACAGCTTCGCTGCAGTGTCAGCGCCACACACGCACACACAAACACATGCTATTTCTCTATCTAAGGTGATGGAAATTGCTTTTTTAACCAGGCTCTTTGGAAGGTCTTGAAAATCATAAGATTTTACAAACTCTAAACAGCAAGTAACAAAAATACCTATACTCATGTAATTATGCTAGGAATTAATCACTTTTCTAGCAATTGTTGTAACCGATTAATTTATTGTTAACCGAAGATATATTATTTAATCATGCTTGTGTCCATGAACTGATATTGTGCTCATGACAAACAAAGCTTGGTTACACTTAATCAAAGAAAAATATTGTTCCATGCAGACAAACATTCCTGGGTATAATAAAATCTATGGCACAAGGTTTAATCAAAGTAGAATTAGATTAAGACTTGCAGGTTATATCAAATCATGCAACTCATGCCTCTAAACCACGTTTGGATTATTGATGTTGTGCATTTCTAATCATTTTTGCAGAGTTGTAGAAATCTATTGGAGTTAATGATTTTGGATAAACACCTCACTGTGAGGAAGATGCACCAGTCCACATCAAGTGCCCCCCCTGTCTTATTGAGAACTCTCCTTGGGAATAGATTCAGAGAACCAAAGCTGGTATACCGTGAGCATTTCTTTGCCAATTCTATGAGTGCAGCTCTTCTGTAGAGCAGCTTCATGTATTGTTTGTCAGTATTTTTGGGAGCAGCCTCCAGTTTTCTTTCGAGAGGCACCACACTAGATGTGTGTAGGTAATGGTATATAAAGTTTCACTACATAGGATCTATCTGTGATTTAAATATTAAATTTTGTGGTGCAATTGCAAATATCTGTACAGTGTGCTGTTTTATACGGCTCTGGATTCCAGCAATCATTCTTTTATACGGAAACGACATGAAGTAAAGAACCAAAGATTATTAGCCAAGTTCTTCGCCTTCGCATGGCTGATTGCCCGGTTGCTTGCTGTGGGGTGCACAATTGTCTAGTGTGGTCCATCCAGCTTCCATTTATTATTTATTGACAGCCACTCAAATCTCTTGCAGGCATCTATGTGTGGCAATCACGTCGCAGTAAGTTAGTAAAGTGAATAGTTTATCTTTGCTGCTTTAGATTGTAGATAGTTGCAATGGTGGCTGGGAAGCTTAAGCTGACACAACGAAACCTATGATCAAAGTGGTTAAGCTGCATAAACTTTACTTGGAATGATCGCAATTACAGTTTCCCGAACTGCATTGTTGGGAATTGAGTTTTAATGGGTACATTGAATATGATTCAATCTTCAATGATGAAAAATAGCCTAGTCTTTGTATTATTTTATTTTATTTGGGTTTATTCGCTGGGATTGATTTAATTGTTTATAAGCCTAATTATTTGTTATAGTTAAGATTTTAGTATTTATATGTTAATTTATTTTCTTATCTTCTTCAGCCCTTTTATTGAAGAAAAATGAAAAAAAAAAAAAAAAAAAAGGAAAGAAAGAAAAAGAGTGAGTGAGAGAAAAAAAAAAGTGGCAGTAAGAAAACATAAAAGAGGAGAGAAAAGTGATTGAAATCATTCAAGATGACATCATCAAAAGTTGAATGATTCTAAAACCAAGATTAAATTCAACAATATAAATCTTGGGTTGGTAAATTAGTTCACCCTTTAATTCATTGAATTTTATTATTTTAATGTTGTACTTGTTATTCAACTTATCATTTATAGTGCATGAAAAAGAATAATTCAATCTTCCATGATTCTCTGTTAAATTTTTGTCTATGGATCAAACCCCATTGATATACAGCATCTACTCCTCTTTAAACCTGTCAGGAGTTGCAATTTTTATGTGGTTTAGTTATTTACAACTAAAGTCTAACAATACATGTTTAAAATTTTCTTTATGTATTCTATTCTTGATTAATCTCGGCATAAAAAAAAAAAAAGAATTAGTTAATTTTAGTGTTACCATGTATTTGTGTCATGATCATTTAATGTTTAACCTTCTGTCTATAATTAATAGACTCAAGCCTTAGTAATACTCTTAGTGACATTCAAGAAGAACTATAGCTTATGCAAAACCCAAATGACCAATTTGCCTATAAAAGTGGAATCCTTGCTAAGACACCCAAATAGCAATAAAAAAATTACTTTAATAACCATTAAAAACAAGTTGATCGAGGTCACCACCAATATCAATATTATTTAGATTACTTTTAACTAAGATAATCCTTTTAAATAACCCCAGGGGTTGGCCTGGCGGAGGAGGCCTGGGGCTCGCGGGTGTGCTCCCCGTGAGGTCTCAGGTTCGAACCCGCTCAGGTGCAAACAATTCCTTGGAGCCATTGGACTTGGGCGAAGCCCTTGAATGACCCGTGGTGTACTTGTGGGAAACCTGCTTGCTGAGGCCTTGTGCACCCCCGAGATTAGTCAGGTCCAGCGGCTTGGATACTCGGTGCTAATACAAAAAAAAAAAGATAATCCTAATGAGCGAGTTATAGAACCTAATAAAATAGAAGCCCCCACTTTTGATACTCATCATCACCCTTAGAATTTTAATTGGTAAATTAGTGACATGAATAACTTCTTTGATATATTTGATAATAAAAGAATTAGGTTGTTAAGATGAAGCTCATTAGTGAAACTCAGTTTTGTTGGAAAAGTGTTGAGGATTGTTTAGAGAGGAAAAGTAAATCTTTTATTACTAATTAGACCAAAATGAAATACAAATTACAAAAGAAACATATACCTCAATCTTTAGAAGAAGAAGAAACAATAATAGAAGAGTATGATGTGTTTGCTTTAGTTATATAAGAAGTTTTAAAAGACTCTTTAATGAAACCACCTAAGAAGGTGAGTTTAATGTTATAAGAGTTTCTAGATAATTGTCTTTGTAAGATCTCTAATTTTATTTCCTATAATTAACATTTTACATGTAATAGATTTTGAGCGATATATTGAGCTCCCTGATTCTTTATCCTTGACACGTGATGAGAAAGATGAAGATAATTCTAATTTGCTAGGTTGTATCCAAGTACATCTATTAAAACTCCAAATAGTTTTTACTCTATTTTTAGCTTCAATTATATAGTGTTCATAATTACAAATCTAGGAAATCTATAGTTTTACTTCCATGTTTGCTCAAATTAGGATTTTTTATCTAGTTAGGTCTTTTGATGTAGGTTCATAATCTGCATATCAAGATCATAAAGTTAATTCAAGCAAATAACAAACAATACAAATTTTGAGGTGATTTACATAAGTATCATGATGTATTTAATGTTGGAGATTATTTCATAATACAAATTAGACCTTAATAATGTTTTTGGAAACAAATAATAAATCTCAAGTGAGTAGTGTTAGGTCATTTAAAGTTTTGCAAATGAATGAATTAAATAGTTGTCATTAAATTGTTATCATATTTTAATATTAACTCTACTTTTAATATAAAAAATCATTTTATATGAAATACAACTTATCTATAATGTTCCTTTTATACTCTCTATCTCATGATCCTTATCATTGATATAAAAAAAACATTCTAATGATATTTTAAATGTACAAGTTCTTTTTTACCAAGATAGTGAAACTCATTGAATCCCTGACCATGGACTAAATGACCAATTCAATTATATTTTTACCAATCATTCAAGTTATTTTTGAAGTTGTGACATCAACCGATTTATGTCAGGCCATCTCACACATGACTAAATTGAAAAATCAAGTAAGGTAAAGAGATGGATCAAGATATTTCAAGATTGATTTGTTAACCGAGTTTAACGATATTGTTGAAGAATTCTACATGCGTTTAACGTTATGATTTACATTTTAAAAAATATAGATTCGACTTTTTCATGAAATTGAAAAGTAAATAGAAAGAAGGGTGAGGATGAGATCATGTACAGAAGAGGGCGTCAACTCACGATGCTCATTCTTGAATTTTAGTTTTTTTAGGCACCGTTCCTTGTTACTATCACCAAAGAGTTGGTTTGCTCTGTGTTATAATTTAGTTGTACGGATTAGTTGTACGGATTAATGTTATTCAATTTGTTTTTGAAATTGCTTTTTTATTTAGAAATATATTAAAATAATATTTTTATATTTTTTAAAATATATTTTTAACATAAACATATAAAAATGATATAAAATACTAAAAAATAAAATTCATTTTTTTTCTTCTTAAAAACACTTTAAAACACAATGATAAACAATGTCTGGTGTGTTTGGTATTGCGGTTGTTGTTGTGGTTGAGGTTGAAAAAAAATAGTTTCATAAAAAGCGCTTTTACTGTGGTTCAAAATAAGCAGTGAAGTGTTTGGTTAAAACTGTGGTTAAGTTTAAGGTTGATAAAAAGCAACTTTGAGGGTATTTGGTTATCACACTTTTCATATTGCTGTCAACTTGTGTAATTACCTTAAAGAACATATATATTGTTTTTTAAATATTTAATAATTATAATAATAAAATATAATTAATAATTCAAGTAAATTAGACACTTGTTTTAATTCTCTCATCAAACTACTTGTATTTTCATCACGAACTAAATCTATATGTGAAGGCCTCTGCGATCCCGGAATAACATATAGTAAAATATCATCTGAAACAAAATTAGGATTGCAAAACAAAAATTATACTATGATCTTCTTCTAATATATTTATTTATTGTAATTATTTTTTAGATTATTTCAATATATATATATATACACGCCCCCCTATATATATAAATATACCGCCTCCAGACCCATATATATATATATACACGCTCGAAGTGAGGGAGCAGAGATGGGTCTTTTGGTTTGCTTTGCAATTGTATCTGTCGGTGTGAATTGTATTTGTGAAAAGCAACTTGAATCTGCTTTACATAAAACGGTGGTTGGAATGCTTTTATTGGTGGCCCCTAGGATTGTGCAGCAGTTTTCGGGTGTATTTGGTGCGTTACCAAATGACAAGCTACTAGTTTTTTTTGGAACGTGGTTAACACCACGATACCAAACGGGCACTTAGTCTCCCACGCCCAGAGTTGATTTTAATCGAATCATTGCTTTCATATGCCGAGAGAAGCATTTCTGCTGCTTTGGGATGACGAGTTTGTGGCTGTTTTTTCTATGAATTTGTAAAGCTGCATTTCCTCCCTTTTTCTCAAACACATAGTTTTTCAAGGGTTTTTATATATCAATGGATTTTTAATTAGATCCGTAGTTAACATAATTATATTATAAAAAATTAACATAACTATAAATTAATCAATTTAAACCTGTGAGTTTCTACAAAACCATCAAATTCTTTAACATATCCTCCTTTTACTTCACATGAAACGGACATGATATATATATATATACACTAGCCATTGTTCCATATCTTGTCACGGTCGGAACTATATTTTTTTCAACGCAAAAATATATTAATTGTGTGAGATTTTTTTATTATAATATAAATTTGGGTAAAATAATAAATTTGTGGATAAATCATGTGAAGTGCAAGTTTTCTATAAAATATATGAATTTTAAATGAATATAGATTTATCTGTTAAGTAGGTTTCAACAAAATAACCAGTATAAAATTATCATTATCATTAAAAAAAAGAGAAGAAGATTCGGATATCTAAATTATTGAATTCACTGTATTAAGAATAGTTCATTTTATAATTCAATTTAAATTAAAGACAAAAAACAATATATAAATTGTGAAAAAAACTGCAATAATTAAATAACAAAAATAAGTATTTAATTTTTATCTTCAAAAAGAAGAAAACATAAATTGAAAATCCACCCCTACATTACTGTCATTATCATTACTATAACAGTTAAAATTATTATCAATATTACTTCCCAAACAGTTAAAATCATTAAATTACACCGAAGAAATAACAAAAAAAAAAGAAAAATATTTTTACCAAAAAACAATCACTAAAATTATCATTATAATTGCGCAAACAATAAAATCATAAATCATTTTATCGGAAAAAAGATAAAAATAACAAAAAAACACAAAAAAAGAAAGGGAAAATGGAGCAATATTAATTTTAAAATGACCACCAATATAAATTAAAATTTCAGAACTAAACCGAATAAAAATAAAAGTCTGATAAAAAATAAAATCACAAAAAATAAAACTAAAAACTAAAAGTATAAATGAATAAATAAAAACAAAAAGTAAATAATGTCCAAGAAGGAACGAAAAAACCAAAAGAATCGATACTAAATAAAAAATTAAGAGAATCGTTGCCAAAATGAAAACAATACATATAATTAATTCCAATTGAATGACAAAACTGCAATAAATCAAAACCTTGGGACTGAAAAAAATAAAGGGATTTAAAAAAAATAAAATGCAGTGTAACCAACATAAATTAAAATTTCAAAACATAACCTAATAAAAATAAAACCCCGATAAAAAATAAAATGACAAAAAATAAAACTAAATCTAAAAGCATAAATTAATAAATGCGGACAAAAAAAAACATTTTCCAAGAAGTACCAAAAAAAAGAAAAGAATCAATACTAAATAAAAATTTAAAAGAATAAGTTTCAAATGAAAAAAAAATTAATTCCAATTAAATGACAAACTGCAACAAATTAAAACATTGAGACCAAAAAAACAATAAAGAGATTTTTAAAAACAAAATGCAGTGTAAGCAATATAAATTAAAATTTGATAACAAAACCTAATAAAAGTAAAATCCCAACAAAAAATAAAACAACAAAAATTAGAAACAAAAACTAACAAATGCATATAAATGGACAAAAAATAGACAATGTCCAAGAAGAGCCAAAAAACAAAAGGAATTAATAGCAATAGATAACTAAGAGAATAAGTGCCAAAATAAAAAACAAAATATATAATCAATTCCAGTTGAAGGATAAAAATGAAACAAATCAAAATTTCAGGATCGAAAAATAACAAAGGGATTTAAGAAAATCAATACAGTATAATTGTTGACAAATTAAGAGAATAAAGACCAGAGACCCGGAACGTGCCGCCTGAATGCGTGTTCGCATGAAACACTGCTAGCATGTTCGCACAACGCGCCTGCAGTGTTTTAGAAAACGAATTATTAAAAAAATGGTAACTTACCCATACACCGCTGGACCCAACAATATCTACAGAAAAACAAGGGTGAAAGTACTGCAATACCCCTGGTTTCAGGTGTCTTCTTTTGTCATTTTCAGGGGCTATTTTTGTAGTTTTAATGTGCAGAAATTTGGGAAAAAATGAAAACACCCCCAATTGTTTCTGCGTCCTGTCCTCAGGACCGAGGGGTAAAATAGTAGTTTTACTGTGCAAAAAATTTGAAAATACTTTCCATGTCCCCTGAAAAATGTCAAAAATGGCACTGGTCTCGGGGGAAAATTTTTTTAGCTCTGGGGTAAAATGATATTGTTACTGTCGCAATCTATAGTGAACTGTGTCTATGTGAACAATGAAAAATTGCATAGTAAAATACCGACGCCTTTTATATATATACTAGCCATATTGCTCACGCATTGCCGCAGGCATGCCTATGTATATAATTTCACAGCATTAAATCCATAACGATAAACTTATATTATATAATTAACAAAAAGTTATATATTAGGAAACAAATAGATCATTTCTTTGGGAATCTAGTTCCGTAGTACAAAACATTATAAAAGATCACAAATGACACTACTGGTGGATCATTGCCAAAAATAGGGATGTCGAGGCGAAGAACAAAGCTAAACCCTCCTCAAAATGAGATATTTCATCCTCTTACTAATCTTCTTGTTAAAAAAAATTTAAAGCTATTAAAATAAATGAAAAGAAGTTGATGTTAATCAACAAAAAAATATTGCAAATATTAAAAAAAGAATTGGTGTGCAAATAAACCTTTGATGGGGCAGAATGTTTGTCTTTCTGTTTCTTGGCTGGTGGCTCATCTTTTCCATCAAGAATTATTTCTTTTTGCTTGAGATGACTGAAAAATTGAGGAGAAAAGAAATATTATTGTATAAGCAAGTTTATTTTAAGAAAATGCAAGCGATGAAATAAATGTCATGAAAGTGTTTTGCATTGACTAAAAACATTAAATTTGAAGCAATAATTATATTTGCTATAAAAAAAACTGATAGATTTTCTGAACGGTCATCGGTAAAAGTCAAAGCCTTCTTAGCTTTTGGATGGTAGTTGTCTTTGTTAGTTTCATCCAAAATGATGCTTTGCTGATGCTGAGATGGCAGGGGTGTTGTCAAGTTGTGTCATTGGGGTAAGCGTGTCTGGTGAATCATCGATGAGTCTCTTGCACCTATGATTATGGAAGTGTTCGAGGATCCCGGAGATTGTTTTGAGCCTTCATCAAATACATTTATAACATATATGTCACATTTGCCAAGGGTTGTTTTATAGGCTCCAAAACGTAGTTGGAAATTTTTCATTTTGTTCAATGCTTTAGTCATTTATGGTGGGACCACATAAGGATTGATAAAACATTTGTCGTAAATCAAATGATGCGCCGAGGTGTTAAAAAAGCTCTCAACAATTTTTTCAGATAGCAAGAAGTTTGTAACGACTTTGCCATTTGTGACAATGCAATTCACTTTAAACCTAAAAAAAAAAATAAGGTTTTTTAAAATTGAGATTTTTTTTTTTATGTTTTTCTTTAAAAGAGCTTCTATATGAAACAATAGATTGTTCGTTGAATTTTTTCACCATGGAATTGGTGGAGTCTAGAGGGTCATGTTCAATGCATCTAAGGAGCCAGAGAGTATTTTTATGCATTTCGGGCATGTTTTGCACCACCGCCTATTTTAGAGATCATAATTAGTAATGAATGCTTTGCAAGTGAAACGCATGATCTGCACAAACCAAGCATAAAGTCATCATAAGAGTTGAAAACTAATGGTAAAAGAGTATACTTAAGTTTTAGTAAAAAAAACCTTATGCTGAAATGGGTCCATGCATAAAATCTCTTTAATTGTTTTTCGGTTTTCATAGATTTGTTGATCCAATGACACAACGATGTACAAAGATTGAGGAAGTTTATGAACATCAATTGGCAGCTGACCATAACTGGTTTTAATAAAGTTTGATAAAGTTAGCAATAAATATTTAATGTTCATATGCCAATTATCTTAAGAATATTATAGACTTACAAATGCTTATACGACATAACTTCTGGAATATCTGGGTTGAAATACCAAAGTGAAGCAGTTGTTCTAGTTAAATTTGTTGCACCTGAATGAAGGAGAAAGAAAAGAAAGAAGAAATAACAAATATAAATCCGATAAAATTATAAAAATAATTTCAAAAAGAACTAAAAAATTGTATGATGCTATTGCATTAAAAAAGTACAACAAACCCTAAAATTCTGTACCTCGAAACCCCGTGAAAACAGCAATAACAGGAGATTCTTATGCATCAACTATATTATCATCAAAGCTTCGAGCAATGGTGCCCTATAAAGTAATTCGCAGCTCTTCCCCCCGGTTTAAATTTTGAAATTCACACACAAAAGCATTGAAAAATATAATCTAAAAAAGTAAATTTGGTAGGAAAAAAACCTTATATTCTCAATGATGAACTCTCTTTTATCTTCAAGCCTGTGGCCTTGAACCAATACTTTTTCAATTGGTTGGATTGCTTTAAGCCTGCCAAGAACATCTGAAATAATTGCTAGATTAATTAAATAATATATTGGGTATTCATTTGCCATATAATTTGAAGTATTCTTTTTAAATACCTGTAAGAATCCTTGATCCCTTGCCCTTGGTTAAAATGTGTGCAAAATCAATAAGGTGAAAATGGTATCATGGCACAGCATTGCTAATAGAATCAAGATGCGTTATTTTTGGTATCTGATTTCAAGTCTATAATTTCCTCATGATCAATCACAATATTAACCCATTGATTTTCATATGCGTAGAAGTCTTTAATTTCAACATAACATCCCTCAGTTGTGTTATGGTTGAAATATGTTGTATCCCTCGCCTTGGATGATCCTTGTATGGCACCACTTTACCATGTAAAAATCGTACCAAAACAATATAAGAATTACGAAGACGCAGGTCAAATCTTAAAATGCTAATAAAAAAATGGATGACCAAGATATTGACTCTTATTTTTTGAATTAAATACTATATTTGTTAATGTAAAAATGATTGCACCAATATGAAAACAAAGGAGGAACATCAAAATATAGATGAGAGAGTATTTCATTTAAGTTTAACATGAAAAAATGAAGATGGTCTATTAAGCCTCTCGGTGAATCACAATAAAATAAACAAACTCACACATACACAAAGATATAATTGTAAACTACAAATGATACCAAGACAAAATTAAATAAGATGTGGAAACCCACAAAGGAAATCTAAGCATAAAATTACATTAATTAAGAAAAAATATCATATAAAATATAAAAACCTAGTGGTCAACCAAAAGACAATTGAAACTACTTGTTTGTCCATTTTGCATTGGCATCCAAACACGACACACCTTGACTTGTATCAATGGATAAAAAAGATATATCTTGATATTCTTCAAAGGAATTGCCATCAACCTGCATCACCAAACCAAGAATAAGTTGCATGTGTATGGTAAAAGTAATATAAAAGGTATGCAAATGTTTTATTTACGAAAAAGAAATAACTTAAAAAAAATCAAAAAACCTTTTGGCAATGTATTGAGGACATCTTTACAAACAATATTTTTGGCATGATCAAGTTCGTTCCCTTCTTGGTCACATAAAATGATTTTTAAACCTTTCTTGGATGTAACCCTAGAGAGAGCAACATATAGTTGACCATGCATAAAAACTTGCTGTTTTAAAAAAACACCAACAAATTTCAATGATTGTCCTTAACTTCTATTGATTGTCATCGCATAGCATAATCTTACTGGAAATTGTCTTCGTTTAAATGTGAATGGGCATTTGCCATCATTAATTGGGAAGACAATTCTTGGGATAAAAACTTATCTGCCAATGTTGGAGCCTATTATTATTTGAGCTTCAAAACTCGATCAATAAGCTGTGTGATGATAAGTCGTGTCCCATTACATAAGTCAGTCATTGGGCTAAGATTTCTCAGTAACATAATTGGCGCTCGCACTTTCAAAGCAAGAATGTGCGAAGAGACACCATTAAACTCAAGTTGGTTTATAAACTCAATTGGATATAATAAGTTTATGTTGTCGTCATCACTGCAAGATGTCTCCACAGAATCAGTGCTAAGATAAATGCGTTGTTGATCATGTGTAATACCAAGTATGAAATTATTGATTTCAATAACATTGATGTTTTTAGGTGTGACAAAAACTCTTTCTCTAAAGTAAGATGGTTTAAGATTAGACAGCTCAATGCTTGGATAAATGGATGAAACTATATTTGCAATTGGGTCACCAAAAGCAGAAAGTTGTAAACCATTTGGAATTTTCACCAAAGATTCCTCTTGGTCATCGCAGAAAGGCAAATCACAAAGTTCTCCACCACCTATCTTCATAATCCATTCGACGAAAGCACTAATCTCTTCGACTTCATTAGAACTGGGGCCATTAATTGATAATTGCATATTTTCTTTTAGAAACATAATTGTAAATTTTGGCTAGAGAGGGACTGCTTTAAGAAGCATTAATAATATCCTTTTCTGTTCCTCCAAGGACAATAGGGAGAATTTGTCGAAAATCCCCACCAAGAAAAATTGATTTGTCACCGAAAAGCTGATGTTGGTTGTCAGCACCAATTTGTCCCAGGACATCACGCAATGATCTATCCAGCGCTTCAAAGTAGTATCGATTATTCATTGGAGCTTCGTCCCACACAATGAGTGTTGTCATCTCTATCAACCTTGAAAGGTGAGTGCTTTTCTTTATTTCACATGTCGAGTTCTTATTTATAGCAAGAGGGATCCTAAATCTTGAGTGGGCTGTTCGCCCTCCAGGGAGCAAGATAGATGCAATCCCTGAGGATGCTACAAGGACAATTAAGCTTTCAAATCTAATACAATTAATAATTATATGCCATAAAAAAGTTTTTCCTTTACCGACATGCCCGTGGACAAATATAAGAGATTGTTGTTTCTTAGAAATAGATTCCATGACCAAATCATAGACTTTTTTTTGGCATACATTAAGTTGTGAAACTGATGATGAATGATTGTTTCGAAGCTCAACAACATCATAGTTAAGCTCCTCCCTTAAAAAGTTTGTTTCTAATTTCATCCATCAGACGATTATTTGGCATCGATAAATTATAGTCCTTAAAGGATGTAGCTGAGGCATTAAAGAGTTGCTCTAGTTCATAGAGAACATAATTCATAAGCTCATCATCAGTCAAATGCAGATCACTTACC
Organism: Salix caprea; assembly: GCA_964035475.1. NCBI lineage: Eukaryota > Viridiplantae > Streptophyta > Magnoliopsida > Malpighiales > Salicaceae > Salix > Salix caprea. The sequence continues at coordinate 3,659,550 of OZ037759.1, read as the reverse complement.
AAAAAAGATCTTAATCATAGGTTAATGTCATCATGCATTGAGTGCCAAAATTGATCAAGCAAACTATTTGTGTTAGAAACCTCACAAAAAAGAGTAACACTAACAAAGAGTTGTCTAAGTTGTGAGGATGAAGCAGTTGCCACAACTTCAGAAAAAGCTTCAACCCATTCCTTATCATCCCCTAAGAGCCCCAATGCTTTACAGGCAAGCTGAAAAATTGGATAAACAATTTCAGAGATACATTGTAGATTTACAAAGCTTGTTGCTCCTCTAACATGATTTAATAACATTCTTAAGAAATACAATTATCCAGCGACAAGATGCATATATATTATACACCCTAGGGAAAAACCTTTTGTTCTACAGATCCATTCTTTTTGCCCAGCATCCCAAACATATTTGTTTGGGAATTGTGAATAATACAACTCCTTTGCCTGAGCATCCTGATTGTTTTGATCGAACCATCCTATTAGCATTGTTTTATTAAGACTTGGTCTTCTGAGAATAGATGATAAATATGTATTGATTTCCAGAGAAAACAATAGGTGTTGCATTAGTAAATGTATTTGAAGCCTCTCAACTATTAGGTTCCTTAAATGAATAGGGAATTGCAAGAGTTGCCATACAGCTTCATAAGGACAAATAAATTTTATCGCTTCTCTCTTTCTCAATAGCAACCCTGCATTTGTCAGATCCTTTGCTAACATATTTGAAAAGATATTTTACGAGCATTGACCGACAACAAACCTCGACATTAACATGAGCATTGTAGCGGATCAATAGCTCTTTATAATATGGAATGACATAACAGTTAGAGAGAGCAACGCCACTCTTCAGAACATATGAGCTAGGAAAATCTCGTCATTTGTAATAAACAAATCCATTCTCATCAAATACTGTTGACTTTTTAAGTTTCTTAGGAAAGTGTTTAGAACACTTATCTCCTTTCATACATTGGGCTTTCGGGTTAGCGACCCCGTATGGCCATACAACATAAATTTTGAAACAATTTCATAACAAAGAGGATCATCTTTTCTGTCTGGTATTTCTGCTAAAATAAATGAATCAACATCCTCAGGTGACCGGAACTTGTATTCAGAAGCAAGCCAAACCAACAGATGAGTGTGTGGCAAGCCTCTTTTTTGAAATCAATAGCATGAATATCTATCAGGAGAAAAAACAAATCAAACAAAGTTTTGTTGTATTAAAAAAAAAACATAATTATAAGCTTAGAAAAATACCAGCAATTGTTTTGCCAAAAGGCTTTCCTGATTTAGTGAATGAAATCATATCATTGAACTTGTATCGAATAACTCTTGCAATTATGTCAGGTTTATCTTCATGTTGATAATTTCTAGCTTTTTGAATCTCTCTTTGAATCTCAGGCCAGCTGACATTGCAAGTGAATGTTATGAAAAGGTCTGGATTGCCATAATAACGATAAATAGCCATTGCATCTTGGTAATTGTTCATCATATACCGTGGGCTTCTAGTCAATGAAGATGGGAGGATGATTTTCCCAATGCTTGAACCATTAACATCTCCTCTCTGAATAGCCTCTTATATGCCTTTATAAGATTCAATCCTCAGGTTTGCTTGGTTTGAACGAATGAAATCTAGGCATTCTTGCTCTACATTCATGAATACATCAATCAAAAATTGTTGATAAAGTCTTCCTCCTTTAGTAAGAGTAGTGTCATCCAATTCTTTCATGAATAACATAGGCATAATATGCTCTCATTGTTTCTTTTCGACATTTTGCAAGAGATGGGTGCTCCTGATTTGTGAATGGAATATTGGTATGGTAGCCGTCTTCAACATAATGAAATAAGAGCAGATATTGGAGAGACATAAATTTGGGATGCAATTTAGAGATCCTTTCGAAGACTTTTAGAATAAGTTTCAATAATAATATCTCTATCAGAATGTGAATCTCCAATATCCCCTATAACCAAACCACAAACATCATCAGAGCAAGGATCATCATATTGGCTTGAGTCACTATTTCTTTTCCCAATCAAGCGAAGCTTGAAACCAGGGGAATCATTGCCATCAAGTCTATGCCTAACTTGCCGAAACAATTTGACCAATTCATTAGAAGAGTCGAACATTGTAATAAGCCCACCAACAATATCTCCATCCAAAGATGATTGACAATTATCATGATTAAATGGACAAAGTCGATTCTCAATTTCATGCTCAGTGTCAAACATGTAAAGCTTTGTAAATGTCGGCGAACCATCATCAATTGGTAGAAGTGACCCCATAAGATGGTGGCATTGTCCATTTATTGTAAAGATATATGATCCTGGATGGGAGTTAACATCATTGTCAATCTTTGCTCCCATTGAAGTGAAAACAAACATCAAATTATAAGCACGAATATCACGTCGAAACTTGATGGATAATGGACCATTGTAAGGGTTAAGAAGCTTATCAAGAAATAAAAGTGTGTTATGAGCAGCAGGTAATTTGATTTTGCCATTGGAGCAACATGATGTAAAAGATGAGTTTGTTTTTATCGAATGAACCAAGCGTTCTGAATGCCAGAAAAGAGCATTGCAGTGATGATATTTATATGTTTTGTCATTGAAATCAATGCACTCAACTAAAGTTCCTGAGATAAAAGGAATCCTAAAAGAAAATGAATTAAAATCTTAGGATTGGATGAACAAATTCAAGATGAAAGAATTGCAAAAAATAGTTAAAGAACTCATGTTTTCTTTTTCTTTGATAAGAAGCTTAACCAATGCTACTATGTTGGGTAAGAAGCATTGAGGAAACACCAATCTCACTGCTTGCATTTTGATAGCTTGCCATTACATAAGGAAATGTGTTTGAGGACGAAGAACCATACATGTTTGCATTGACAACTTGATTCATTTCTGCTTGTAAACTTAAGCTAGAAGAAAAACCAATAGTTGCATGATGATCTTCAGAATGAGAATCAATACAAGCATTGCATTCAAAGATACTTTAATGAGCATTTTGAATGCCTGAGGAGCTAGCAACGGCAATAGAATTTTCAATCTCAATGGATAAAGTTCAATACGATGACTTGGCTGCAGACGTTGGCGATGACTTGTCATAATGAATTCCTTCAATAAGAATCAAGCTTGAATTAAACATCAGTAATAACTACTTGATCTTATCATGTGGAGTTAAGAAAATAGCAAAAAAAAGCATAAAAACTATCTATAAAAATTAAAAAAATTAAAAAGAATTTTTTTTCCTGCTTCTAAATTGTAACACTTGCCAAAATAACTATTTTAGATCAATGAGACTTTTTTCATTAAATCATTCCCGCCATCGAAGAAAGCAAAAAAACAAAATAATAAAAATGAAGCAACAATGCGAAAAAAATATTGTTTTCAAGCTCTTAAGTTGCGATGGTTGCATAAGAAAAAAAATATGAATGGTGAACAAAGCATTTCCCCATAAATTATTCTTGTCATCGAACTTAATTATAGGGTTCTAATCTTAAACTAAGCTCAATTTGATGTTAGTTTAAATCACTACGCAAAACGTAGGCAACACGAGAACATAAGTCGTTTGGAAGCTGACATTTCACGCCAAAGTTGGCGCAAATTATAGTGTACGAGTGGAAAAAAATTGCATAAATGATTTATTTTTATTAGATTCTCCTAGATATCTAAGGGAGAAAAAAATAAAATAAAATAAAAACAAACAAAAAATGCCAAAAAATAATAAATTGCTTTCTAGTTTCCAAGCTGCGATGAATGAGTGGAGAAAAAAGATTGCGGACAAACAAAGCACTTCCCAATCAACCATTCTTGTCATTGAGACTTAATTATAGGGTTGTAATCTTAAATTAAGCGCTATTTGATACTGGTTTAATTTCTTATGAAAATCGGAGTCAATGCTAGAATCCAAGTTCATTGAAATTTGGCATATCATGCCAAAGCTGTCGCAATTCATTTTGTGTGAAAAAGCAATTATGGACAAACATAAAACTTTTTTTCAATAAAATATATGAACCACTGAAATTCAGTTAAGGGCTTGAGAACCGAATGAAAAGCATTTGATGCAAGTAAAATTTCATGTATCTTGATTTTGGCTCTATAATGAAGCTCGGAATGAAAAGAATAAGCATTAAATATAGTCTTAAGCACCAATGGTATATCATAAATTCAAATAATGCAACAATTCAGGCTTAAGCCTTCAAGAGCAATGCAAAATATAAATTGCAAGCGCCAAAACATTCTCCAAACTTAATTTGGTACACAACACTTGCCTACCTATCTTTGCATATCCAACAACCTATTTTTCTGGTTTATCAATATTCTGAATGACCAAAAGCACGCAGGGAAGCATGTGAAAAACTTTTCAATGGAAGGGAAAATACATGCCAATAGCAAAACACATGCAGGACATCTATTCAACCCAAGAAATGAAACAGAAAACAATCATGCATGAAAAAAAACAATCAATGACATAACAATGATCCAAAAGAGGAAGTATAAGGTAGAAACAAACCTGGTACAATGCGACAACGAAGCAAGGAGCTAAAAAGATTTAAAAAGTACAAAAGCATGTACCAGCATTGCAGCAATAATTTCGCATGCAAAAAAAATTATCAACCATGTAAATAAAATAACCAAAGGAGCCCATATATAAAAAACAAACTATCAACAACCCCACAAAAAACATTTGTCTTGAACAAATAGTAGCAGTTGTGATTTATTCTCACACAACAAACCACACCAAAACAGAATAAATACCTTGCATAGTGCCCTCCACGGTCTTAACACTGGTAATCATAGTATGGAGTCTAAACTCAGGCGGATTTCTCTGGGTATTACAGTGTACCTAATCTAGGAAGAACGTAACCAAATGATTTTTCAATCAGCGCAAAATTTTGTTCTTCGTATTTTTCGTAAATTCCAGGAAATGTTTTTTACCATCTTTCATTTCCGAGAAAAAAACCATCTCAACTTAAATTTTGGATGATGTGCTGGCAGGTGGTTGCGTGGTGGCCGTTGGGTTTTAGATTGTTTCCTATTGGTTTGTAGAATGGGTTGGTCAGTATAAGGTGGCTGGTTTGTGTAGAGTCTTTGACTTCGGGTTACTTTTGTGCTGGCTTTTCTTCTTGCTTCGGGTCAAGGGCTACTTTACTGTAAAGTCTTCTTTCCTTGTTGGCTGTTAGGTGCTGCGTTTTTGTGGCTGGTTGCGTGCTGACTTGCTTCCTCTGTTCTCCTGCCTTGATCGTGGGGTGACTGGTTGGGGCTCTTTTTTTTTTTTTTGCTTCCGTAAGCTGGCCTCCTGTCCAGTCTCTTTCGCTTTTTCTTTTTTGGCTCAGGGAGCTTGCGTGTCTGGGAGTTTGGGTTTCGTTTCTTGGCGCTGGCTTTTCCTTTTGACTGATTCGGGCTTATTTATCATTGGAAGTTTTAAAGGGGCGTGGTCTTCTTCTATGTTTGTGCTTGGGGAGCTGAAGTCAGCAAAGGCATCTGCTTTTTGGCCCCCTGCAATGTGTTTTCTTTGCTTCCTGGCAGCCGGTTGTTGGGTCTTGATTTGCATCCTTCGGGCTGGGCTGTTTTGATGGGTTCTGTGGGCTGGCTTCTTGGTCAGCTGGGTTGGGCCTGGTTTGGGCTTTGAGCCAAAATATGGGTCTTCTGTTCTTTGGGCTTCCCTCTTTGGATATAAGCTCTAAGCTATTTTTTGGGGCTCTTTTCTGTGGGCTGGGCCTTGGGTTCCTTGTGCTTTTCATCGGGTCTCTTTTGTTTTTCGAAAAGGGAGCATGTTCCCTTTTTCGCTAGTTTCTTTTTCTATTTTCTTCCGAGATTCTCTCGGTCTTGTATATTCTTTTCTCACTAGTTCTCTAGCTTTGTTCCCCTTTGATTTTTTATATACTTACATTTGATAAAAAAAAAAAATACATATCCACATAATACAATGGTTGCCCCGATTGACACTAAAAAATCAAACACACTGAATCAACTAGAAAATCGACAAGATCAATCAACACAATGATTTTATAATATTGCAGAACAAAAAAGAGAAAACATGAGAGGTGTTTGTTGCTGCCGCAATTACTAAATCCTACAAAAGCTGACAGCCTCCCCTCCCTCAAATTACTTTCAATTAATTGCATAACAAAAGAGAGAGAAATGAGAGGTATTTGAATTGCAGGTTAATTTGTTGTTGTCGGTTTTGCGTAATCCTGCGAAAGCAGATATTTCCCCCACCTTGAAATTGTTGTTGCCTAAAAAATTATGTGCTTTTGCTTTTGCAACAAATTGTCTACTTTTGCTGCTGCCCAAAAAATCATGTGCATAGAAAATCCTTCAAGTGGGAGAGAAATAAATTGTTTTCACCTACCTAGAAAATTAGAGGAAGACCAATTTGTTGCTGCCCAAAAAATCATGTGCTCGACACCTTGGAAAGCTTTAGAGGGGGTTTGATTTGTTGCTGCTGCTTTCCTTTAAATCACCTTCCATTAAATGTGCAAGTGCACTACAGCTTGTAATAATTCCCAGATAAGCTTCATTCTCGAGAATTAGCAGTGGTTCCGAGTTCTAGTTCGGCTACAACAATTATTGGAACTCCAGCAATTATTGCTTCAAGTATTTACAAGGAGACACGAATCCTCCTACTTCATGTTCAAGAATCAAAAGTTGTGGTGCCCGTCCTCTTATGATTAGGCCTCTGCCTTCTATTCTTTTCTCATATCCTCTAGGCAACCAATCTTCCTTATCGTCTTCATTTCCCAAATGTATTGCTACCCAGACTCTGCAAGACTTGTTGAGATTTCCAGTAGTTGTGAAGCAATAAGGTTGGCTAGACTTCCAAAGCATACATAAACAATTGAATTTGTTTTCTTTGAACTGAGCCATTTCAAACACACATGTTCATTGGAGGCTTCTTTACCTCCCTTTGCCTTGTCCTAAGTGTCACGGTTCCAAAACCGAAAGGGGCCTGTATGCCATTGTTTTGTCTTGACTGATGCTTGGAATATAAAAAAAATTGCTTATCATGTTTCATGGTACCCTTTCCACATCCAATTAAAGAGATTTATGCATAGATTGTTGCATTTGATACTTTTCAAGTTAAACCAGGAGGAAAAATAATCCTTTGTTGGTTGTGTTTTTTTTGCACCGGTTAAATGTTTTAGTACCCTCAAAAGGGTTGTAGGGGTTAACCCATCCTCCCTGCATATTTGGCCTGTAGTGGGAGTATTTTGTTCTGAAGAAAAATCTGGTTGGGCAAGCACTCTTCGTTGCCTCTGTAGTGGGAGCAGACTTATATTATGAAGGTTTTGTTGATTCTCATCTACACGTGACAAAACTAAAGGATGGGGTGCTTCTTTTGAATCTTGGAGGGCCCGAAACGCTTAATGATGTCTAGTTGTTTTTGTTTAATTTGTTTACAATAACCCCCCTTCTTCAACCTTTTTGCAACAACAAATTGAGAGTGCCATTAGAAGACTCGTTCTCCTGCTCACCATCCCTTTCCTATTTTCCATTCAACAACACAATCAAAAACCCTCATCTCTTGCCAAATGAACCCACTTCAGCAACACCATAAAAGACTCCCTCCATTGTTACCATTTTTTTTCTTTTTGACCATTTGGCCTCCCTCTATCATCGTCTCTCTCACCCAACACCCTTATCTCTCATCTCTCTCTCATCAGCGATACAAACCCATGTGCACAACCCATAATGAACCCAAAACAAAATCAAGGTTCAATCATGCTAAATACTAGAGATTTGCCTTCGCTTTTGGCGTTCCTACATAGATCTCCCGACTTCACCCCTACACATGAAATTCCACTCTCCTCTGTCTCACCCAAGTGAATTGCTCATGCTTGGTTCAATAAAAGAATGTTTAATTTGTGCAACTTTATGCGTTGGGCACCCATATCTCAACCCGACCGAGCTTTGCAACTCTCATCTGCAAGTGTTTTGTTTTCGAAAATCCAGAGGGCTTAAATAGCAGTAATATATCTGAGCAATTAATTTTGATCGAATGGTTTTTTTAGGGTTGAAGAAGTTATTAGATTCCAAGACACACATAACTAATCACTAAGGCCAAAACACTTTCATACCAGCTGGATTTATTATTAAAAGCAAGAAATGAAAATAGCATAATAGACAACAAAGAACCACTACAATGTTAGACACAAAAATACAAAACCAAAAAGGAAAAACATAACCTTCACAGAAGAAGCAGCAACCAGCAACGCAAACTGCCACTTGGAACTTTGAAACAATAAGCAATTTTTGGGTTGAACAACACAAACTTCCTGAGAAGTCTCGCAAAAGATAAGACACTGCAAAGCAACCAAATGACAATGAAAAACAGAAGAAAACTCAAACGAACAAAACAGGAAGAAAAAAATGAGACAAACCAGTAGAGAGCAAAATAGTGGAACACCCCAAACACGAAAAAAAAAAAGCAGCTTATAAAGGAAATGTAACTGAAGGACGCAGACACCACTCCACCAACTCTCACCCAAAGCAAAGACGTGAAAATAGAGAGAAGACAGGGCATGGTCATAAAGTGACACAACAAAACCCCCCAACAAAACAAACCAAACCAAATAACTAAAGAAACGAACACCCATAAATGAACTATCCTTGCACCGAGAACACAACAATGACCAGAACAGATTTGGATGGGCTATTCGCAACACACACAGGAAATAAAGAAAGCAGGGAAAAACCATGAAAACCCCTACCAAAAACACGCAGGTCTGAATTGATAAAGGGTAAAATTGGCAACACACTGCCATAATCCACAATGAAACTATCTCTAAGGCTATAGTAGTTCAAACAGTGAAAACACAACACATTATATATATATATATATATATATATATATATATATATATATATATATATATATATATATATATATATATATATATATATATATTCTTTGTATAGTATATGTTTTTCACGCGATGAGAAAAAAAATCAATAAATAATAAATAATAAGCTGGACTGGTTAAATCTCTCGTGAAAACAAAGTCATTTAATAATTAATCCATGTGCTTTCAGATTCAATTTTAACCTTCTTATACTTTGATATATTTAAAATCAAGTTTTTCTATTACTTTTTGTCAGTTTTTCATAAAAAATTGCATATAAAATAATTAATACCCTTAGTTAATACTAACATAATTTTCATCTGTTTTTTTTATTTCTCATGGGAAAACAGAAATTACGTGAGTTTAAAATGACTGTATAGCAGTCTTGGACCTTATTAAAAGAATTTGAATGAGAATCCAAAACTTGATTAAGATGAAAAGTAGAGAGTGACTTTAACTGCATATAACTTGATGAAGATGAAAAGTAGAGAGTGACTTTAACTGCATATTTGGGATTGTAGTTGTGGTTGTTTTTGAAAATATTTTTCACTCAGAAATACATTAAAACAATGTTTTTTTTACTTTTTAAAAATCATTTTTGATATGAACACATGAACATAATTTAAAAACACCAAAAAAAAATTAATTTAAAATAAATGGACTTAAAATTTAAATTTTAAAAACTATAAAGATTGAAATAGAAAAAAAGAAAAAAAATGGACTTAAAATTATTTTTCTCTTGAATTTATGGTGGACAAGTTTTTTTTTTATTGAGATTTTTTTCCTTAAATATTTTGAAGCTTTAGAGGATAAAATTATTTTAGTATATTTTATAAATGTAATTATAATGCAACGAAGAGCTAGTGATTCTCAAGCCATGCGCAGTGTAATTAAAAGTGCACCTGTAATTGGCAATGAAATTGTTATAAGTGCTGGAAGATACGTCCAAAAAGCTTCGCACAAAAAAGAACAAAAACTAACATGAAAGGGTAACTAGAAGCTTATATGATCGTTAATTTTAGAATTTATAGAATTAATCGAGATACACGCAAGTTGACCTAAGCTGACCCACATATTGACATTAATAAAAAAAACGACATGGGAAAGTTGCCACGTGACTAATTGAAATCCATTGACTTTATCACTCATCCATTTTAATAGGATGTTGTTTGGAAGTATAATAGTAATTGTTTTTTATTTGAAAACATATTAAAACAATATTTATTTCAAAAATTATTTTTAGTATTAGTATATCAAAATATCTAAAAGTACAAAAAAAATAAAGTAAAGAGAAAACATATATAAAAAAATCTTTTAAAATACTTAATCTTCATTTATTCATTTCTTAAAAGCCTATTGGAAAGTGCGATTGAGATTGTTTTTCAAAGTATTTTTTATTTAAAAATACATTAAAATAATATATATTTTTATTTATTTAAAATAAAAAATAAATATAACTAAATTATTTAAAAAAACACTTTTAAATTACACTAATAAACAGATGAAGTATATTTGAGGGAGAATGTGGCTGTGTTGAATAAGCCATATATATGCTAAGGAGAAAGGTTGTGTCGAAGATATGGTGGGTAGTTGTAGCCCATGTGACAGTGTCAATTTATAACAAAATTCAGCAGCTAAGACAATTTCATTTGATTTAGCAACGAAGACAATGTTAGTGAATTCGACAAGCATATTAATTCATACAAGTCAAGAGTTCTAGCGTGACATGAACGTGATGTTTGAATAATGAACTATTCAAGGTGGCGACAATACACATCCAAAACTGATAATAGAGGGACATCCTTATCAAGAATCAAGACAGCTTTAGAAGTCAGATTGTCGCTGACATCTTGTCATAAGAATTGAGACTATGATTATTGTTCTTTCATTCACTTACTAGTTAGACAAGTAGATTTGTGAATTCAAGATCATGAGGGTCAAATGATTGGAGGTGAGACATGACTGGGATTACTCTAAAAGTCATTAAGATCATGAGAATATAGAAGATAAACTGTCAAACAATTACTTGAACATAAGCCACTAAGTGCATAGATAACATGAGGTAGAAAGTATCCTACTATGACTTAGAAAATAAAAATAATGATTATGCCTTATAACTCGCTTATCTTTGTTTATAAATAAGCTGAAAAGCCTTGATTGTGTAGAGCATGCAATCTTTGTATATAACACATATATTTTATATGATGCAAATCTTTAATTTACGAGATTAATAAAGATTAATAAAGGTTGAAAGTTTTTCGTATATGGTATACATATACTTTACATTTCTTTTTATTTGTGTTTCCTGGCTTATAACTTGTGAAAATGGAGAAAAAATCTCTTGGGTGTTAGAAATATTTATTATAGTTAAACACGAGTAAAAAAGTAAGAAAATACTAAATATGGTAGAGAGCTGGGTTGATGTATGTGAGCTGATTTTAAACAAAAAATATTTGACCTTTTGACATAGAACGCCCGGCCGCTCTTCTTTTTCGTTCTTTCTTTGGTTCAAAAAACAAAAGGAGAAGAGGAGAAATTAGATTAGCACTAACGACTATAGTACGGGCGTCGATTATTTGCTTCTTATTCTATGATTGACTTTTCATTACTTGAATCACTCTTCCATCTAATACACGTGTACGGCCTACAGTCCATATATCCCTCCAGCCTCGAATTCGACTGCTACGTGTATGGACGAGATGCCCCGCAAGCACCATTCCCTCTGTTATAAGGCTACACTGAGTCGTCCTCCTCTTCTCTTCCCCTCTCCCTCTTTAATTCTGCAAGAACCCAGGCTACAGTCACTCAATTCATCGAAATTCGAAAGAATGATTTTTTAAGTAAAATTAAGAAAACCCATAAAATCTTCCAATCCAATCCAATCCATGGCAGAAAACGCAGCTGCGGCTGCGGCCGCGGCTGCTGCCTCTTCCCCTAAACCTCTCCCTTCTCCGAATACAATTATAGACCCATCGTCGCAATCACAGCCACAACAAGCAGCAACCTTAACAAACACTAACGCGGCAACCTTAACACAGACACAGACACAAAACCTATCAAATTTACCTCAAAACACACAAATCTCTTCCTCTCCTTCACTGGACCACTCCCAAATCTCCTCTTCGCCTTCTCTCCAATCTCAACATCAGCAACAGCAACCGATTTTGCAGCAGCAGCAGCAGCAGAATGTCACAGCAATGTCAAGCTATCAAATCCAACAAGCCCTTCAAAGATCTCCTTCCATGTCACGCTTGAGCCAAATTAACCAACAACAACAGAACCAATTCGGTGGCGTTTTGAGGCAGCAGCAACAGAGCTTATATGGGCAAATGAATTTTGGTGGGCCTGCTTCAATTCAACAGAATTCGCAGCAGAATCAACAATTGGGTAGTGCCAATTTGTCTCGCTCAGCACTTCTCGGCCAGAATAGCCACCTTCCTTTGCTCAACGGAGCAGCTGCCGCCGCCGCCGCCGCCCAGTTAAACTTGCCCTCACAATTGCTGGCTTCAGTATGTGCTTGATTGGTTTAAAGTTATCACTTTTATAGTCTTTTGCTTACAAAGTCGCTGTTTTTTGTTAATGCGTTTGTTGAACTTACGTGCCAGTGTAATTTGTGCTCTCGATAGAGCTCATAGCTTTAGTAAGAATTCTGGATGTTTGTTGCTGTTGTTTTTTATCGATGATGTTTTATGTGCTGGTGTGAGTTTGTCAGAATTTCTCAATGGACTATGTTGTGATTTGCTTTGGTTTTCAAAGGCAGTAATTGAGATCTTTTTGTTTTAGGAGTTTTTTTTAGGCAGTGTGTGAAAAATTAGTTTTGATGAGAATGTTTCATGAGTTAATAATTATAGGGTACTCAACTATATGCAGTAACAATAGTGATCTATTCATTGAATTTGTGGCGCAGTTGTTTGGCTAGGCAAAGACTATTTTCTTTTTCTTTCTTTTTTCAGGTTGAAAAATTATATTGGTATCGATCAAATTATTGTTTTTTTGCTACTTGGGATATGGAATCTACTTATTGTACTGCTTAGTACTTACAGGTGACAAATTACTAGAAAATTGTTGCTGGATGTCAGAGGTATATGAAAATCATTTCTACGTGATGATCAGTTGATAGTATATTAATACTTAAATTTTAAAAGGATATCCAATTACATATTATTTCTTAGCTCAACAGACTGAATTCAGCATATGATAAGCCTAGAAAATGGTGCGCTTCTTTTCAATCATTGTATGATTGAGTAGTTGATTGGATCAATAGAATCTGTTGCATCTGTCTCAAGCTGATTATTTAATACATTTGTGATTGAGCTAGCAAAATAATATAAATAATCAGAATAAAGATTTTTTTCTAAAATAAGTGCACTTTTGGATGTAGCCGAGGCAGAAAGCTGGGTTAACCCAAGGATCCCAATTCCATCCTGGTAATTCTCCAGGGCAGTCATTGCAGGGGATACAAGCAATGGGAGTGATGGGGTCACTAAATATGTCACAACTAAGACCTAATGGGGCACTTCCATATGCTCAACAGCGAATGAGTGCAGGGTCAATGAGGCAGCAACTGGTGCAACAAAATTCGCTTACCTCTCAGGTTTGAGTTATCTCTTATCACATCACCTTCTTCTCTTTCCAGTAACTGGATTTGATGACTCCAGTTTCTGTATAGCTTGGTTCAAGTTTTTGTAATTTCAAAATGATGTTCTTAATCATTTTTTACTTGTATAATTTTTGTTAGCAAGTCCTATTTCTCTGAGGAGCCATACTGTATAAGGCAGTTGTTTTCTTGTAAAGGGTGGTTTTCCAACCTTGGCTCTCTTATGCTTGTGCAATTTGTTTTAGTGTTTTTCATGGTGCGTGGTTCTATAATTATACTTAATAAGCAAAAATGGATTAAATGTGAGAAGTAATGTGTACTCTCGTGTTATTGGGTTCTTGCACTTGCATGTTGCATGGGATATACACATACTTCTTTTGATGAATTGGTTAATTGTTTTTTCTTTCATTAAAGCACCGAGTGAATACAACTGCATATTCCATATTCCTACTCACTTTAGCTGTTGAGCTTTCCAAAAATTAAGTAATCCTCTTTTCTATGATCGAGTATTCTATCCTTCCTTCTGTAAGAACAGAAAAATGTTTACTGATCATTCTCCTTTTAGTTTTGTTGTTGTAACATGTAACTTTTGCAATCATGTGCCTTACTTTTGATTTGTGTGCATGATCATCTCTCTGAAACTCCAGGTTCAAAGCCTACAAAGAACACCATCAGTGGCATATATGAACCATCAGTTGTCAGGGCTGGCTCAGAATCCACTGCAGAGCTCTCTGTCACCGCAACAGTGGTTGAAGCAAATGCCAACTATGTCTGGTCCTGCCTCAACTTCACTCCGTATTCAACAGAGGCAGCCACAGGTTCTCTTACAGCAGCAATTGGCTTTGTCTGGTCAACTGCACCAGAATTCAATGGCACTGAACTCGCAACAGTTATCCCAGCTGGTACAGCAGCAGCCCCCAATTGGACACCAACAACTACAACAGCAGCAGCAGCAGCAACTACTACAGCAACAGCAACAATCACAGCAGCAGTTACAGCAAGTGTCTTTGCATCAGCAGCAGCAACATCAACATCAACAACAACAATCTCCAAGGATGCCAGGACCCCCAGGCCAGAAAACTCTTAGTTTGACAGGATCACAGCCAGATGCAACAGCATCTGGAACAACTACACCAGGGGGGAGTTCAAGCCAAGGAACAGAAGCAACTAATCAACTTCTTGGGAAGAGAAAGATACAGGACTTGGTTTCACAGGTCTTTTCAGCATTTCACCTTGTCTTCTCTATTCCTATTCTGTTAGCTGTATGCCATGTTTTTTCTTCCATTCCAATTCTTCATGATAAATGTGACATGTTTTTCATCTTTTGGGTACTTAGGTGGATTCAAATGGAAAGGTAGAACCTGAAGTTGAAGAACTTTTTCTGGAAATAGCTGATGACTTTATTGATTCAGTGAGGCTTGCTAACACTCACAACTTATTCTCCGTGTGTGTGTGTGTGGCTGTTGTGAATTCCTTCAGATATAAAGACTCTCTCTCTCTCTCTCTCTCTCTCTCTCTCTCTCTAATGTGGCGTGTTTGATTAGTTTTCTGTGCTATTTTTCAAAGTTTTACTGCATTTAGATTTTAATTTTAGACACTTCACAATATTTTTACTCTGCATTTATATGAATATAACTGACGAGTTCATGATTGAGTGTGGGGTTTTGGCTGTTCATTAAGGCATCAATGCAAGTGGGAATCATAGCACAATGTGAGTGAAAAACAGGAAGTTTTCCTCCAGATATTTTGCCTGATTTTTAATTGTTTCAAATCACTGAATCTTGCTTTATAAAAGTATTGCTTGGTTGTAGAAATATATTACTGCTATAGACAGTTGAAGTTTAACCATTGTTGGTTTCAGAAGACCTTTCCTTTTGGTGTTCTTATCCTTAACTTCATCTCAGTCAACAAGGAGTTTTCAAAGCATTTACTTATAATTAGGGATGAAAGGCCATTGAATGGTGCAATGGTAAAAATGTTTTGCCTTGCAACAAAGAGGTTGCATGTTAAAAGTTGAGTGGAGCTACTTATTACAAAAATGCTAAAGGGTATATTTTAACCTTAGTGAGAGAATATATGATCAGAGAAGAAACCTTCTCCTAGTGCTGATACTTCTCTCATTTCCTGGTTGCTTGAAGGCCCCTTAAGAAGCTTTATTTGATGTAAAGCTTGATAGTTTGAATGGAAGAATCAAACATAAAAGCTTGTTCTTGATGTCATCAAATGTCACCTTCGATGAGAACCTTCATTAATGCATGAGCAATATCCTTAATTTTCTTGCATGAAAAACTTTTGCCATAATTCTTTGCTGTTTAACCTTCTTTGTTGTATTGCTCAACTGTTCTTGTGGATAGCCCCCTCATTTAGGGTGAATTTTGATATGGTCAACTACTCAAGTTTTGTCATGAAGCATGAAAACAGTGGTCAATGGTACACGCATTCATTTCAATATGTAGACTACTCGAATCCTACTTGATGGTTTTCTGAAATGAATCGTGCTGGATTGTTTTTACTCCGTTGGTTATAATGGTCCTACACTCTCCCTAAATTAGTGGAAAAAGTCCTCCTTTGTTCATGGACTAGTGATAGTACTGGTTCATTCATTTTTTTTTAAAAAAAAACATTGATAAATTATAAATCATGCAGGACAAGCAATTAAATATTGCTTGGAGTTTTTGGTTGGATCTGCTCTATCCTTAGAAATGTTAGCCTATAATTCATGATATTTTTATGAGTAGTTATTGTATACATGATCATGTTATTACTGTTTAACTTGTCTACCAAATATTATGCAATAACATTCGTGGAGGATGAATTAAATCCTTTAATTTCAAATGTTTGTTAGGGAAACTTATTTTTGCTATCAAAATGCAGGTGACCGCATTTGCTTGCAGTTTGGCTAAGCATCGGAAATCTTCAACTTTAGAGTCCAAAGATATATTGCTGCACTTAGGTTTGTGCTTTGACATATAGTATTTGCATCAGCAATTCCATGCCATATGTGGGAACATTGATATGTGGTGCACAGATTTAGTCTTTGATTTTATAGAATGCTCTTATTGATTAGAAAGAGGATGAGGATAGAGTATCTGATTAAAATAGTAGGAGCTGCATGAGTGGTTGTGGAACATGCATGGTGAGCAATGAGTGAACTCCGGTTGCTGTAAGGCTCACTAATGGTTTCATGTAATCCATTTGACTTCATTATTTTCGTATATGCTTTCTATTGGTTTCTTATCTACATTTGTGATGTTATGATAAGTTAATATGAAAATAGAGAAAGGATAATTTTTGCTTAGATGTGTATTGAATTACTTATGTTCAGGTGGCTAAACTTTAGGTTTCTTTCAAAAATGTTATGGTTAAAACTGTCTTTTAAAAATTCTTTGTTGTGAAAAAATCTGTTTAGTTTTGGTTTGTATCTTGTATGTGCATCATATATATAAAGGGTAATGAGTCCATTGATGAAAGATTTATGTATTTTCTCAAACCAAGTTTGAATAACATTACTTGAATTTGAAAAGTAGCAGTTAAAATCACCGTGGCCCTTTGGATGATTTGTTATATGGGAGGAATTTGACTTCAAATTTCCTTTTTAACTGCATAGTTTGAATGATATGGTTTGGCTAACAGGACCCCCTCCCCAAATAATAAAGGATATCTTAATAGCATGTACTGCATGTTAGTTAACAATGATATTGATAAATTTGCTTTTAATTTATTATTTTGAAGTGAAGCATAGGGAGTTTTTAATGAGCGTGAAAACTGTGTGCAGAGAAAAACTGGCATTTGACAATTCCTGGATTTTCATCCGAAGAGAGGAAGCAACAAAGCAAACCTGTAAGCTTTTGGAATATCTGTTAATTGTAGTATTTTTTTTCTCATTCGCAAGGTCAATAACTTTATTAAGATGAAGTACTATTTACATTGGATGAATCTGATGGAAGTCCAAAGTTTTGTATCTACAGTTCCTTTTATGAACGTTTGATATTTTTTACGGTAAATTATCATAATAATATTTTATTTTGACCATGCAAATTATGAAGCTTATCAATTATTATTCTTGAACTTCATTAGATTTGATTATAAACCAATATAATCCTGTAACCAGTCATGTCATCCCCTACTAACACACACACACACACATCTACAGGTGATCATTTTGGTCATTCTTGAACCACTGCAAAAACTCATTAATATTTCATGCAAAATACATGTTGACATTGGGTTTAAAATATGCAGTTGGCTAGTGATCTACACAAGAAGCGTCTTGATATGGTAACTACACTCTCCAGATATGTTTTTTTCCTCCTTATAGCAACACCCCCTTGTGGGGTTCTAAAAGTGTTTTTTTTCCACTCGTGATGCTGAGTCAGATTCGTGCATTGATGGAGTCCTCTCAGTCTGAAGAAAATAATATCAATCCTAAAGAGATGGTAAGACAAGGGCATGGCAACCCAGCTGTTACTAATCACCTGATAAGACCTTCATCAAGTTCAGAGCAGTTGGTTTCACAATCAACTGGTTCTCCAATGGTGCAGCAGATTACACGGTTTTAATTGATTTAGGTTTTTGTTTCTGTTATGGACTCGATGCAGTTCGATTTAACTGCCTAGACTTTGCTGGTAAGAATTTAATTTCATCTCTCAATTGTGTGTGTCCTCAAAGAAAAGTAGTGTATCCATTCATCATTATCATGTGATGCATGGAAGGATATGCCTTTTTTGATTTTCTGAATACCTAGAATGATGTTGGATTTGCATGTAAGGATAGCTGCATCTTTTCACTGATAGAATTTTGCATGAGAGGGAGATGAGTTTCATCTGTTGCAAGGTTTATTAGTATTTCTGCATTTATCTATAATATGTACTAACTTCAAATTGTTTAAGGGTGATTAAATGATACTTGCTATCAATGCAAGCATTTTAGTACCCCTGTTCCTCAATTGCTAAAACTTTTAAGCACTTTCTTACACAGTTTGGATCGGTAGCAGCAAAACTGTAGTTGGATTGGAGTCATGAAGATTTGTAATTATATGGAGTAATCACCAAAATGGCCGTGGAGATTGCGTCAGTGGACCCTCTAATTTATATTAGTTATCATTGCTGTGTATGATCATTTCCTTTGGTGAATAGCACCACATGATAATAGCTCGCCGTAGTTCAAGTTCATCTAGCGGCTTGAAGGGTGCAAATGGAGTTTCCAGTTGCCTGTCATGTGTTTATTTTGCTAATGTAAGTTGACATTAGAGCAAAGTAAAAGAATGGATTTCGCAAAAATTATACACTATTTGATTTTGGGTCCCACGTGTTTTGGGGTTTCTTTTTCTTTTCACTAGTAAGACGGTGTAGAATTTTTGTGAAGCTCGTTCCTGCCTGCTTTTTCATGGAAAAGGAGACTAAATATTTCTTATGAAAAGCGTTTTCTTACGTTCAGGGTTCGGTGATCTTGTGTCCTAGCATACCATTAGATGAATGCTTGCTCGTGGATGATTTCAAAAACTACTCAATACTCTCAAAATTGCATCTTGTTTGCACGCATGCAATTAGGGTTTGGTGGATCTGTTCCGACACCAAGCAGATTGACTGGCCTTTTGTTTTTCACCTGAGGGAACATTGAACCACGGTTCCGAAACATGAACGCTTTCTGAAGTAAAAGATGTAATCCAACGACAAGTCGTTTTCCTGGAAGCAAAGTTCTGCTCCCGCTGTGAGCCATAATTTCAAGCACGGACATTCTCTCTTGCTATATCTGATGGTTTCTTCCTTGCAATAATTTTTTTTCTTACTGAAATAACCCAAAACTGGAAGCAGGAGGAAGGGGCTGATTTATTTTTTATCATTTATTTTTATTTTCCATCACTACACCGTACGTGGAATAAATTCTGCTTATTTTGGTTAGATAAAAAGAAAAATGATGGTACATTTGCTTGAATTAAATATCATATTCATATACGAGATGTTTCATTACAGGGAAAAGAAGAGCAGCTGGTTAGAGGAAAACACGATATGGGAGGTAGTAATCAGGTAGTAATTTAGACATCCTTTGTTTCGAATGGAACTTCTGATCTTCGTAGGAGCAAAGATCAGTAGCAATGTGCCAAATTTGGTTCAAATTCCACAGACGTTGTGCACCAGCGGAATTCTTCTTGCCTTTTCATCTTCTCAACCACGCCATCCCCCCTTTGAGCTAGTAAAACAGAAGAATTCCCTTGTTTCATGAAACACACACACATAAGGAGAAAAAAACTTTCTTCCAGAATTTAATTTAATATTAGTTTATAGACTTGCATTGTAATATATAAATCCAATATTAAAAATATCTATTTTTCCCCTAAAACTCCAAAAAAAGAAGATAAAAATTAAAAATACTTGGATATCTCCAGAAATTCAAAAAAATCTAAAAACTTTCAAAAAAAAAACTCTTCGTTTCAAAAAACACGCACAAAAAAAAAACAAATTGTTTTCATGCATATAAATAAATTCTAAAGGTTTTTTATGCATATTTTTAGAAACATAAAATCACATTTTACCATGTTTTAAAACTACTAAAAATATATATCATAACTAATTTATAAAATTACCCATTACAGTTTGACCAAAATATAAAAAATGCCACTATATTTAGTTTGTTAATGAGAGTGTATTGATTTAGTTATAGACTTTAATATTTTGAGTATTAAATTACATTGTAGAATATATTATTATGAATTAAAGATACGAAATAAAAAAATAAATATAATGTTAAATTTGGATCTTAAAATGATTAAATTTTAATCAATTAAGATAGAACTCTCATGAAGAGAGATCCACCTTAAATCTTAGATGAACCAACAAATATAAACATGCTTTATTAATAATTAATCAATAATACAGTTTACAATAGAATAGTCAACTATTGTTTTTCTTTAAAAAAAAATCTTTTTTTAATTGTCATTTGTTTTTTCAATTTTTTTATTGGTATTGCTTTTTTATTTATATTATTTAAATTACCAATCAAACCATTGACTTGAATCTCAAATATGTTTTTCATAGTATGCTTTTTTCTTTTTTTTACATTGAAATTTTCTTCGCCTTACCCACAATAGAGCACAAAACACAAATTTAAGTCTGTGCCTAGCTAGAAAAAGACTAAAAAAATAATATATTTTTTAAAAACTTGGTTGATAACATTTTTTAAAATATGGATATTAATAGTAGAGCTCCTCGCAAAATTTGACATTTTTTTTATTTTAAAAAAATGAACATTTATATATCATATAGAGCTATAAATAATATAAAGCTGTATGAATTTATAAAAAAAAATGTGATATGTTTTTAAGAAAACTTTTTTTCATTTCTTTATTTTTATTTTTCTATTGTTATTATATTTTTATTCATATTATTTAAATTACCAATTGACCCAATGACTTAGGTATCAAATGTTTTCTTAGTATTCTTTTTTACAATGAAATTTCTTTCACCTAACCAAAACGCAGCACATGACACAAATTAGTCTATGTCTAGCTAGGAGAAAAACCGAAAAAATAACATCAGTTTTAAAAACTTGGTTGATCACATTTTCTTAAATATGGATATTTATAGCACTGCTCGTCGCAAAATTTGACATGTTTCTTTTTAATTTTAAGAAATAAATCATATAAAGCTATAAATAATATAAAGTTGTATGGACTTATAAAAAAAAAAATTTATACATAATATAAAACTATAAATAATATAAAATAAGTCTATTAAATTATCCTTACCTATAGTATCTCAATGTCACTTTCTTTTTACTGAAAAATAGGTTAACAAAAGTCACTTATTTATTTTAACATATAAAAAAAAATATCTGTAACATATAATTAAGTTAAAAATACTAAAACGCTCTTGGATTTATATGATCAAATATCTCTTATCTAAATTTTAATTTATTTCTTAATTTTACAACTTAGACTCTAATTTGTTTTAAGATTTTTTTTTATCATTTATGGATGCATGTAATCCTCAATTTATTTTATTAGATGTAGATCTCAAATTTTAAGGTAATGATTAAGATTTTTCTTGTTACTAAGAAACATGTTGGAGAACCTTAATATTTTTATGTTAAAAATAGCAGAATATCTTTGGGCTACAATAACTTCTCCTTCACTTTTTTTTTAAAAAACAATAATTTAATTTTTATTTTAATAAATTTGTAAAATATACTTGACTTATAGCTTAACCCAATAAAAAAATCAATTATTTTAAGCTCGGACATGATCATGTCGGGTTTTAAATTGTAAAGGCTATTTTTTCGAGCAGAATTGGGCCGGGTTGATATTAGCAACCTGAATCGAAGTAGCTAATTTATCTCTCCTTGGATTTTGTTCGGTAACTGGCGGTCGCCGGGCGCATCCCAATTTCTTCCCGTCTTTCTTCTTCATCGAAATCACAATTGTCTAAGGTACCCCTCTTTTATCTTCTTCTTTTTCTTTTCTTTTTTGCGTTTGTGAAACCCTAGGTTTGTAGTAGAGTGAAATTATGATTTTTAGGCTATTGTCTTGTGAAACTCTAGGATCTAGTGTGTGAGGCTGGGAAAATTCTGAAATATTCCTTACGAATTGTAATGTTTTGCTGCGGGGAAGAGGAAGGAAGCCGTGACTTTATAACCTTAAATTAAGAAGCTTTCTCCTTGCAGACCTTTTTTGTAAGTGCTTTTAATTGGTAGTGCTGTGGGATTCTTTTTCAATCTTGCATTGTTACCCCATGATGTGCGTGAATTTTTAAAAAATATATATTTTTAATCTATTCTTCATTCTTGAGCTGGCCAAGCATAATGACTAGTTATTTGTTAGTTCTTAATTTGTATATTATATGCACAAATATACAATGGAATTAATAGAAACCTGGGAATATTTATAACATTGAAATTTGAAAGTAGAGTTGGTCTTTTGCACTTAGTGGCTGTTTATGTTCAACTTGATCTTTGGTCATATATATTTTCATGATTTTTGGTGATTGGGGTTCTGGATAGTAAATAATTGGCTGGAAGGTATATGGAATTCCAATTTTCAATAGGAAAAGTAGTTAACTAGAAAACATGATATCGTTATGGACTATGGAAATAAGGGTCAGAGTGATTAATGTATGTAGCATACAGTGGAGTACTTATCATACAGTGGAATCCTAAGGAATCATTTCGGGAGATTATTCAGTTAGTTGTGTACTTTGTGCTTGAATTTTAAAAATTTGGATGTTTGGGATATTGATCTTAAATCTTTCTTGGACCTGTCAAAATCCCTGACTTCCAAGTTTCAACTTCTAAGCCTCATCTAACTCTCAAATTCTAAGCTGAAAGCAACAATGGCAACTGATTCACTGAGTTCTGCACGAAAAGGTGAGCCAAAACTTGCACAAGTTACCCATTTATAAATACTCTTCAGTTATGTGTATTTTTTATATATATAAAAAAACTAACTAATTAACATTTGGGTTTGTGATTTGATGCAGTGATTGTTCAGTTAAAAGCCACTGCTGATGCACCCATTCTCAAGCAAAACAAGTTCAAGGTGTAGCTTTCTTTCACTCGTATTTGCATAGATTTACATGTCTTTTTTATGTAATTAATTTTTGGTGGTTTTATATTTTTTACATGTCTATTCTTTCAGGTTTGGAAAATAAGGATAAAATTTATATGCCAACGTATTCATTTTCTTATGAAATGTTGGCTTGTAAAGAACTATAAACTCATAGACATAAAATGAATTAAGGGATGATCTTGCTGCTTTGTTATCCTGGTATAAGCTGGGATTTCATTGGAGAAAGTTTTTAAATAAATAATTGTAGCTAGTAGAATCGAAGTAAATATGCTCTATGGAAGAATAGGGTTTTGTCTAGAGGTTATGATTTTTGTCAGGAAGCTATGTTTTGGTTGTAGTTTTGGTGCAATACAGGGGCAGTTTTTTGCTTGTGAATGTGATAATTTATGCTGCAATTGAACTCTATCAAATTAGAGATATGCTTAGCGAGTTTGATGATTGCTAAATGATTTTTGGTTTGTGTGTCACTATTGAGCCTTGATTTGTATTTGCGAGACTAGCCCTAACATTAGGAGCACATTTGTGCATAGTAGAAGTGATCATTTCCTCACAGGTGTCTTCTTTCTCAAACTTATAAATAGAATACATGCATGGGCAGAGCCAGGGGAGCAAAAAAAAACCTTGGCTCCTCCTTGATCAATTAAAATTTTAGGGCCAAAACTAGTAAAATTTAAGTCCCCTAAAAACATTTCCTATTCCGCCCCTGAGTGCTTGTGTGCCTTGTAACCATTGAGTATTGGGCAACAAACTTAAAGCTTGGAAATGAGTTGCATGGCAAACTGCATGCTGAAACCAACCCCTGATTAATAGCATACTCTTGCACGTTTAGAGAATAATTTGACTGCTATATCTTTGGATTCCCAGAAAGAGCCTAATCAATGGGGCAGGGCTTTGGTGCTTCAGCCAAAAAACATTTCATGAAATTGCGGTGGAGATATGTAAAATCAGAATAACTGCAAGTTGATGTGTTTCAGATTTCACATGCAAGTGGTTTAATGTTTCCAGAGATTGCTTCTTTTTTTTTTATTTACTGAAACTTTCTTGGATTACATTATTATTGTTATGGATGATATTTTTATACTTTGAGCACTTGGATGTGGCAGATACATGGAACTGATAAGTTTGCTAAGGTGATTGACTTTGTGTGCCGGCAAGTTCACAGGGAGACCGTGGTAGCTTATCTATGATGTTGATTTCTTTCCAATTTAGCAAAAGAATTAATAAGTGGGTTTCTGGAATAGTAATGTTTTCTGTTTCCCCCTTGTTCTCTAGTTTGTATACATCAACAGTGCATTCTCACCGAATCCGGATGAATTGGTGATTGATCTGTTTAATGTAAGTTTTTGTAGCAGTTGATTTTTGTTTTATCTATTGCGGCTGTTATAGATAATTCTGATTTGAAAAATAATTTGGTTTTTTTATCAGTTCATATCCATTCATGTTGAATTTTAAGTTACGTGTTGTACTAGATGAATGCACCCCATATGCATTAGAAGATCATTGGTGGGTTTTTTTGGTGACAATTATGAAAGACCAATTAATTGCAACATGGTTATGTGTTATA